>KI915045.1:2747717-3116784 GCA_000473445.2 Anopheles farauti
CCCCCCCCCACCTTACCCCCGTGCGTCGGACACACGGACAACTTTTGCGCAAAGTTTCTGATGCGTGTGTTGATTGAGATGTTCCCGCGCGCGTGTGGAGCGTTTTTTTGTTTTTGCTGCTCGCTTGCCTTGCCCCTCTCACACATCCTCGCACTCGTTTGACATTAGAGCAGGCGCCGAATTTCCGGGACTTGCCGGGGAAGATAAGTAGGGCAGTCATGTCGCGAAGTGGGAACGCTTGGATGGAACGAAGGTGTCAAAACGTGCCAACGTGACGTCAAGTTGCCACCACCACCAAGCCGGCAAGTGGCCCGTGTCATTAGCGAGTGCAGCGATCCGCGAGACGCCCTCCGGTGTATGATGATGAATGGTTGAAACATACGCCCGAAGTTTTTGATTGAACTCCGAAGCACAACAACAACAACCGCACGGGGCAGCGCGGGGGAAGGTGAAATGTTTTCCATCGCGGGCACAATATGAAACGGCGAGAAAAAAAAAGCAAAACGGAAAAGTTGTCATTAAAGTGGGCGAGAAATTTGTAGCAAATGCGTTCGCGCGTTCTTTTTCGGTCCCCTGGCTAATTGACGTGTCGAGATGACAGAGCTATTAAGATGGGACCGGGTTCTTGGAAAAATAGTAACACCTTTTCTCTGAATACACACGCACACATGCATGAACAATAGATGCAGTAGTTGCGTCAGTTTGCTGTTTGACATTTGACATTAGCCTGCTGGGTTTCGATTGGAACGTCAGGCACATCATGAGGAAACGTCTGACAATCTTGAGTGTAAACGTTTCTAAGCGTTAATAGGAATATCACAAAACAAAATCGAATTTGTGAGCTTTAGATATGAACAAGCTACGAGAGATGTAAAATTAAGTCATATAATTTTGATGTTTTTCTCAACTCGAATAAACCTACAGCTGGATAAGCAGCTCCTCATCAGGACGCTTGAATCATCGAAAGGTTAAGTAATATAGGAAAAAATGAAATTAAAATAAAACTCCCGTGACTCATTACTGTGCGTTTAAAGTGAAAAAAGGGTAATTTTACAAAAGACGTCACCTTTGCTTAAATTAGTTTCCTCATGCACCACCTAGGATGACCATGCTAGCGGGTGCGTTTAGGGGCGGCCACAAGGGAAGAGTAAAGCATTAGCTTACAGAACATGCACCAGGCACAATGCGTGTGCGTGTTTTTAGCACTTCAGAAAAAATAGGGACCTCATTTCCATATAGCGAATAATTGGCCACGCTAGTGCATATCCCAATATTGAACATTCGGTGTAGTATCCCCCCACGTGCGCCAGACTTCCTCCTCATGGATGATCGACTGTACCGGTAGCACATATGGCGCCGCCCGCATCATAAACCTATCAAACCACTGGACCGCGGACGCAGCTCGGGTTGTAGTGGGCAAGCAAATCGGTTACTGCACTAACACCAGACGCACCGGGGCCCCATACGCACATAATCGTAAACGAACGAGACCATAACAATGAAAACACCGTGTATGCACAATTTTTCCCGTGCCGCGATATTCCCCGCGCGAGACTTTCGGGATCGGGTTTGCTGAAATCAAGCTGTCAGGTGGTCATCGTTGGCGCGGCTTTCCCGGGTTTGTGGCCAATAAATAATCTGCCTATTTGGTGGACGGTAGCGGCAGCGTGCAGCTGCTGATAGTAGTGCCGAAGTGGAGAAACAAAGTATACCGCGAGTCTCGGGGGAGAAATACTTTAACAAAAAAGCTGGCGTGAGTGTCGGTTGTGGTCGTTAATTTCGCTCATTAGGTGACAACGGTGGCCGGCCGGTCGTACGCGGGTTTTAAAACCACCACCGGCAGGACACGCATGCACACACGCAACCGTCCCGGAGCACCCTCTTCCACCCTGCTCGTTTGCACTTTTAATAGAAATCCATTAAAATTCATTACGATTATTATGACTTTGCACACACACCAATTCCGGGCGGTTGATGAGGATTGCGCAAGGGTTTTTTTTTTTGGAGCTCTCCCAACGTACGGATGAGTTTGAGAACTTCCGCTGGGGAAGTCAAAAAAAAAAACACGACCGGTCCGCGGCGCATCCAGCTCGGTGCTGCGTGTCTCCACGAGTAATGGCCATTTAATGGTATACCGGATCGCTGGTAACACCCTGGCCCACTGTGCTCAGCAACACAACCGGGGTCATTTACATCCACCGGAATTCTCCTCTCTCTCTCGCACTCTTTCTGTACCTCTCTGTGAGGGCAAGTGTTCATTTCGAATACGCCACTGGAGCACGATTATGGAAATATGTAGGCAGATCAGCAGATGGATGGCCAATGGCCCCCACCGAGCGACCTCAAACCAAGTTCCAGACCGCGGCCGAAGAGACCGACTCCCGGCGCCTAGCAACAGAGCAACATCGTGTTCCGATCGTCCGTGGTGCTGTTTCGAAATCGTACCAACAATCGCGGTGTTGCTACGCTACGCGGTTCCATTTCCACAGCCTCCTTTCCCAAGTCGTGGAGTGGTGGTACATCACCACCGTCGTCGTCAGTGGCTTGCAGTCGCAGAGGTATTTGCATTCGATAGGTGAATGGCCGCCGGATTCGGCACGGGGTGATGATGAAATAATACTAGCGACTCGACGATGAGGGCAGGAAACAGGGAGAGAGACAGAGCGAGAGTTGCAGCATCACACACATGCAGCCTAGTCCGGCTTCACTGGAGTGAAGTTTGGAGAGATTTGACCGAAAATTTAAGCCGAGGCGCCAGTGTCGAGGCGATTGCGTCAAGTCCGGTCCGGCGTGCTGTTGACGTTCACTGAACTTTGGTGCGACCGCGGCCCTGGCCACCAAAGCAAGCAAGGCAAACACTGACACAAACAACAAAACACCCATCGTACGCAACAGCACCCAGCCGATGCAGAAGAGTTCGTAGACCCGGGCGTTTTGGGTTTCGGGTCGCCATAGGCGCTGATCGTATCTCGCTTTGTGGTGGTGTTGGTGGTGGTGGTGGTGGGTCGGTGATGTAAGTCGATCTTTCCCTTGGCGGTTTTGCCCTCTACGTGCACGGTAGACGAAGGCTGTTTGGTTGACGCTTTATCCACGCTGAGATAAGCATCACGGTAAAAGCGGATTTGGATTATCGATAAGTGGCCGGTGAGCAGGGAGTGGTGTTTTCTTTTCCAGAGCTTTGGGTAACAGAGGGCCTTTTTAAAAGTTATCCTCTAACGAAATAATTAATCTACCTGGTTTTCTGTAAACCGTTTCGAAAAGGTCAATGTGACATTTCAATACCTTGGTTAGCTAAACTCAGTACTTTGGCACTGTGAAATTTTCAACTCCGACTCTGTCACTTCGTAATCCTTTGCTTAGCCTGCTAGATTAGGTCGTCTGACGTACATTGTGAAGCTCGAAGCACACTACTCCACATTATAATGAATTTCCCATTCCACGGGCTACTATGTCACTAAACACGAATATTAATGTATAAAATGGTTACCATGTGATATGACGCACCATAGGCAGGAAAGTTTGGAGTTAATTTTCAAAAATCTATTCTTTTGTACAACTTTTCACTAGGATGAATGCTCGATATTTAACAAAAAATATGAACAAAATTACTCAATATTAATTGTATTGCAGCGCGCTTGTTCTTGAGCATATCTTTAGGTAGTAACAGACAGATTTCGAGCATCACGTGTCTATCAAATGGCAAATGTTACGGAATCGTTTCTACCTATCTCGCCAGATAGTTTAAAATCCAGTACGCCAGTAAAACGCCGACCACTGCGTTACCTATCGTTTGCCGCCCTTCACTACCATTCTTTAACACACCGTTTATCCACTTCTCATAGTATGCCACGTCAACGTACACGCCCGGCACGTTCGGTATGGCACAACCCGCACCGAAGCTAACGATGCCCGCCACCCGGCCCCCCGAACACAGCAACCCCCCTCCCGAGTCACCCTGGCAGGCATCACGACCCGGCGCTCCAGCACACAGCATGCCCGCCCTTAGGACATTGTCGAACAGAGCACTGCACGTGCCAAAGTCGCTGATGACCACGTTGATGCGCTGCAGATACGGGCTCATCGTAGTGGACCGCTCGTCCGTGACGCCCCATCCGGCCAAACTGCACCGATCGCCGAGTGTCGGTGCCTTCTGGATGCGCTTTCCCGGGAAGAGTGTTTCCGTTTTGCGGAACTCGGTCGCCACGCGCGCGATCGCTATGTCGTTCGCGATCGTCGCCGAATCGTACATCGGATGGACGGTGATCGACCGGACGGGACGTATCTGGACGGTGGGATTGCCCGTGTGCGGCGGTAGCTGCAGATCATCCGCCATCACTTGATACTGGAAACGATCGTGGTCAGTTTAGGCGAAACGTTCTTGCTAGACCTTCTCCACCCGGAATCGACGTACGTACCTGACTCGCAGGATGAGGAACGCCCCGAACGTCAGTGACGCAATGAGCCGCCGTGAGGACGTGACTCATCGTGACCAGCGTTCCACCGCAAACGTGAGCCGCGTTTCGTGCCAGCTGCAGTGACACCATCGCCGGAAACTCACCCTTCGTTGCCGGCGATCCACCGATGATGCGCGGAAACCAGAGCACCTTACCCGCGCCATCGTAGTGTGGATGTTTGTAGTGCGGAATCGGTTCCCAACGGGCGGACGTATTGCCCGGGACAATGGCGACGGGCGGAACCGTTGCCAGCGGTGGCAAACTATTGCTGGGAAGCGTCTGATTTACCACCACCAGCGAAACATTAAACGGCTGCGGTAGGGTAATGTTCGACTGCGCTCCAACACCGGCACAAACTGGCCCAACATTGGGGAAGAGAGGGAGAGGAAAGTTTTTGTCGCGTTACTGATTAGCGGCGGGAGACGCTGGATTTTACGATTACAACACGCAGATAAACCGACTCACCTGCGACGCACAGCAATAATACCGATGAACGGTCGATGGGCGCAGCAGAACGCATGGTTTCGTCTTCCGCCTGTTTGGGGCGAACGGTGAAACTACACTGGCGTTTCGGGTACGTTTTTAGCCACGTTTTTTGCATCCACCGGGCGTATCTTGCGATAAACGCTGGGTTGATTTAAGATATCAATGGTGCCGGTGTACGATAAAGCAAACGCTACGATAGGCAGGGACAAGACACGGATTCGAACGCTAGAATATGTGTTATAAACCACGCGTATAAACCACATTTGACAGTGTTATCAGTTGATTCGTCTTAGTCTATGGTCGGAGCCTGCGGCTTAACAGGAACCAACCCAGTGTGCATTTGGAGATACAATTCACCAGCAAGGGGGTTCCGTTTGAACATATCTTTCGAATCCGCATGCTTTGCTTAATCTAAACTAAATTGCGAGGATTATGCATACAATAATAGCACGTTTTGGAGAGGAAAACTTGTTGCAAAATCATCTCCCAAACGGCAACCCTTTTACAGCCATTGAATGTTGATAAAATAATCGCAAATACACAACAAAACATTAATTAAACAACACATTAATGAAAACATATTCCACTGGTCTGTTGTTTGCTGTTGCTGCACAAACACAACCCATCCGCGGAAGGATTATGGGCGCACGGAAAATGCATAACGACTATTGATTCTATCGTCCGCGATAGCAAACAAAACCAGCTCCGTTGCCGTGACGGGAGAGGAATCAATCAAACTCGAACCACTCCAATCCAATGGTGGGTCCGGCTGCTGGTTGCGCTGCCATTGTGTATCATAGAACTGTTTATTTTATCCCTTCTTTTTTGTGCGTGTTGTGGTGAATTTATCATCCGTCATCAAAAAATCTCGATCGCACCACCATCAACAACTTTCGTTGTCCAAATTTAGCTTTCGTTTTTTTTTCTTGCGTTTTTTTTACGGCGCGTTTGTGTGCGGAGAAAGGAAGGATTTTTAATTTAGCTACTAAACAAAGGGCAGCAGCGTGAGGTGGAACGGCAAACAGACCGGCGAGCCGGTGAGCGCTCCCTGGTGCGTGTAATAATCATCCGATTTTGGCCTGAAAGCGGCTTGGCTGGGGGCCGCCCAAAGGGAGGGGGGAGGGGTTTGTTTTTTAAAATGAAACGTCGTGCGTTTGTTCGGCAGCGGCCGTGGTTGGTGGTGCCGATTGGTTTGGTGCTGAAGAAGCCGTTTCAAACGAGCAGCCCTAAACAAACGGAGCCCGGTGCCGGACCGCCCGATTACACAACGAGGCGGAGGCGGAGGGGAACTCCTCCTGGCTGGGAGGGATGGGCCGTGTTTGAACACTTTTTAACCCGTTGCCTGAGTTTCGGGCTTCCGGGCCGTTGCAAATCGGTCACCGGAGCAGGATTTTCCATCAATTTTATCGGTGCTGGGTGTGTATATCTATCGTGCGCGTGAAATTCGCTCGTCCTATATTTACACAACTTATGGATAATCCTATCAACCTCGGATGTATTCTCACATCGCCAGCGCTATCCATCAGTTGTCCTAATCAATCTTTCCATTCGGGCGTGCGACGAGAACCACTTCCACTGACAAGGAAGAATCAAATTGAAACGTAAAACCTCGGACAGCCGGGAAGCGATGATACGTCCATAATGCGTAGCTGACGACCCCGTTCGGTTTGGCTGTGTTGTTGACCCCTTTTTTAGTAGTCCCTGAATCCTGCCGATGCTGCTGGAAGTTCGGGGGTGAAATCGGATACTTGGTTCGTCCGCGACTCTTGATCGGTTCTAGCCGGCCTTTCTGCAGGGTTCCATGTTTAGCGTGTTCAAACAGGGTTTTACAAACAGGAACGGGTGTTGTCCATCTTTTCGGTCCGTGAAACGTCGTGTTGCATGATTGATATGCCCCTGATTCTCCTCGAGCTAGCAGAAAGGGCCCGAACGTCCGAAATCCTTTCTTCCCCTCCAACCGCATCCTGTTGTTCCTGCGTAAGGCGTAAATCTTGAGGTGAAAGTGGTGATTTCTAGTCCGCTCACAAGCAAGTAGCTAAAATAAACAGCTGCGTCTTACCTTGCCGTATTAGAAAGGGTGCCGTGTTCGAAGGATCCACTCGCCGAGGGTCATTCCGAATGCAGATGACGTCGGCAGCGGACACACACACACAGTCTTAATCAAATGCATTCGATTCGCACCACAAAGTCCTATTCCTTGCCGGCTGTGTCGTTTTTGTCGTTTGGTAGGAAGAGAAAAATGGTCAAACCAATAAAAATGGAATAGGTGCGTAAGCAATTTCTCTCCACCATCGGGCGGAAAAGCATCCAGTTTGCAGAACCAGTTTGCTTAGGACGCACCCGGGACGAGAGGTGTTAGTTTTTCAGCGTACAGTACAGGGTTTGCTTTCGTCGTTTGGGGTTTTGTTCCATTATTTATCGAATAATACGTTTCTCAACAAGAATTTATGTTGAAATTTTCATTTTCTTACCAATTGTTTTCTTTATAATTATGTGTTATATATGTACTAGAGGGATTAAAAGTTTACTTCAACGGCATTTTTGATCAATCATAGTAGCCTATGTTTTGAAATACATTTGAATCGCTCTTTCGGGAAACCCTACAACACACCCTATCTCACACTTTAAGCGTGCACACACACACACCTCACCTTAAAGGTGAAAGCGATGACGCACTTTCACTTACCTTTCTCTCCGGCTGTGGCTTCGGGAAAATCCTCGAGAGTTGTCAGCGATAGATTAAAGTTGGCACCATCGTCCAATAGAGGGGTTGAAGTTGAAGAAATTAAAGCCACTGAGAGGAGGAAGTTCTAACGCGGAGGCATTAAACAACTGTTCCACACACATACACACGAACACCACGTCCATCACCAGTGGGACCAGAGTGGCAGCAGTTTTTGTGAGTTAAGAACGGTGCTGTTGTTTTATTTTTTCATTCTGTGAACACTTTTCAAAGACAACTGGCCACAGAGAAGAAAGTTTGTGCAGGAAGTATCTGGCTTCGGCTTTTGAAAAGTTTTCTCTAAGTGCGTAAAACAGCGTTTACCAATAGGCAACTGCTCGCGTGCTCTCACTGCACAAACACTAAAGAAGAAAGGTTCCCGATCTTCCATCATCGGGGGAATTTCTGCGTCGAATCCTCTTCGCACGCACTGCTGCAGGCAGAACAAAAAATCCGGAAACTGCTAATGATAAGTTTAATTTCCTCATTGCGAATTCAGTTTCGCCATTACTTATTTATGAAGACTATGCTCCGGTCCAGTCTCTGGGGGAAGGAGGATGTGCAGACGGAGCAGAGCGTTGTGTTTTAAGGTTAGGAATGGCCAGGAGGAAATGAAAAGATCAGAAGAATCTCCCATCGTACTACAAAACCGAAGCACATTTCACCTTCTACCGAATGAACACTACTAAAGAAAAGGTAGTGAGATATTGGCGCGTTCGCTTTGAAGGCACCTTGAAACGTTTGCTTCGACTTCGGCCCCACTTGCGATCTTTATTTAGTACCCACCTTTATTATAGCGCACAGAGAAACAAGGCTCGTTAAAAATGGTTCCACACGGCAGGAAGAAATTGAATCAACCGATAAATGAGGTTTTAATGACGACGTTCGCAACTGGCCACTGATTTGGACGTAGTAGGCAGCAAACTTCCGTACCATTTCTACCGGCAACGATGTTCATGGAGTGCTTTGATCCAAGAATTGGTTGTGACGATTGTGGTCGGTTTTTCTTTTTAATTACACCTAATTAGAACATTTTAACACAAAAGGGCTATGGGATTATTAGGATGGTAGGATTTTGTTGATGGCTTCGTGTTCGGTAGATATATTGGTACAATTCCTTTTCATCACATACCCTGAATCATTAACTAAAAATGGTTTTTATTTCACATAATGTATCGAACAACTTCTATCAAGAACTGTTGAAGAGTAAAAATCGATAAAATACAGAAGAAGAACCAAAACTTTTTATGCTGTCACAAAACAAAAATTATCAATGGTCAACATCCATCTAAAATTATTAAGGACAATAAAGCAGTGGCAAGCCGAAAGAGAAAGATAGAGTCCAGCTTCCATAAACGCGTTCAACACATCGCCGCAAGAGGAAGTGCACGGAGCGCAAAGTAAAATAAAACGTCTGACATCTGTCACTTTAAAACCACCGAGTGCGAACGAAAGTTGACAGATTGCAGACCGGCGCTAGTAGCGAACGGGCCAGAAGTGCCATTCATCGACAGCGAAATAGACATCCCATTTCACTCGGCTCTTCCAGCAGCTTGCCCGGCTTCTTGGCATATTTTGACATAATTTATCAGTTGACAACCGTTTCGTGGTACGCTGTTCTGCTTTGCGTTGCAAAACGCCGGTGGCTCGACACAGCAAAACCCTTTTCCACTCTGTAGGAAAAGGGTTCATGAAAAACACTGCAGAGGTCATGCGAAAGGGCAGGAAAAAATTATATAAAATGGGAATCATGTCAGCAGTGATTTGCATAACTCAAAAACAAGTCGCTACCCCTCGTCCCGGGTTGGACGCAGGGGGAACGACTAAGATATTAAAGACAAAAATGCCTCGGGCGTTTGGCTGTGTTTATGTATGATGAGCATGAATACTCACCCCCATCGGGCCATCCGAAAGAGACAATCGAGGCCGAAACGACAAAGGTTGATTTTGAATGAGTCTTTTTTTCTGTTCGTTTCCGGCAAAACCGGTTAGATAGAGAATTTCTCGCTAGCAGTAAAAGGTAGCTGCAAACCAACCAACAATTGCGAGAACGATTACATACTTTGCAGAAGTATCCGGGAGAAGAAAGGCTTGCCTTCAGTGAATCTAAAAGGAGTATGAACTAGACGAGTTAGAAAATCACTTAAAATAATACCAACGAAGCTAGCTTTAAATTGCTTCCACTTTCCACACCCGTTTACTTGATAAAGTGCCGCGTTCGATGAGGATTTCAGCGGTCAAAGTAGTCGAACCCATTCCTCGCAGTCTACCCAACGTTCAGTAGGATAACCTCAACCTAACGGAAACGGAAAAGCGGATCCTATTTCCAATTCTACCGGCACACCCAAAGTTAGAAGGTTTAATTTGGACGAACCGTACACGAGCGTGCTCGCACACGCCTGCTCGTGACAAACCTCGCACCGAAAAGGGAACATTTTGTCGACCGGCCGGGTGTGGAATTTCTCCGTTCGTAGGTGGTGGTAGTACAAATTGGTCCCACAACTGTTTCACCTGGAAGAAATGAACCAACTTTGACAAGCTACACGCGGAAGCTGCACAAAAAAAAAGAAACACAAGAACGTCGTCCAAACCCGGACCCGGCCCGAGCCTTCGTCGAGTGGTCTAAGTTTTAATTAAATATTTAACGCCTGCTTTTTCGTACCCGCGGTTAGGGGTTCCGCACGGGCAAAAAACCAACCGGAAACGGTCGGAAGGCAAACCCCACGAGAGCATGATGTTGAACGGAAATTGTGCATCACTGTCTCCACTCCTCTTCCGAAAAGAGTCTCCTGTCTCCCGCGAAAGGTAAAGGGAATCCGTCCGGAGACAATTATCAGATCCGTGAAGTTAGGGGGAATTTTTTTCTCTCTCTCAACAAGTTCTACTTCCACTCGCAAAACATGTGCGAGATTCGCCGCAGTTTGCTTTTTTTCACAAGCCGCTGGCAAAAAGGAAGCAAAGCTCGTTTTAAACTTTTCCCCCCAAGTTCCTTTTTTTTGCGTTTCGGGAAGTGGGGTAGAAAGCGAACAAACAAATATAGAAAAAGGCGAAATTTATTTTCACCACGCGATACACACCGAGTCATCATCGTCATGATGATCATCCGGGTGATTTTCGGGGGTGCGGCCGAGCAATATCGCTTCTTTTCTCATGGCTCCTTATGATAAACTTTGAGGTTATGTTTTTCTCAGCCACCGTGCCTGGGAGAGTTTTCCATCGAAAAGGATTTGATGAGCGTGAGCTCACACAGACACACGCTGTGTCAACTGCTTCCGGCGATGAGGTTATGCGTAGCGAAGAAACGAAGTTAAACGAAAAATGATGCCTAATTAACAAAAATCGACTTCGACGGCAAATGGTAATTGGGAGGTTATTACAGGTGTGACCATGGCGGTGAAGCCGGAAGGATATGCAGGAAACGTAATATACACAAAGATCAGAGGTTAGCGGACGAAGAGAAGGAGGAGGAGATATTGCGGGAAAAGGAAAGCATCTCCGTTGGCCATTATTATCCATGCGTTACAACGTACCGAAAGGGTACTAGCGTTGAGAGGAATGCCGAATCGAACTGCTTGCTTGCTTGCTTTGGTTATGGTACCGTGCCCGGTGCCGCAGGATATACGATGATGAGGTTAACTCTTTCAGGAACAAGCCGCATAGAAACGGAAAAAAGTATAACAAACACAAACATGCCCCGAAATTATTGGCTTTTCTTCTGAAAAATGCTTATCTGAGTTCTGTTGTTGATGTGGATGCTTCAGCGAGGCAAGATGATTTGCGTAATCGAAGTAGGAACCGGGAATGCCCATTCCCGGGAAAAATTTTAGGGGAATCGTGATTCCGAGCCAACGGCAAGGAATAATAAAAATGTTCAATTAACGTCACCATTGCGCAAATAGAATAGGTAGCGATTACTTATCTTAGGTAAAATAAATTAAAAACTGATTTTGTTTCAATGCCGTGTAAAAAGCAAAGGATTTTAATTTGAATGAAATTCGGTATAAAAAAATTGACAGCTGTCACATTTGAATTTTGACATTAGTGGCAGAATTCCAATGACGTAATGATGCATTTAAATTTGGACACGTTTGTTCGTTGCTGGTGTGTTATTTTTCTACGGTTTT
Source organism: Anopheles farauti (assembly GCA_000473445.2). Classification (NCBI taxonomy): domain Eukaryota; kingdom Metazoa; phylum Arthropoda; class Insecta; order Diptera; family Culicidae; genus Anopheles; species Anopheles farauti. The sequence continues at coordinate 2,759,504 of KI915045.1, forward strand.
TCCCTTACCGTCATTCTCGTTTCGATCGCTTTATCGCTTCCGACCTCGACACACGCAGGCACACAGGAATACACTCTGCAGGCTATTCCTGATAGTACACCTGCTATTCCCGATAGTACACCTGGGATCTCTAAGCAGTTGCTACTCTCTTGCTCTTACACGATCGTGTCGTTCGTTTGCTCTCGCATTCGGCCGCATCTCCCCCTCTCGATCTCGCTGAAGATCTCCAGATTTGTCGACGTTTACGCGGTAGATATTTCATGGATGTACTAATGCAGCGTAAACGGTGACATTCATGAAGCTACCTGGCCAAGATGGTAAACGTTTCCCTAGCAACACTGGAACAGCAACAATTTCTCTCGTTCCCAAATTCGTTCTCGCTTGTACAATTTGTTCTGGCGACGATTTCCAACAGTTTAAACGTATGGAGGTTTGCTTGATTTGTATCTCAAATCGGATGTACAATATCGAACACTTTTTCCATCTTCTCCATTATGCGTCACTCACACACGCGTGGATTAAATTTATGACATCCGAAATAGTGTGTCAATAATTCTTTTCCGGGTAGCTGGTGCCGTTTCGGGATTGTTTTTAGGTTGATTCTGTTTTTCTTTTTTTTTGGGTTTAACTTTCCCGCACAAGCGTCCTACTAAGCTCGAGGGCAAAGAGCGAAACACATTTCCCCAAAAACAGAACTAGAGTGACAGTAAAAAAGAAAAGGCGAAACTTCTCAACCAGAATGCCATAACCATTCATCTTCAGCCCGGCTATAATTAAGTACATTCCCAATTTTTCACATACGAAAACGATAAATCCATCCATTATTGGTGATTTACCGTTTTCTCGCAGGCACCAACGGTGCTGTTGGTGGTGTTTGTCACCGCCCCGACACGCGTCCATTCCTCCCGTTGACCCATGACCAGCGGAGCATTATCATAATCGAGACAATGCCCCACCGTTGGCCGTGGGTCACTCGGGCAAAGAAAAACAAACAAAAAAAAAACTAGTTCGCAAAAATACCATCACTTTCTCGGAGTTGAAATTGGGTACCCAAATCGGATGACTTTTCTTCTGTCCGGACCGGCCGACTCCGGGCGTGAGAGAAAAGCGTTCATAATTGGTTCGAGCGGAAAGTGGAAGCGCCAGGAATGGCCCATTAAAAGGGAGCGTCTGCCTCGCCCAAGAACGCAGCTTCCGAATGACTACATATAATACATATTTTCCGAACGACTTGCTCCCCTCGGTTTTGCGGGAGCGATCCGGAAGGTGGAACTAATCATAATATATTATGTTTGCAAAGGACATTTTCTTCTTTTGTTTCACTTTGTTTCCATTCGGTTCGGCGCAGTGCACTCGCTGGAGTGGAAGGCGCACCGTTTCCACACCCGCGTCCAGCTAGGACAGAGAACCGGGCCATCCGAAATTGAATTAGTTCCATATGAAAGTTGTACGATTAGGGATCAAGATTTATCGCGGTGCGGTGCGGCCAACACCGTTTGGCCAGGCGCAAGCGTTACTCGATTTATAGTCCGACTTCCGGGGACTTCCACTTCCACAAAGCGATCCGGTTTGAATGCCCGCACCGATCTCACGCGGACGTGAGACGTTGCGGAAGAAATCGGAGCACAATGTTTGACGTTTTAGACGTGACGTGCTACCAAAAAATGGCTATACCTAATGAGTGTCGCTCGAGGATTCCGAGGGCCGGAAGTACTAGCACGTACGCGCCTCGACGACAACATTCCATCTGCCGGCCTGTCTGTGTCACCAAGTGAACGTGTCGAACGTGTCGGAGATATTCCATCCGGACGGGACGGTCAAATGGGCAGAATAGTTTGCAATTTCCAAAACATCATCCCTCCCTGCCTTCGGTCTGGGGGTTGCAGCTCGATTAGCAGTTTTGGCGCATATTGCGCCGACTGATGCCCGGGAGTGTCCCGAACATAAACGCCGAGTCACCACGAGTATAAACCCCTCCACTCCGCGCCGGATGGAATGCGGGAAAAAATCCAATTACGAGACCAGAATTTCCCTGTAACGTTTGTGTTCCTGGCCCTTTTTTTCCGACGCAAACGGTTACAATGTATTTGCGCTGCTACCCTAACCGTGCCGCAATCCGAAGCAATGCATCGACAGGGCGCGCGGAAAGCCATAAAAGAGTCAACCGATTTCAATCACGCAGAGGCCACCGCGCTGCCGTAATCGCTCTCATTAGAATCGGCCAGGGGATGGTCGGCGGGGACGAAGAGAGACCTGGAACCAGGACGCCTGCAGCATGTTCGCAATGGAAATGGCCGAATTATGCGCCCAAACAGTTTTGTTTTTATACATCCAGGAGTGGGGTTCGCTTTTCCGACAGCTTGCTCATCAAAACGAACCGTACCGCAACGGGTCCCGGGGATCGTTCGGGGATCGCCATGGCAACCAAGCGGCTGTTGGATGTTTCGAAAAATTTCACCTCACCCGTCGAACATGTTTTGCCGACCGTGATGTGCAGTGTGTGTGTGCGTGTGCGAGAAGGGGTGTCGAACATTTTTCAAATTAACCCAAACACACGCACATCCAGTGCCCAATGTCCGAAATCTGGAATGGTATCTCCGGAGCAGTGGTGCACTAAACCACACCATCATCCATCCAGGCGCCAGGCGTGTCAATCGAAGCACCCAACCGTACGGTTGTAAACGGTGCTGGGAGCAAACGGGAGAATCGGGTTTACTCGCCGGGACGACGACGACGACGAGGACGACAAGGACGCAACAATTATCGTAAAAAGTAATATCCGTACCGAGATATAGCAATGGTGGCTACAGCAGGCAACACAATATACCGTGCTTGTGTCGAGCCCCTCGTTTCGAGCCGATGCAGGTAGAAATGGAAGGTATATGCGCCCTTGTGTGTGTGTGTGTGCTCCGGTGCAATTGGATCCCATCCATCCGTCCCAATACGCCGCGCCGTCCAAATACGGCGACGGTTAAATGTTGTGTAACGAAATGACTCATTAAGTCAAACTGCGCCACGTGGATGATGGTGACTGACGTGGTAGCGGCGGTACAGTCGGTGACAGATATTTGGACGTACGTGTTGACTAAACGTTGTGACAGTTTTGATTCAATTAGTGTAATGGGTACCCCGAACACGGTTTCAATTAAATCGAATGCTTTCAATCGACGTCAATTGCTGCCCTGGGAGGCGACAATTGATTGTTTGGAACGAAGTTATGATTTTTTTTAAGTTGCTAGGGGAGAAAGGAGACTTTTTAAAGATTCATATTGTAATGAAACTGCGCATTTGTTTTCTTTTTCGTTGATCGAATTCGTCATTTCTTTTTTCAACACCACCTGTACCCGGGAAGCGAGCGGACCACAAATATATGAGACGCCTGCTGTGTAATTTCGCAGTAATGATATCCGCCGTTGCGTTCCTTAGCAACCGCTGCGCCTACGAAGCCAACCGGCAGGATTTTCCATCATCGGACGACCGTTGTTGTCGTCGTGCGTCGACAAGTCAGCAAGAATTTCGGTGACCTGTCAACCGAATGTTCCAAGCGTACCGAGACAAAAGCGGGTAATGCGGGAAAGGCGCAAACCAAAGCAACAAAGGACACCAAGCAACGAGCTCACCCCTATCCTGATTTTACTGCCCTCCAGTGCCTAACGTCGGAAAATAAAAAGCAGATGCCGAGTTAATGGCTACGGTCATGCGACAGGTTACTTTTGGTTTAATTCGCCTCCGGAGATGTATTCGTCACCGGGTTCGTGGTTAGTAGGGAAGAAATATGGCTCAATTTTACGCGTTTAGAACTGATTGCAGGACTAAATAAGTGCGAAGGAATGATGTTCTTTTATATACCGATATTCGGATTGTTGCTAGGTGATAGACAAGATAGCTGTCAGTTTTACAACAACGGCCAATCTTGGGTTCAGGGGTAATTTAGATTTAAATCTTTTAAAGTTGTAAAATCTCTCTTCAAAATCTATAATACCTCCTCGTCAATTGAAATTATTCGGCTTCTGTTTTCTGTGTAATCTTAACGAATGCCGTACTGATAAAGTTCCGCCAGAAGTTCGCAGTCTAAACAGTCTCGTCAGATAAACTTTCTCCGAAGTTCCGAAAAGTTCCGACGAAACCGTTGTGATAAATATTCATATCAGTTTGCTGGTGTTCTACGAAAGTCCCAACTTCGGTTCGGGCATCTTCTGATTGCTCACTGTCCGATGAAGGAAATCCACGGCTTGTTGGACACTCGTTCACGTCCAAGCGACTTGGAGCAACTTCACGACAAGAATATGCGGGACACAGTTACGCTTTCTGCACCGGGTATTGTTATTCAATTAGAACTGGAAATTAAGTCGTTTCACACATACCGTACCATCTCGGATCGGGCCACCGTGTGCACCGTGGAAGCATCGGGACGTGACCGATCCGTGACTTCCCCGACATAACTCATCGTCGTCATCATCAGGAAACCAGCCAATCAGGAAGCCTATTGATATTCTGCACAATGCCTGCTAGATGTGGACCGTAACCTTGAGCAGTCAGTGTCAGGATATGACAGGTGACGTGCGTGGAAGCGGGCGCCTAGTTTCTATAGCTTTATCGAATCCCTTCCGCCATCTTAAGGAACTGTCGTTGTCAGCACCGTTCGCTCCAGATTTACAATGAACCGAAACCGAAACCAGTGCTTGATGCTGTTGTATGTGGTGATAATATTTTGTGGCAGAGAAAATGAATTAAAAGCATTTCCCGAGGCGTTAGGTGTGTCGGAGAATCGTACACTACTGCCTTCTGGCGAGAGGTTTGATTTCTGAAAATAGAACTGGAAAAAATACAATCTTCTCCGGAATTTTATCGAGGGCTGATTTTCATTCATCCGCAATTCAAGGAAAACAGTCCAGGAAACGGAAGCCCCCTTGTGCTTGCTTTTTGCCGGTTTCTTCCAATTCCAGCTAATAAGTATTGTGTTTTCTTGTTTCTGGCAAAAAAAAAGTTATTTTGCTTTTGTGTGTTTTAGTTGTAAATATATGTATTAAAAGACAGGTACTTCTGTTTGAAAAGAACGGGGGTTGAAGAATGACATTGATTTTTCTCTTTTCGTGTGCCATTCAGAGCTTCCGGTATATGAGATTGAAACGTTTTTTGGGATCGAGGATTAGTATATTATTTTAGTATAAATTTCTTAACTTGGATAAGAAAAGTAAACTACTAGGCGTCCCCACATACAGCACTTGACATCTCTCCCCTCTGATGTTTTTAATTATTAAATTATTAGAATTATGATTTTTCAATATAAAGTAAACCGTAGTTAATTTGTTTTATGTTCTTAATTTAGCTATTTATGTATTTTGATCGAAATTAGAGACAACATTTACAGAGTTAGCAACATTCAAAAATATGCATGAAATTTTATTATAGAATTGATACATTCGATCAGCCTTGTTCCAATCGTTCCGTGGATTGACGGAAGCAACTCGCCAAGGACCCGCTAGAGCGTAACGCCATGGTTGCCATGGTGATGACGTATTGATGTTTTCATTTGTGCAATATTATTGATGAATGGCAATCGGGTATTTTGATTAAATTTCCTTTACCCGAGTGTACTCGCCCTTCCTTTCCCTTCTCCCCTAGCTGACTGGTGCAGTTTGTGATGAGATTTTTCATGCTGCTTTTGCGTTTGCTGCTTCAATATTTTCGCTATTACATCCCGAAGTCCCGTGGATGAGGGGCGGCGCGGGTTATCCGGCGTGTGTTTGCAAAAGGCGAAAGCGTATAAAATCCAATTATGACCCAATTTCAGCCTCATCAGCATGTAAATTGACCCCGACAGGTGGTGTGAGCGACCGGACTCGATCGTACAGTACTCGAACGCACCGCCCACAGCGCCCCGACGCAGAAAGCTGGTCAGCAGAAGTGGTAATTAAATTTTCAAAACCACTTCAAAACTCCATCGAATTATGTTCGAGTGCAGGCGCAAGCATTGCGGGTGGGATGAGTATGGGTAGGATTGGCTTTTTTTTTTACTTTGTAGGACACAATTTGTAGCGGATGTGTACGCCGTAGGCTTTAACTCTACCACACGGTCAGGGATTGCTCAGTAATTGTGGCCTTTTCCATCGCGCGTACTTCATTCGGATCTTTCCATTGCCATTAACCGATGTCCACCCGGTTCTTGCGAAGGAAACCTCAACGGGGAGCGGAGGTAAAAACGAAATCCGAGTGAGCGAGGTTCATGGTTTCCGTGAAACTTGGCCGGCTTCATCCTCGCTCGCCATCCAAAAAAAAAAGGGGCAAAGCACTTCATGCCGAAATTGCTTTCGGAACGCCTAGGCAAGGATTCCTTTTCATTTCCGGAGTCCGGCGACCGATCTTTTCCTCTACCCGGTCCACCCCAGATGGATCCCTTTTTTCTCCTCTGGAGCACTAGATTCCAGGAAAACGGGAGGTTTCTACTACTGCGCATCCTTTGTTTGCGTTACGTGGACTGACGTTTCGTTTCTTCCTTTTTGTGTTGCGTGCGAGCGGGCGCGATTTTGTGGATGCTGCACCGTGAAACATTCGCTGCGAAGGGCCGGAGGCTTTCTTCCCGGAGCCCTTCCCTTATTTCTATTGAATTTTGGACGTCGAGGCCGGAGCATTCCGTGGTCAGGGCCCGTTAGCTTCTGCTGGAGCTATTCATATTTTATCATCCGTTTCGTTGCCGGGAGAAACGGGTCGGGGCTGGGGTCGTGGTATTGACCGTGAAGAATAAAAAAAAACCCAAAACCAAGTGTCCAATGTCCGTCAATCCGTTCGTTGAAAAGAAAAATCGCTTTTCTTTTCTGCCATTGAGTGCCGGCGGGCCTGTTCGTGTATGGTCGCCTTCCCATTCCGCACGCGTTCTATTCTTCTTCCGATTGACATGAATAAAATACATTAGGCGGAACATGCGGCGTAGTAGCGATTCCCAACGCCAATCATTATATTGGACAGCGAGTAAAGAGAGTCCTGTCTTGGAGCTCATCGGTCTCGAACAAAATGAAAACAGCCCTAGATTTTACCCATTTAGACACTAATAACCGCAAAAAAAAACACGCATTCCACAATGTCCGACGTCTCAAAGGCCGGGAGATGAATGTTTAATTTCCGCTCCAGAACCGATCCGATTGCGATCAGCGGCCAGAGTGCCGTGGCCCGTCACTCAAGATCCGTCCCTTAAACACGTGTCCACCGGTTTGACCACCGGCGTGGCTCGCTGTGCCGTGACGGACGGGTTGCCCCCGTGCACCGTGTGCACACCCTGATTAAATAAATGACATCTAAATTATTTGAACCGTTTTTGTGTCCATGTGCGCCTGACAAGTGCTCCCCAAGTGTCGTTTTCGCTCCGTGCCGAATGGCCGGCGGTGCTGAGGGTTGATTTCTTTCATGCCAGACCGTGTCGTGTCGCATAAAAGCAAAGCGCAACGTAACGATGGTCCTTTTAAGGATCAGGGTTTTTTTTTCACTCCGGAAACGAAACGCCATTTTGCCGCAGCAGATCAGAATCCGTTTCGTCGAGAGGCTATTTTCGCTCCGGCACTGACGGACGGCGCACTTGGTTTCTGTGATGGAAATGAAAAAAGGGTAAATTGTTTGCTCGTAGAACAGCATGACAAAAAGAAACAAAAAAAGTACTCCCATGATACCTCCCCACAGTGACATGAAGAGGGTCAAGCGAATAAATGTATCACTTGCGGTATGTGTGTGTGTGTGTGTGTGTGTGTGTGTGTGTGTGTGTGTGTGTGTGTGTGTGTGTGTGTGTGTGTGTACACCCGCACCCAAAAGAACCCCTGTTACTGGTAATAAGGGCAGCGCTTAATGGTGGTTTATGATAATGCGTAATGCTTGTACAAGCGTACACGGGTGGAATTGTAATCTTAAATCTTTTTATTTTTCACCGAGAAGCCGGGGTCCTTCACAAACCAATCATAAAGAAATGTATTTGTAATACTAGAAGTGGTTACTTTGATTGACACGTCACTTGTGTTTATAAAGGTAGGGTTCGAGAGTGGAATAGGAATTATGAGCAAGAGAGGAAGTGTATTTTTTATTTTAATTCGCTTCTCACCACGACATGTCCATCAGTTTAACAAGACACACACGAGATTTAGCAACTGATGAAGGCCACTGGATGACCGTTTGTGTAGCAAAAAAATAACCACATAAACAGGGGTTCATAATGGTGGCAAAAAATGGGCGCCATTGCTTTTGGTAACGAGTTTTGTTACCTGTAGACTGATTAGTCTAAAGGTAACTTAGTTCGTTTATAAAGCATATAGCCTTATTGAGAAGGGTCTCTCCGATAGGCTCTACATAGCGTTGTTCTAATTGATGGACTTTATCTTTAAATACTTCTTAGTATTTCCTTCAGTGCCTAGTAATCCCTTTGAATAAATCAGATACTACCAACCTTTGGCGTTTGATATTGCTTTTCGCAGCCTAATTCGACTGACGGCGCAATTTAAAACTCGCTTACCATCCTTGACGTCGACTTAGCAGATCCAATCGTGCCAAAATCGTACACAAATTCCCCGCTTTTGGGGAGGCACTTTGCGAAGGGATTTGAATAATGTGCCACCACCATCGGAGAACATATAGGGAGCGTGATGAGCAGCGGGCCACAATTACCATCGGTCACCGGCCGCTGGAACTGTTCACCAGGGCGGGGAAGCTCCTGGTACTATCTCGTCAATGTCAAGGAGCGCTGTGCGATCCAAAAATGGTGGTGCCCAAGTGTGCCGCCGCGGAAACAAAACGCTTGCTAGCTGATGAACTCGACACCACCATTTACGGCGCTGGTTGATTTGATGTGACACCTACGCACCTGATGTCGTATGGTGCCGTATGGATGTTGTCAGGTCGTGACCACGTGATGGAAACTTTTCAGCCGTGGTCCAGCTGCGGTCGATTAATCTTCTGCTGCAGAGGCGATCGGTGGTATGGGAGGGACCGGGAGGGAGATCAATTTGCATAAAATTATCGGTCTCCCAATCTCACTGGGTAGTAAGAGGAGGTGGAGGATTGCACGCTCGCGTAACATCAATCTGATCAATCTCGAGCGTATGCGTGTACCTATCTACCGTGCCCTTGGCAGTGGATGAATGCGTGTGTTGTGTATTTTTTGTTTTGTGTGCCCTGCACGGGTCTGTGTTTATTCGGTTTAGTGTGCGGTGTTGTTATTACTTTTTATTCGTTGGTTTATTTAGCTTACTATCTTGCGAACGTCTCGAATGGCGCCGATTTCCAGTCCAGGATAGTGAGTTGCGCTACACACATGAGCTGCCTAGGTTCTGCTCGTTGTTCTCGCACCCTGGCCAGGCAAGTGTTTGTCAACAACTGGCAGCGCACAATATGACCTATTCAATACTCGCGCCTCTCGGTCGCTAGTATGATCGCACACTTTAGGTTACGAAAGGCTCATTTGCATCTGTACATAGTTTAGCCGCTAGCTGGGGCGGTGAGAGGGGAGTACAGACACTCATAAACAACTCGCGTAACCTGTTGACGTTGAGTCACCCGCAACCACAACACGACACCACTCTCTACTCACCCCTTTCGATGGTCCGTCTGTATGTGGGAGAACACATACTCCAAAAACCGCGTAGTACAAATTAGCGGTCCAGTTCCACTTCATCTCGAGCGCTGGGATACGAACGTTTAGAACCCTTTTCCAAGCGAGATCGGACACGTCCAGCACACCGGGATTGACCTTGTGGACCTCGATGGTGTGCGGAGATATGATGTATGCACGGGCAAATATTGGTCCCCCGGGGCCCCCAGGTACTCTGGCAGACGGTTTGTCAATAGCACTCCGGCTGCGGTATAAACAAACAAACAGTTCAGCACCGGGCAAATCGGGAAGAGCGGTCGCACCTATTTACTTACTCTTACAAACTCGCTTCGGTTTGGAGTTAAAGTGAATACAGTTGTCGATACGCTGAAACACACCCGAGGCATGCCTAATGAAGAGGTTAACAATGTAAAATTGGTTGTTGCCGTGAACAAAAACAGAGATGCCGGGAGCCTGCTTGTCTAATTGTCAAATGTTACTCTTCCATCGGGTGTTGTAAACGCTCGCAGAATGGCATCTAAGATGTCATCCAAGCAGCCGCCGTCCCTCGAGTACTCTTAGTCTGTTTGTCAATAATCAAACGCAGCGGCACGTGCAAAAAGCAATACCTACTGCGATTTCAAAAAAAAGGTGTGTCTGTCGTTTCTGCAAATGCGCACCTGTGTATAGGCGAGTTACCGGCGAGGCAGGTTGAAACCACGTGTGGGGAACCTTAACCAGCCCACTCCACATTCTCCACCACCGGACACATCGCAGAAAGGCTCGTTTCTCGTTTTGCACACAAGCAAGTGTTGTTGTTTACTGTTTTCGCTAACGACCTGCAACGCGTCAATATCTGCGCGTTCTCCACACTCCAAAAGCAATCGTCACGGTGGATGAGTAATGGCACTTGATTGAAATTCAAGCGCACCTCCGCCCCAGGCGAACGGTACCGGTAGGAGGTCACTGGGCACGTGTGGAGGTTGTCCCGGGACAAGGTCCAGACAAGCGGACAACACACGCCCCGCGCCGAGATTTACATTCTGCCGGAGTATTAATTATTTATCGTATTTAATTATTGTCGCTTGGGTCCGGTTAAAGAAGCCGCCGACGACACTGACGCCACCAGGCTCGGTGGCGGATTCACACAGGCACACACACACACGCACGTACCCCGCACGGTACACGGGGTGTGTCCGAACGTGACATTGTGGTTTGAAAGCGGACACGATCGCGGGAGGGAAAACAAAAAGGGCCGGTGTGTCAAGTGCGTTACTGCGCGTGGTGCATTCGTGATGCATTTCCGCCGGTGGCACCGGTGAAACAAACGCGCCGTTGTTTTTTTTCGTTTTTTTTTGCTGTCGACTTATGACTAGGTTAAGGTGCATCTGCAGTATGCGTCATAAGTGTATATGGTTTCATTGCCGATTGGAACAAACATGGATGGTTGGATATTCGTCTCCTAAAGGAGCACGATGTTTGTGAGATGAGAGCTGGTTTAAATCGTTGATCGCAGTAACCATGAATATGCTCACTGACAAATTTGAACTCAGTTGTCATGTTAGAAATGAGAGCTCAAAATTGTATGAAATCTGAGTTGTAATCGCCTTGATTTGCTCTGAAACTGGTTAATATAAGAATTATAGTTGCAATTTATAGTTTTTCTGTAAATACCCATCTCCTTAATTTCCCATTTCTAATGTTCCTGTTTTTATGTCACGCACTGTAGTGCCCACAAGTGCAGCGCTAAACAATCGACACGTTGTGGTGGATTGCGCCTGTTGGGTGGCAGTTTTCAGGCATTCTGAGTAAGTTCTGTTCGACCACAAAGCACACAAATCCCTTACAATCCGTTTGCCTCGAACCAATAACTTCTACCTGCTTTGTATGATTCTTCCGACCGAGTGTCCCCCCCACCTCCTACCACGCCCTGTGGAACTGATAAACGAGCGGCACCATAAGGCCATATTTTAAATTAATCTACGCAATCAATGCTTCGGCACAGCCCGTAAAGCTTAATGGGTGAACCTGGCCACCATCATCATCGTAATCATTTCTCTCGTATTGTGCGTCCATAAGTTTTCCAAAACCATACCCACCGGATGCTCATCTGCGTCCACCCCGTTTCGACATAAATAATGAGCCGCCCGGGTGCGTTCGTTGCGCGGGAGCGTTTTGGGGGGGAAGTTTTGGGATCGTAAAAATAAATTATTATTCACGCACGCATAATGCGTGCAATAACGCGCTGCTGCAGCCCGTGATGAAACACCGTGGCCGTGTGCGGTGGTCGGTTTCGCCCGAACGGCAGAAGGGGTTACGGGCATGTTTCTATATCTCCAGAAGTCATTCATATTTTTGGGGGCTGAATCAGATCAGCACGGGAATGAAAACGATCCCGACGTCGGCCTATCAGCGTGGCAACCTCCCGGGGGCCGAGAGATAGATCTGTCGTGGTGCCATTATCGTCATCAGCACCTCGTAAAATCTGACGACGAACACTTCGAAGCGGCATGGGGAGGGATTTGCGGGCGGAAGGTTAATGTCTTTCAACTGCCAGCGTTCGGGTGACGTGGTTTTGCGATATGGAAATCAACATTTCAACATCCCAAAACTATTCTTCTAGCCAATAGTCATAAAACACGTCCCATGTTCTCTGACACACTCACACATCAGGGCACATTGGGCCGATCAAATGTAACTGCCGCTGCTTTGTGTTGTGCGTCTTAGTGGCTCAGGAGCACCAGGAGGAAGCCATCGGACAATCCGGTTGTTCTCGATTAAAATAACGAACCCGTTGATGGAAGAAAACGTGCACGTTAGGACAAAACGGTTACCACACCGTTTTCGATAAGATAACCGTCCCGCGTGGGGAATAATTCTTACGCCCGGGTGTCGCTTCCGGGTGTGGGGATAATGTGGCCGTTTCGGGCACATATGGTGCTGATTGTTATTGGCGCACCCGTTTGCGCTGTCCGGAACAGAAATGGACCATTGTTAAATCGGTCCCATTGCTTTTGCCGGCACCGAAACGGTTAAATCTTGGAAGGACATTGGGAAAACTTAGCTGAAGAACACTTTTTTAAATCTTTTTTAGCTTACGGTAAATTTGCTTAGAAAATAATCGTTATCCAAACAAAACTCTGAAACAATGCAATAAAAAAAGAGTTATAATTTGTAGTGTAAGTACAGGTCTGTAGATTTTGGCAAATTTTATGGCAAAGATTGTAATGTTTTTTCGTTTTCGTTTTAAAAAACATATCTAGATAATACAACACCATTTAAAAGGCAGCCGCTATTTGCTTCAACACTTTTGAAGGCACTGCACCACTGTCCAGCAGCGGCTCGCTCCGGAAATGGCCACTGGAAGGTGCTTCGTACGGAATTGCTTCGTAATGCGTCGTCGGAAATTGAAGTTTGAAGCGTGAACGTGGTCAACACATCGGACCGGACAAAGGCGGACGGGGCATGCATGCAGTTCTTTGTCCGCGTCGTCAGCCATGCACACCGAAAAACAGCCAAGTCAGCACGAGTGCCAGGAGTGGAGAGCCACTCCTTTGCCCGGAAACAACACACAAGCACATGCACCAAGCCACTCGAAACATGACGGGACGCCTGCGGTACAATCCTGCCAATTACGTCCACTAGAACAGAGAGAGAGAGAAAACAAAAAAAAACTCTCCCCTTATCTGTCCATTAAATTATTAATCCCTATTCGCGTTGATTGCCACCTCGAATTGGTGATTACACACTCGATAATGGGTTGGCTGGGAATGCAAATGGGCCGTTCGTTATATAATTTTTTTTTTTTAAACGAATCCCACCACGGGCTGAAGGTTGCCTGATTATTACTGATAACGACGTATCCTGCCGGAAATGGGGGTAAACGGTTTTCGGCCATTTTACTCCCTCTCGTTTCACCTCACCTGGGCAGCCTCTCAAGCGCAGCTTCTCGTTGGAAAGGGTGCCGAAACCGCTCCTGCCGCACACCTTTTTCCTCCCCCGCCACCCGGTTGTTGGGCCGGTCACGGGAACCAAAACAAAAAAAAACCGAACAGGATCACTTTTCTTGCACCGGAAATGATTGGTAAAGGGCGCGAAAGTTTTGGCACGCTCTCGCCGTGGCCGGTCGCTGCCGAGGAGTCCTTTTTTTGATTTCATTAAGCTAATGGCCACCGATGGGATCGCGTTTCCGGCTTTCCCTTTTTTTTGTGCTGTAATCGGTTATCAGTTTATGCGTTGTTTAATTCATTCATCACAACGAATCCGGCACAGCGCCCGGGGGTGCTGTTACGGGTGGTTTGGGTGGTGCTTTTTTAAGAAAACTTCACGTTTTTTTATTTTTTCTTCCGGCTTTTGTGTGGTATAATTTTTCATTTTGATGTTGCACTCCAAACGCAGATAAGACGGGTGAAAAGGATGAAAGATGGGTTACCATTTATAAGAATGATCCATAAAGTGAAACTGTAATTTTGTGTTAGATTCTCAGCGAGGAGTAAAAAAATAAGAGAAATGTTTTTTTTTCCATTCTTTTGAACTCATAATTAAGGAATATTTCTTAATTTATTTTTGTACAAAAAAAAGAAGGGCCTATTTAACACGAACCTCTTAAAAGATCTTTCAGTTTTTTTGTCTTCAATCCGGTAAGACAAAAAAAAAACATAAAAAAGATCCAATTTGAATGATTTTTTGCATGCAATAAAATCAGATAAATATTAAATATATTAAATGAATATTCTGCTAATATTCTATACAAATTTTATTTTTTTTTTAATCAACGTAATTGGCATTACTAGCTAATTTCGTTATTTTTCATCTCTGCTACGGTTTTTTTTTAAATTTAAAATTTATAAACTTTAAAACCCAAAAACTCCCAATTACTTTTCATACGTAGTTTTTCTTTTTGTAGGCTTTTGTAGGCTTTCTTTTTGTAAGCTTTTGTTCTGCTTACTTCTCCATTTTACTGCTACTTTGCTGCACCTTTATGATTGTTTTTGTTCGAAACCAATCGACTGAAGCTACGAACCGCCTTTAAGAAGGTGCCACTTGCCTTTGTCTTCTTCTTGTTCGTACCGTTCGCGTGATTTATCATTTTTGCGAGCGTTTTTCACAGCGTGTTTTACTATTTGATTCTTTTCCTCGCACATCAGCGAGACTCAGGCTCACTAGCATTATTTTTCGACCGACATAAAAACTTCCGGGCTGCGGTGTGAAGCCGTGAGTGAATTTTCATCATTAGCCACCTTCTTTGTTATGGTGCGCGCGTGTTTTCGGTGGGCAGTGGTGTGGTGCCCTTTATTCGATTTGCTGCACAAATGACTCCCCTGCTTGCTAAAGGTGTCCGGTGGAAAGTTCGTCCAGCCAGTAGTGAACCGCTCGTTCCTCGTTTGTTCCGGCTGCACGACGCTTCCTGCCTGCTTCTTGCGAGCTAAAGAAAGAGCATGCAAACAAAACAAAAAAAAAATGCCCTCGTCATGGATCGCATTTTTCTTGCGTTCTCTCCCTTAATTGAAGCTTTTTGTTTAGCTGCGAAAAAGAAAGGCCACCACTCGGAGAAAGCCACGTCGGTACCGTTCCGTACCGCAGCTGGGAAAGAAAATTGGGCTAGCCGGAAAATTGCCACATCGTTTCATAATTCATGAGCCCTCCCACCCCTCCCACCCTTCCACCAAGGATCTTCACCGTCGCTCACTGCCACGTCCACGTGTTCCCTGCGTTTGGCGTGCGGATGGAAATATTCATCATCCTAACGATGTCCATCGTTTGTGTTTACTTTCGCTGCGCCGTGTTCTCAAAAGAAGGAGAAGGAAAAAAAACAAACAATCGTCTACCAAGCAAAAGATAGCTATAAGAAAATCAGTGCAGTGGAAGCTCAACAGCAACAAAAAAAAAAAATCATAAAGAAACCCCGAATTCCGGTGGATGGTTTCGATTTGTTCGAAACGCTCGCTGTGCCTTTGGATCCTCGCTCCTTCCTGCAAACAAGTGCCCCATTCGCCTGTCCACCTCCCCGGGGGGGGGGGGGGGGGGGGGGGGGTGGATTGATAAAGTTGTGCTCTTAATCAGGTTTGAGCTAATTGCCGCAATTAAAATGTTGAATCGCTTGCATCAGTAATTAGTCACCAGGGATAGTGGGAAGTAGCAACAAAAAAAAACCTTAAAAATAACAAAAATCTGCTCCCAAAACATCCCACCAAGTGGCGTACAAGTCGACTAGAAGATGATCGATATAATTTCCCACCGCTTTTGGAGCGAGCAGTGGCAGCGAATTCATCCTTAAGATTAGGTGAAGGAAAAACCCCCACCGAACGGCCCCGCCCCGATGGGACAGTGGAATTTTGATGAAAACAGATTTCTGCCTCGGCTTCATCTGCATTTTGGTGTGCGATTTTCTTCTTTTTTTCTTGGTTTCCTTCCATCGTCCGTGCGCCTTGTGGGTCTTAATGAGAGCGTATTTGATTTTGATATTCTAAGCCGAGCGGATAACGTTGTCGGGGGGAGCACCATAATTTACTGCCGGTGGGGAGGAAGGATTCCGGGTTTCGAGAGCCGGAATTTCTAATTAAAATAGCATCCTAAATGGTACCGATGGTTCCACGGTGACCACACGGACACGGACCTCCGGTGGTATGTCCGGTGCGGTATTTTTATTGATTTCCGGTCGACGACATCGTAGGCGTCTCCGTCGGCCGGTGGCCATCGATTGGGTTTTGATTTGCAAAGACAATCCAACTCCGGTGGCTCACGGTGGGGTTGATTTGCGGTTACGATGCGAATTTCTGCTGCTGCTGCTAAATCCGAGCCCAGCCCATTCCGGAATACCCGGGAATGTACCGGGTTTATAATGAATGCAACATCCGGGGTCAATATGAGGCAACGCGCAAGCGGAATGTGAAAATAAGAAAGAAATGGGGATTTTTCTTTCGTCAAACAAATGCAGCCAACCCTTTGCAGAGATTCATGTTTTATGCGTAGCTCATCATCATCATCCCGGTGTAGTGGATTGTTCTCCTTTTTGAACATTTTATCACTACACCACTACCAGCTGATGTACTTTCTCTCTTTCTTTACTGCCGTCTCCGTATCTTTCTTTCTCTTTTTCCCTCCAACACTTCAATGACTCGTTTCGTAATTGCAGTATCAAATCTGTACGGTGTCAGGATGACATAGGTGTCCCAATGGGGCCGCCGGTCCCGTTATCTAAATCCTTCAATCTACCCTTGTTCGAAGGGTGCTCAAAGTTTGATGATGCAAAAAAAAGCACACACGAACGAACATTCAAACCATCCATCGTAATGGATTAGTTTCCGACCGGGCAGACTGGGAGGGAAGCATCCAGTTCCACTTGCTCGTCTCACATTGCTAATTATGGTCAGAAAACTCCGGAGAGAAACACACACACACACACAGAAGCCGGTCCGTCGTCCCATCGGAAACTCGTAACGACCGGAGGAAAACAATCGACTTAAGAGGATTTAGGAGCAGCCCGGCCCGGGAGTCGAGTCGCGGTCACGGTCGCATCGTCGGTCGAAACCGTCATAAACTTGTGGTCCTCATGGCTGGGCCAGCTCATGTACGGTTGTATATGTGTGTGTGTGTGTGTATGTGCTATCTAATCTCGTTGAAATTTAAGAACGAAGAAATACCCCCCAAAAAAAAAACGATGAACGAATAAAAAAAAACGCCACTCCGGGTCAGTCGGCAAAGGCGAACGAGGCTAACCGACTTGCGCCAGCTTGCGGAGACAAATCGGAATAAGTGCCCATCGTTTGTCAGCAGTTGAGCAAACGAGGAAGAGACGGACACTTTGAAGAAGCAGGGGAGGGTGCGATAAATGTCACTGGTGACAGTTGTCCTTATCGTGGGATGGATTTTATTTTTTATTTTTATTTCACTGCGCAACCGTTTTTTTTCTGTTGTGTGTGAGCTCTCTCTCTCTCTCTCGCTCCGATGTGCTAGTGGTGAGCTGGAGTTGGAGTCGATTTATCGAAAGGACATTCGTGCGACTAGAAGGATGCTGATATGCGTGTGTGTGTGTGTGTGTGTGTGTGTGTGTGTGTGTGTGTGTGTGTGTGTGTGTGTGTGTGTGTGTGTGTGTGCGTGTGTGTGTATTCTGTTTCGGTGTGCGAGCATGGATTGGATGTCCTTATGCAAGTCGTCAGCTGCGTGTTGGCCACACCGAGGAAACCTAATTCAATTAAAAGTCTAGACATTTCGACAACTCGCCTACCGAGCCCGCACAACATACACTCTCCCTCCTTGGAAGCCTCCTTTTAGCGAAGACTTTCCACCGAACCGGCCCTTGGTCCGCTTGGTAAAACACGACGAATAGAATGCAATAAAAATTTATGTTATGATATCGCTTTAACATAAAACCCCGGGCCCGTCAGTTTTCGTCTTCCCAAAGCCCCCCCCGCCGTGGTTTTGTGGATGATGCTGGCACCACTGCACAAAGTGTCATTTTCATTTCTGCGGAATGTCATCCCCGGCAATTGTATTGACGTTCTCCCAAAAAACCGCGCGCGCTCTGACCGTTTGTTTGCCGCTGTTTGGTATTTGGTTTGCGCGGGCAGTGGTGGCGACTGTAGTGAGTAAATTACTTTTTATCGTGTTGCGGGTCTATCGACGGCCGTCAAAATGGTTAAATGGAGGCTGCTGTTAGCCAGTGGAAAGCGGACAATTGTAGGGTTTCCATGAAAGCATTTTAAAATTGGCTCGTAATGGGTGGCGAATAGTTTTGTCTATTAAACATTGTTAAAATTGTTGTGCCTTTTTTGCAGGACAAGAAATTTTTGATAATTTCAAGATATTTTTAAAACATTTTGTCAAAACCGTAATCGTTTGGAAAAGTTGCAGAAGAGTGAAAACAATGATCAGAAGCGAACGTCTGAAATGTTTCACGAAGAATGGAAAATGTAACATCTAGCACGTTTGAAGATGTTGCTTTCGAAGATTTTTTTAAATTTGTTACTAAATTTCAACAAAAAAAAAACACTCCTAAAGCCGATTGGATTGGATTTAGATTTGTGAAAACGTCTCCAGGGTTAAAACCCCTGTCTAGCTGAACTTCCGGGGCCTTCTGGGCATGCTGGGTAGTTTGGTTTCAAATTTGAAAATGTCTCCATCCCGGCTCTGTCCTCTGAAACGAAGTATCCATTAAGTTGTCTCCCTTCTCGCGTAGATAGCGATACACATCCCGATACAATCAGAATGAAATGAGAAGAAACAAAAAGTGGTCGTCAGTTTGAGCCAGCAACTGTTATTGCTGCCGGTTTTTGGTTGGTTTTATTAAAATTTATGTAATCGATATTGGAGAATAATGCACACAAGTGCGGCAATTGTGGTAAAGTGCGACACACTTCCCGGTTCGTCCAAATGCGGTCGTTTAATTCATGTGGGAGGGGAGAGAACGGGGAGGATAAAATAAGCTACCGATCGGTTTTTATTTATCCGAACCATTTACTCCAAGTGTCCCATAGGAAGGAATGTCCTTTACCGTACGGTTCACATTCTTTGACAGATAACCGTCGTTGGTGGAGAAAATGCGTGTCCATTCTTTTCGATTAAAACTAACCAAATTTCCCCCACCCGACCATCGATCATAAAATGATAAACAAACTACTAACGGGGCAAGTAAGTGCGGGAAGAGAACAACCGCCCTCGTTATCAGCTCATACTTCTCCTTTTCGGGCTTCAAATAAACACATGCAAACGGGCGTTCCTTTTTACGGTCCCATTCCCTGAGGATAGTGCCCCTCCTTTCATCCCGTCACCGGACCGTTTCATGCACACCCATGCGGAACTTCCCCGAAAGAGGTGACCCCGAAACCGGGAACACCCGTCCCTCTGGATCAGGATAGCATTTTTCTGTTTTGTTTCAGCGATAGTTAAGCCCCGATAGTGGTGTTTCACCGAATTCCGTCGCACACGCAATTAAAAGCAGTGACAAATTAATGAAGCCACGCTAGGCAGGCGACGGAAGGTTTCGGGTAGATTACGGCCAGAAGCGCTGAACCGAGGCGAACTATTACAACGCACAGTTTATGTAAATTTATGGCCAACGGGGCCGTTGAGGATGGTGAAAGTTTTGAGGGAAAACTGTCCTTTTAGTGTTTTGAAGGTATTGTCTCCAGGTTTTGGTTAGCGCGGTGTGAAACTCGTCTTATTTATTATTTTTTTTAATATGTGCTCATTTACTTTAACAGTTTTTCATTTTTTTAAACTCATTCTATCATTGTTTATATTTCTCGTTTGCTTTTCTTCACAGACACCGATATTGTTTGGCTTCAAAAGTTCCGCTCCGACCACCAACAAAATCCCTTTCTATCAAAGTCGCCTTTGAAAGCCGGCTGCTTGCTCTTTGATGCTCACGTGAGTGTGTGTGTGTGTGCGGGTTTGCGTGCACCTACCGGGTTATGAACGACTTCCGCTTCCGCCAGCGGTGCGCGTTTCTCTGTGAAACAAAGAGCGTGAGGGAGTTAATTTAATTGCCGAATTTAAAATTCATAAAACGGTAGCTCCGGGGTTGCCCTTGCAGGTAACCGTAACCCCATATGTCTCTCCCACCGCAACCTCGCCGGGCCGCAAGCCGGGGACGGGGACGATGGGAGCAACGAGCGGCAGCATAAATTCTTCACCTCTAATTCCAACACCTTTCCCGTGGCCCGAGGTGGCCCGGATACGAATAAAGACGTCAGCTGGCGGGTGGAATTTGTCTACAGGAGGCGCGAAAGGCGGGCGGTTTCACTCTTCACCCGTTTCGGTAACGCCGGAAGGTAATTGTTGGTAATTTTTATTCGTCCTGCAAGATTCACGCGCGGCCCTAATGAAGAAGGAAAATGTTCCTCGCTGCCGAACGTGGCAGCGTGGCAGCGAAGACTCACTGTTGCAGCCTTTTATTTTACTCAGCGCCCTCGTCCCCGGTGCTGATGAGTTTTGAGTTATTTGGAGGAAAAGTTTTCGGCTTGCGAAGCGAAATAAAATCTAAACAGCACGCTCCGGGAAGTGCAGCAAATTATTCACGCAGCGTTCGAGGCACGTGCGGAAGGGTTTGGGGAAAAGTTTTACCGCCCGATTTGCGTCGCCCCCCAAAAGTGGGTTAAATGGTTTGAGAAATCATAGGAGCAAAAACGAGGGAGTACACTGGTGGTTCTTGTGGAAGAAAATTGTTTTAAAATAAGACGTTTTGTTTTGAGGTTATTTAGGTACCGATAAAACATGATCAACATGCAATGGAAATCGCTTTACATACGTAGAATGTAAAGGGTTTTTATACATCATGCATGACCCCTTTATGAACCAATGTAATGTCTATTTTATAATTTAAAATTCAACATTTAAAACTTTTTTTTCGCCGAGTTCTGTAAAACTCTCTACCACAAACTGTTCGAAGGCATTCCAAACGACTAACAGCTGATATTTCGGCACGTTCGTTGGCATGGCAACGAGTCATCAGCGTTCCTTCGGTCGGTCCCATCTTTATCCCATCCAGACAACCGATCCTGGGAACGCTACGGACACAAAAAAAACACGATGAAAGAAACCATCGCACACGATCGATAAATGGTCCGATAATAATAGAGACCCCGGAGACCTCGGGATGCACCCGTATTGCCTGCAACAAAGCAGCAAAAGGAGAGCAATAGGTGATCGTTGCGTGATCCTGGCCACGTTTCCAGTACGTGCTAAGACGTTCCCTCAGACGTTCGCTCATTCGCCGCAGCACCTTGTGCGATCCTGGGCGAAGTAAAAGGGCGATCTTGTGCGGGAAGGACACAACAAAGGCAAGGTCCCTTTAATATCTCCGTGTGCGCGCGTGCACACGGCCCTGGATGTCCCTTTAAGGACGGTGCGTTCCCACAGTGGAATCATTGATCCTTGATCCTGATCGTTGGGACGAGGGACAAGGGAGAGTTTCTCATGGTGGCTCAAAAGCGAAGGTGTGTTAGGATTTGGCAGGGTTATTGTCCTTGTGCGTGGGTTTGGGTCTCTTCTTAAGGAACAAGGAGAACCGAGCGGCTCCGAGGATATTATCATCATCTTGTTGGGTCCGTGTGTGCGTGTGTGTGTTTGTGGTGTTATCACTTGTGTGTTTTCTTTTCTATTCTGTTCAAATTTAGCTTCCAATACCTACCCCGATTACCTTTTCTTCCTTCGTTGTGTTTTTTTTGGTTTTGTTTTGTTCGCATCCTTGTCCAACAAGGACTCGATAATCGCCCTTCGTCCTGTTTCACATCGGCAGGTGAACGTACCTGCACGGTGGCCTTGTTCGGGCACGTGGGAAAATTAACTTTTTGGCGCAATTCTTTTCCAGGCGCTCGGTCGTGTGCATGTGCGGCAAAACCGGCTAAACACCGGTTGCAATCGGTGATAGCATCGGTGGGTAATAAATCTATAAACCTAGCCAATATGAGGGCGTTCCATTGCAGCACTCGATTACATACGAGTGGTTGAGATCGAGCAGCCAACTTATCTCGGGTGCGTGCGTGTCTTCCGTGCTTCGAGTAAGTTGACATCCGACGCCTGCACACGAGCTGCATTTTGTCTCTGGTCTGGCCCCCATCTCCCCCTCTCTCTCTCTCTCTCTCTCTCTCTCTCTCCATGCGTCCTTGATCTAATCATTTTTTTTTACGGCCCAATAAATAAGTCTTCTAGGCAGCAGCAGCAGCAGCAGATCGTGGCGTTGGATGACCCCACGGGGTGTATAAAACTAAAATTAAATTGAATTAAATGAAACAAAACGCACAACCCGCGCCAACCCTTTTTTATGGTGCTGGTCAATTTACCATTTTATGTCGATTTATTTTCGGAACGGAACACGATCTCTGGACTCGTCGCGGGCCCGAATGCAATTCCGGTTCAGCGCGTTTTTGGTGTGTGTGTGTGTGTGTAGTTTTTTTTTTATTTATACCACCTCCCTCACTTCGCTCGCTCGTGACAGTTATGATAATTTATGATACATTCGACCCGAACCGAATGTATCTCTTGCAACTCCGTCTCCGTCCCTGCCATCTCTGCCGCCTGCTTTCATCGCAACATAAATCGGTGCAGCGATTTATTCGTGTTGCGCGCTTTTGGATTTGTGTTAAGGTATGGCTGGATCGAATTTGTATGCTCGCGTGCAGCCACCGGTCAGTCGGTTGAGTCACCGCGATCTCCAAACGAGCTGCCGATCCCGTACCACCGGTTTGCGAGATTGCAATAAATTTCCGACCACGGAAGGCACAGTGGTTTCAATCGATCAAATCGGTCATTTGTGCATGCGCGTGTCAGCAACGTTCGCTTTAAGGGAATTAGGTGGAGAGGTTGCTCTGTATGATTCATGCTGGGCGTTGTGTGAGGATTTAAAACTTATTAGCCAACAGGGGCGTAGGTTTTTTATCGGTTGGACTTATAAATTCGCATTTTATGATGTAATTTTTCATATTTTAATCATGATTTCCGAAGACATCGAAGTGGATCGCATCGTGTGTTGAAATGATTTTTACGTTTAAAAAAAAATTAAAAAAATTATAAAAAAAATCAAGTTCGTTTCAATCAATCAGTAGTTTTGGATTATTTAAACAATTATGAGTAAATTTAACGATAAACAGTGACCGTTGCAATGTTCACTAGGGTAAAAGAAAACACAAAAAATGAACACAATTTAACGTCCATTAAATGTCGCACCGACGGGAGGATATTTGTTTTACGAAAAACATTCCCCTTTTTATTGCTCCCCTCCTCCCGCCTCCCTGCTTGGATGCTTCACCGTCGAACGTTTCATTAACACCACCATCCCCACCGTGCCCCAGGCATGTTGAAGCCACCCATAATTGTTAACCATGCACGTTTCTGCACGGGTTAGGAGCGAAGAAAATGTTTTCCATTCGCAGCGCTTCCGTATTTCCTTTTGTTCCTGCTTGGCTGTATCCTGCAAACGGTGGAGGCGATTGGAGAGGTGGAGGTGGTTTTTAAAACGCTGTCTTGGTTGTGTTTTGTTGCTGGGATGATGTTTGCACATCCTCACATATTCTTACCGGCAGCTACCGCTAATGGAAGCTGCTGGAAGTGAGCAAATAAAGGCGGTTTTGCCGAAGAAGGCTGTGAGCGCACATACCCGGTGCAAATTACATCTCATTTGCTGTTGTGTGTGTGTGTGTTTGTTTGAGTTTTTTTTTTTTTGGTGTGTGAAAAACTTTCAACCCGAGATCTCGACTGGGAAAACGCACGCGGGTGGGGAGGTTACCATGATTGTAATGTTGAAACGCGTTAAAGTTTGCTAAGCAGTAAACGATACATGTATGTGTTTGCGTCAATTACTGCTTACTCGGTGCAGGCTTGATGTGCGCGTAAATGGACGCGAAATTGAATTCCAACTCGTTCTCGTTACGTGACGCGCCCGCGAGTTGATGATTTAGGCCCATCGTTTCCCAACCCTCCCACTACCGGGTACTTCCGGGTACTTTCGGGCGGCTTGGCACGAGAAAAGAACATGAAGCAAATAATATATATTTAATGAATCATACACGCAACCCGCAGTTGTTGAAGCGAGCGTATAAATATGTGAACACTCCACGAGCGCGAGTGGAGTAAGATAAGCCCTTCGTGAGAGGGAGGGGAAGGGAGGGATACAACTTTCACCCACACTGGAGTCACAAACGGCGTCGTCGCTGCCGGGATCGGGACAATGTGTTCCAATGATAAAGCGTTTCCCATTTGCTACAGGACCCTCTCTCTCTCTCTCTCTCCCTCCACCATTTGAGCAAGTTTCCTTCCAGATTCGAATGCTGAACGTAACCCTCCTTCAGGGTGTACACCGAGAGGACGTGCCCACCAAAAACCAAAAAAAAAAACCAAACCTCCCCGAAAGCGCTGGGGATGTGCGATGAATTATGTGTACGGGAGCAGGGAAACAAAACGAAACATCGGCCCACCAACAGCCACGGAGGGAAATGTAAAAACCGAGGTCGGCCCGCCGGTTCGGTTTTGTTTGCGAATTGCCTTTGCAGCAGCACTGCCAAATGTCAACCTCCAGCCTCCAAGATTGGTGCACGTGCGAGAACGCGCAGGAACGCGAGGAAGTTGGGCAACTTTTCGGCAAACCCTGCTTTGGCTTCACAACCACCACCACAACAACAACAACAACAACCGGGCTGGATATTTCTTCCCGCTCGAGTGAATATATGACAGTTGCCAGCGTGCATGTGTGAGTGGTATGTGGTGGTGCCGAGTTTGGAATAAATTAGATAACATAAATAAACTGGTGTAACGTAAAAGTAGACCTATTGTGGGGCCTTTTCCGCCGCTCCGATCGTTCGTTCGAATGTATGGGGTTTCAAAACTGCATCCGCCGAGAAATCCAAGCAGGCCGTGCTTGTGCCGATTTACAGTAGGTGCCAAAAATGTGGCACTCTGAAGGGTTTTGTTTTTGGTAAATTAATATATTTTGAACTTCTCGCTGGGGACTTCTCTTTGTCTTCCCTCCAAGCTACTCTTTGAAGGCAGTTCCTAATGGTAGAACAAAATCACACCATACCAGAATCTTGTTACGCCCTGTGGCACGCTATTTTATCGCTTAAAACAGCACCAGGATATAAAGGGAGCGCAGTAAAAAAAAAACATTTGTCATGCTAGTACGACTGCCACAACGAGGTGGAGTGGCTTAAGCAAAAACTTTTACGACCTACCAACAAACCAGCAGCATCACGAAACTCCTCACCACCCCACCGACGGTGGCGATTATGATACCTTTATTATGAATTGCATTACATTTACCTTTCATCCCGTGTTGAACGGTTTGGCGCGCGAGCCCGACGACTGGACACGTGGAAGTGTTAATAATAATGTATATTTTGTGAAGCATATCACACATTAGATTACAGCCGGCTTAGATGCGGTCGGCATCCGGAGGCCGGTGTGATGGTGAAGATAAGCCGCCATAATTACGTTAGAACGTGGCGAGGCTTTGCAGCAAGCTAGTTATTAATGGTGACGGTACGGGACGCCCTTGTGGCGATTATGTGTCGCTGCAATGAGGATGTGGATTAGTTTGGGCAGCACCGTTGGGTTACATTTTATGGGCAAAGTTTGGTGTCGGAAGGTTTTTCTTTCGCCTTCAAAGATTCACGCCACCGGTCGGTTTAAAGTGAGGCTTAGCCAGCGGGTTTTAAAACGAACACCGTATCACACCGTGCCCAGGACGGTTCGCCAGCAATAAAACTGCACTCTAAATTCCTCCTCCTCCGCACGTCTCGGGAGAAAACTTGGCTGTTGCTGAATAAAGCATCGCCAAA
The DNA here is from genome assembly GCA_000473445.2 of Anopheles farauti. Lineage (NCBI taxonomy): Eukaryota > Metazoa > Arthropoda > Insecta > Diptera > Culicidae > Anopheles > Anopheles farauti. The sequence goes on from KI915045.1 coordinate 2,785,340, forward strand.
CCGGTGAAAACGTCACCCATTTTTCCCCGTAAATCACATCCTCACATCCTCACGGGCTTGTCTTCACCTTCGGTTGTGTTTCTTTTTTAGTTTCTCCAAAGCAGCAAGGAGCCCGTTGGTGACGACGAAGTATCCTGTGCGCCTTCGTCCCTGCCCGGCTTTCGGGGAGGAAAGGCAAAGGTTGGTTGGAAGAGAATAAATGTCATCGCCGTTCATAAATCATCATTCTCCCGTGGTGTTAGGGAGGGTGGGAGAGGACGGAACGGGGGGAACGTTGGCGTGGCCAATTCAGCACAACAACATCCGGTGTGAAAGACATCAGCAGCAGCCACAATTTGTAGCAGTCATCACGCAGTACGCCCAGTACTCGTTTCGTGCTCGTGTTGAGACACTCTCCTCCAGCTAGTGATGGGCAGAAGAAAGGCCGCCAGATGTAGTGGAGAACTATCGCCAGTAGATCTTCCACGATTGACTTATTATTCTATACATTAAACGCACTTAAATCTTAAGCTTCACTTAAAACATAAAATAAAAATTATAATATTAATTTGGTAGCCAACAAAGCGTAGCTCAACATTGAGCTCGATCGATCCGTTTTGTCCATCACTACACCCGGCACAGGTGAAACATGCCGCTGCTGACGACATGTCCTTTAATGCGAATCGTTTTCATCAGCATCAGCAAGGAATGCACACTCATCAGAGCGCACGCGGGCGGTGGTAACGAACATTAAATCGAATCTTCCCAAAAACCCAATGTGCACTTTGGTTTCGGTACGGTGGCCACACGGCAAACAACCGCTGCGAACGTGTGCGGCAGGCAGGACGTTTGTTTTATGTCATAAATATAATAACATAAATTCTGCTCCTCTCCGGCGCGATGTGTGGTGTGGGCACACCGACACAAGGGGGTACACACACTTCATGCCGAGGGCGAGGTGCCCTCAGGGGATGAGGTGGGAAGGGAAGGGAAGGGAAGGGCAGGAGCGCAAACGCACACCACCCGTGTTGACACATAAATGACATAGTATTGTTACGCAGTATTTATGGACGCCTGTGCCGGTGTCCTCGAAAGGAGCGCAAGAAATAAAAACAAGAACGGAAGGAAAAAAACTCCTCCTCTCCAGCTGTGTGGGACGACGCACACACCACACGCACTCGTCCTTCCGTGGACACGAAGGAAAACGCACACCGGTTGACAGTGACGGTGAGTAGGACGATAAATTTTGTGCCACTTGCGGGTGCGCCTTTCACTATCCGAGCGAGGTGGCGAGGTGGCGAGATGTATAATTCAGGCATGTGCGGGAAAAGTGTGCATGTGAGTCCCACGGTTAAAGCTTCCCCGGCCGTGTGGGAAGTGGATTTTTAATATGGCTGAATTGCAAAACACAACACAGATTGGAACGTGTGCCGACCGCCGCCGGTCGGGGGTGGGTGGTGAAATTGAACGCACACTTCTTCACCCTCACGCTACGGGATAGTAGTTTTGTGTGAAAATTCCTCTTCGCGGGCAGAAGGAAATTTATGATTGTGCCCGTGTGTTCGACCGGTTCGCTTATAGGGCAGGGGTATTGAAACGTTGGTGAAAGTGAAAGGATATCCATCGTCGCAGATAACATGAGGAATAAGGGACGTTGGTAGGTTTAATGGAGCTCGAGTTAAATTGGTTTGCAAGCAGTTTGCAGATGGAAAGCGATTATTGTAACGATATAGTTCCTATTCTAGAGCTGTACTTAATTTTCCTAGATGCGACGAAGTGAGATTGTCTTGAAACGATTTCTTTTTCAATAAGGGATTCTGACCTATTTGTCATATTGAATTTCGATACTCAAACCGAAGAGAATTTGAACTCGTGTCTTTTTTGTTTCTGATGGTGCTAAGCTTCTGATTGAATGTTATTTAAAGTGTGCTCATTGCTCATTTATAGCGCATTTTTAAACACTTAAACGCGGAATGCTTCGGTTACAGTCGACGTATGACGCTACTTATCGTTAACGTTCTCTTACACGCTTTCATAACTTTCCGTTCCAACAGCGATTAGGGTGAAAAGGTTCAATCTCATCTCTCAAAAGCGCTTTCTCTCTCCCTCTCTCTATCTCGATAGTGCTGAAAATTTGCATAAAATAAACGCATAAATCCCACCACGGGAAACCTTTCCCGACCATCGTTTTTCGAGTGGTTTTGATTGAAAGGCACTCAAGCATTATTTTTTTGCATTTGTCACGCACCGAACCCCGGGTGCCGCATCCGATCGTTGAACGGTTTGGATTGCTTCCCACTTTTCTCCCGCGAATCCTAGGCCTCCGGTTGCTCTCACGCAGCGAACACATAATGCGCCATTTCATGTGGCGAATTAGCGAAATTTATAGCTCCCAGCGACCTTCGAGGAAACAAAAAAAAATACGGAACAAAATTCATAATTGAATTGAGCATCTTCAGGCCGGCGTGTCAGGCCTTGCGTGGAAGTGGCCACGCGTCAAACACGCACACGCCACCCCCTGCCCCGTTGGTGCACGCACACTTTTTTACGGCTCCCGTGGGTCCTTTAGGCCTCACGAGTTTCTGCGACCGGTTGGCGTTTCTGTATGCGTGTGTGTGTGTGTTTTTTTTTATTTCCCCGAGGTCGATTTGGATGCGCCCGGGTGGCTCGGTGAAGCGAAGGCACAAACCGTTGTCAAAGTGGCACTTTTCCCTAATGAATGTTGATTAAATTGAAACCGTCGCTAATTGGGAGCGAGATGGGAAATTGGTGCGCTTTCTCCCGGTGGCTTCGCATTGTCGAATGTTATGTTTTCCTCTGTTCTGTTTTACAAGAAAAATGATGTTGTCGAGAACGGTGCGCTGTTTAGATTTCATTTGCTTAATGGGGAACAAATAGAGAGTTCGCGAGAGAGTGTAAAAACTATTTGTGCGCTTACAAAAGCTGTACATAGTCAAATAGAGACGAAGGTAAATTTCTCCGATTATCACACTTTTAGGTTTCGATCTAACACGATTATTAATGCTCCTGTAGCTCACTAACTCTTCATTCTACCCTACTCCGAAAGTGATCATAATCTAGTGCTAATCAAATATCTTGAAACGTGCCAAATCCCGCACTCATCATCATTCATACCCGAGTGTACAAAACGTTAATAATTCGCACGCTTTATAATTAATTTACCCATTCGGTTCGAGCCGGCGGGCTCGGCTGGCTTTTCTCGTACGATTGTTAATGGTTTTCCGACCCCAGAGAGTCCGTCGGTGAAGGGTCGAAAGGGTCCCGGTGGCGGATATTAATTAACAGCATTCATCATCAACAGGTTCCACATAATAATCGGTCGGTTGGTCGGTCGGTTGGTCGGTTGGATGCTGCTTCCTCAACTAGCGTGTATGATTCATCGCCATAACGCGTGTATCATTGTGTAACACCCCAGTGCGTATTCAAATCACATCTGTTCTAATCGCCTGATCGCTCGGTTGGTAGGGCAGCTCTCGCCACGAACTTCACCCAAGCCTCCTGTGGCGTTTTACTTCTCTTGTGAACCGAATCGAACCGACCTCGCAGGACACTCACCTAAGCGAGGGTAAGAAGAAGCTAAAAATATAAAATAATACGCTGCAAATAAGGATATTCAACCGGCATCGACGAGCTGTTTAGTGGTTCCGGATATCGTGTATCGTGTGCTGTTTGCGTGCTTTGTTTAGCGATAGGAGAAGGGGCGCATCGTAACCCCTCGAAAAACCCTGTTGCAATTGCTTTCTTTTTATGTTTTCGCTGTAGCACGCGTTATTTTGCGGATGGCATTAGAAAATACGGTGAATTGAAAATTGAAAAATCAATTCCCTTCCTGCCAGTGGCGGCGGCTTTCGGCTGCTCGTTAGGTGGAGGTGAGCACGCACACACGCATCTGCAAAAAAGGAAAAAGAAGGACATGAAATAAAAGCGCTGACTCAACAGCATCTTTCCCTCTTTCTTTCCCGAGAAAGGATGCGATTTTTCTCCAAATTCTTCCCGTGTTTGATTCAGGCTTTACCGGGGAGGAAAAAACACTCCACTCGAACCAACCCGGGCAACTCCTAGCAACCGAACGACAGCGACGCAGGCCTTGGAATGGATTTTCGATCAATAGGGAACACATATAATCATAATCGTAAACTAATAGATATCCCTTTTTGGCTCTGTCCGTGCGCCGAGTACGGATAAGATAACGCCAGGGGAAAAGCCGAACCAATGATCCACGTGCGTCGGCAGTAAACAGGCGCCGCACGTGTGAAGTCGCGAAAAACGCGCAAAATTGCAACACCCGGCGACGACTACGACGCGTTGCCATGGTTGCCGTTTCAACCCATGGGTGTTCGAACTCTTGCCCGCACTTCGAAGAAGCAAACTCCCATGTGATCGTTATCTGCCGCAGCCGATCCAATTATTAACGTTCCGAAAATGTATTTAAGAGCGGAGGGAGCTGCAGCAATATTATTAGCTATTGTGAAAAATGTGAAAACACATCTCACACAGCAACAACAACAACAGAAAACAGTATAAAAAGAAGGAAGATTAAAAAATCCCGACAGGAAAAACTCTTTTCCGAGGGTGAAAATTGAGATACGAAAAACGAAAAAAAAGGGAGCAAAAAAGCGATTGAATTTCAATCCATGTTGGATGTGACAGCGAGAGCAAAAAAACGACGGGAAGTTCGCCAACAATGTGACCGATTGTTGGTTACAATGTTTTCCTCCTCGTCCCCGTCGCCCAACGCACCCTCCTCCCTCCCTCCCGCGTTATGGAGGCGATTCGCGGTGGTACTTTAAATTTAATAGCTCTCGATAGATCTATTGAAAAAGGCTTTTGCGTTTTTCTCTCCTTTTCGGTTCGGGTGCTAGCTCGGAGCCCGGCGTAAGGTTTTGTGTTTGAATCGATGTGGCAATCAATATTAATGTGAGTAATTTTAGACCGGTTGTGCCGAGCACACGGTCGGGAATTTGCGCAGCGGAAATGACAGTTTAGGGCAAATTACGTTTTCCAAATAAATCTTGCCTGCGGGGCAAATATAGAAATAGAATTAGAAGGTTTTTGTGTAGACATTTTTAGATTCAAATGGATCAGCCAGAAAGATAGGATGTCGTTTGGCTGTTTTGATAACCTTTTTGTTCCATCATTTCATTTAAAATTATAAGCAAATGTGTCTTCCTGCTAAGAATAACATGACAGTTTTAGTGGTGTTAAAATTTTAAAACAAATATTTGTGTCGTTGTCAGAAATGTGGACAAGAACTCTGTTTTTGGTTGAATTTGGACCATTTTGAAAAATTGATAAAAATTGAAGCCTCCAGAAAAGACCTTGATTGCATTTTGCTTGAAATACAACGTGTTGAAACTAATTTTGCTCTTGACAGGAAATTGGATCATCATAGCCAATGTCCGATGTTGGTACATGGAAGCTAATGTTGCCAGAGAGTATTACGAGACTAGCACAACAGGATCTTTTTTTTATCTATGTTGGTGAATAGGCATCCACGAAGAATGGGGAGAAAAATGGGTATTTAATCACGGACAAAACCGCAGCCTTTGTGCGTTGTAATTCAATCCATTCCACACGGGCGTTCCTCGTCAAATCGCTTCCTTTCGGGTGCGTTATCACGCAACAGTACGGTTGTTTACGCGCATTCCCTGTTGAATAAAACGGGCACACACACAGACACGGAGACACAGATAAAATACCCGAAGCATTTCCACTACCGTGAGTGGTATTAATTTCCAGCCAAGGGATCGAGGGAGCGAAAGCAAGGGAAGCATCGAGCAGAATTACTTCGCGCGTCCATAATTTACCATAATTATCTGTGAATATTTCTCCTGTCTCGTGGCCCGCTTCGGTCACTTCGGTACTCGGTGCTGTCATGTTCCGTGCGGTTTGGTCTCTGTCTCTGCCACCGCAACATCCCGCCGGCACGGTTTGCTACCCTCGCCGAAGCAGTGCTTCTGTCACGACCGGAAAAAAGATCCTCCCGAGGGAGAGTTTTCGCGTGCTACACGAGTATGTGTGTGTGTGTGTGCGCGCTCGAGAGGTTTTTGCGCAGAAGGGGAAGGACGGATCCGTTTGAAAACCGGGAACGCCACAGAAGCAACAACATAAAATCCCAATCTGAGCATTGTCATTGTCCCGTCAGCTAGCCATCGGAAGCGCCTCTAAAAGTAGAAAAAAACGGACTTTTAATAGAAAAGAAATGACAAAAATCTTAAATACAATAAATTCCTTACCCATCGACAGGACTGGATTCTAATAGTAACTCACAACCGTTTGGAATTCTCACTCCCAGACGAGATTATGAAGACTGATGATACTGATGATGATAGTAGGCGATGGAATAATTAAAATCTTCCGTCCGATGTCATTCTAAAATAAAAAAAAATTGACGGCTCTTTGTCTGCCAGTTTTCAAGCTCTAAAAGAATATTCATGATTTAACTTACACATTTTTTTTTGTTTAAACGCATACCTACTATTTCTTACTATTTATCCATTCAAACATCTCTAGTAAGCAATATTCCACTTGGTTTCGCTATAAAAACTGCAATTTTCATACAAATTACAACTCAGTGGTACGCGAATATGGCATTTTAGTCAAAGCAACCATTCCGATACGGTTCCGCACCTCCAGAACGATCTCGCTTTGTTCCAGGCAAACTTTTTTTACGACCTCCGACGCGAATACGCCGGCCCAGGAATGATGTGCACCTGTTCCAATACTATGCGTGCGTGTAACTGGATCCTGGATCATTCACGATGGCAACGAGTTCATGCTCGACAATGTCGACCAATATATCCGCTACGTGCAATAAAACGCACGCAATTCGTTCGCGCAGTCGGTGTTTGTAGCCCTTTTTTTGTTGTAGTGCGCTCTTAACACTCTTCCAGCTCGAGCGAGCTCGGCAAGGAATTGCCGGAATAGCCCCTGGGTAGGAATTTTCAATTAAAACTTAATTACACGCACTCGAAAGTCGACTAGGATCCGGCATCCGTGCCCTATGAAACGTATATTTATGGTCCAACCTGCTCGATGCGAAGGGTAACGGCCCGAAGGGGTTTAGCAGCAACGGCGAAGTCTGTGAAGAGGATTGTAAACCTTTAATTAAGATCTTCACGCATCGGGATGATACATCCTTCAAATTTTTTTTCGTAACCGGCACTCTCCTCGTCCTATTGAAAACTCAAAATTGCAACTGATACTGGTTTCTTTTTTCGCACGAAGAAGCGCTACCTTCTGGTCTGGACGTACGCGGACGTGACACTATGTACTACACACTACGGGCGTGAGAGTATTTGTTCGCTGCTTTGGAAATCGGGGGAAAACTCATCATGCATTCAGTTCAGGATCATAATTACCAATTTTCTTCTCCGGACACGGAATCAAGAATTTCGATTTTTGAACGTACGAACGGCGGAGGGCTGAGATTGTTTCGTCCCCAACCAAGAGTTGCACAACGGTTCCGTAAATCGGGCTGTCGAGTAGTTTGCTCGCTTAGGGTGTGTGTGTGTGTGTGTGTGCATTGGAATGTGAAATTGTGATTTTTTTTGTTTTTAGCATCCCGTCCGCTGGTTTCTCCGGTTTTAATTGGGATGTTTCGAGCCAATCGGTAACCATGAGGCAGGTGAATGTGATCGGAATTTATCTAGCAGATAGAAGATAGGAGGCAAATACTTGAAACAATTAGTTTTTCCTAGCGGCTGCGAGATGCGACAAGCGTTTCGCGTACCGGTTATGAAAATTTTGCCTCATGAACCGTGCACAACGAACCAAAGTCCATTTTTATACCATCTTCTGGCGAACGAACTCCAGAAGTACATCAGTACCCGGTTGTGCCTCAGGCGGAAGGGATACCTTCCAGGGATAAGTACCAGCACCGGCGCGGAGACAGCAAGTAAGGGTGAAAGTGGATGACAGCAGCTCATAAATACGGGAAAAAACTTTTCTTTCTCCCCATGGTGATAAAAGCGAAACAATATCTTTCCCGCTTCTCCGTTCTTGCTGCCGACCCAGCGCTGCTACGGCAGCAAAACGAGCTGGGAAGGAAACAATAAGAACATCCTCAGGAGAGCCAACCCGTGTGAATGGTACGGCCACGTGATGGTTTCGCAACTTTCGCATCCGAATATTTAGTTTACGGTCAAGAACTTGCTGCTGGTGCGGCGTTTTTTTTGTTCTTGTAGCCGGAGGTGAGGGAATTGAATTTCAAAATTATTGCCACAATAACCAAACCGGGCACACAGTGCAACCGAACAGTGTTCGTTTGGGAAAAGCGTCGCCTACCGCGATGGACAACGAGAAGTATGTGCATTCGATTCGAAAAATTGTGCTAGCGGAGTTTTAAGCGAATGCGAAACGAGCATCACGGACACGGAGCGAATTTAAATTACTCCTTTACACCGTAAACGAGTCGTTTGGATCCTTCGCGAAACCGATCCTTCGAATCGGAAACCGGGAAAGGCAGGAAGGCGGTAAGTGCACTTCATCGATAAAAACCCATCGCCTAATCGCTCTCGCAGCCTGCTCCAATGAAGCCTCTCAACCGTATGATCTATCGCCATCATTAAATCCCTTATCCGATGAATTATCGACGACAAAGCTGGGCTAGCGGATGCTGCGTTGATGCTCATGGCTGCTGTGGCACATTTCTCCCGCAAAGGAAAAGTTTCCGCACACGTTAGGGATGCAGTTTGGATGAAGTTACTTACTCGAGCGGGAGCTGCAGCATGAAATTAGTCATCCTCCCATGGGGAACTTGCCGAAGTGTATGTATGCGTGTGTAACTTGCCATGAAATGACGCCAAGCTGCGCCACAAACTTTCCCACCAGAAACTAACAAGAGACTCGGCACGTGTGTGTGTGTGTGTGTGTGTGTCTGGGGAACTACTCGCGCTGATCCACTCCATCGGGTTTCGTGTCTTAGCGCCTGATTTACAGCATTCCCGGGACTGGGGGTGGTGGTGTGCTCTGCTAACTTTGTGGTAATATTTTTCCAAGACTCGACCCACCCATATGTGTGGGGTAACCACACACACGCACACATACACCACACGTGGCCGGTTTTTCCGCTCGAACAGACCCGAAGAACGGAAGGCCCCGGTGGGAAAGTTTTGCTCACAACGATCACATTTTGAATTTAAATTACTTCCACCCGGACTGTTGTGGGCTGTTGTTGAACGGACAAACTTTGTTCTCGGCGGTGGGGCTGCGTGAGATGAAGAGAATCGAATCGGAATTAGCCTTTCTGTGGGATGCACGATGTACGGGCTGAAGTCTACGACTACTTTAGCGCCCGCAATACCCACCACGTGCACGCGAATTATCGCGCGCCTAAATTAAAATTATATGTCATTTTGTTGCCGTGCCGCGAATTTCCGGGAACGGACGAAACTTTTGCCTCTACTCCGCTTCGAGCCAGTGTAATTACGGCACTGCTCATACAGCCTGCCGGTTAGCATCCTACAGTACTACTGTCTGATTAAATTTCAACTCTGATTCGACATTGTCACCGGGCCTCTCGAAAGACTTTCGTTCTCTGTTTCTGACACCATCCACAATGATGCCGCGATGACGACCTGCCGCTAAAATGTAGCCCTAATTACACACCTTCCTCCACCATCTCGCGCCATCGCACGGGCACATCACCAATGTGTGGTGTTCGTTGCAGGCTACGCTGTTCGGTTGCCTAATTAGAAGGACGGCGAGGTGTTAATTATAGGAGCGGAGGGACGTACGCGGTCGCGCGTCGAAGATCTCGGCTACGTTCATTTTATATCCTTTCAATTTCAGTGAGGCACGATGATAGTTATTATTTACGCGCGCGCTCCGTGTTTGTGGTCCTAAAATTGACGCCTTACCTCAACTACATCAAGTGGTTTAATGCGATACGACGCCTGTGTGGTACGTGCTAATGAGAGAATTCTCCGATACGGTTGGTTTGATCTTGCGATCGATAACGAAACTGTTGGCACATTATCGCCCCCTCCACACAACCGGTTCTATGGTGTAATGGTTAGCACTTTGGACTCTGAATCCAACGATCCGAGTTCAAATCTCGGTAGAACCTGCAGAGAAAAGTTATTTGTAATCTCTTTTTTGCTTATTCCCGATACAAAACACTCAAAAAGCAGTACCAAAAGTAAAATACGTACGGGTTAATAGAACTTTTGTAACTTCTACACCTCGCAGCGCTTTGCACTATTTGATAGAGGCGGCATGCACACTCAAATTCTGCTTAAGGCTCAGCAAGATTACATCATTTTTCATTTCTTTGCACAAACTCCGTCCCGTTGCGTCTACCTGAGAATGCGTAATTACTGCAGCACTTGTTTATCATGCCGTCTCACTCACGCACGTTTACCAGCGTGCACCTGTCAACGCGGACGTGTCAAAACAGCAAAAACGTCGTTCCAAACATCGCAGCAGGCTCAGCTTGCGTACGTTGTCTGTTCACAAAATAGGAAACGCATCTTTACTGCCGATTGGCTGCTGAAGGAAGTTGCGTCGAAGAATCCTGCGGGAAATACTCACCTCTTTTGCTAATTTGCTGCGCAACTGGTTTGCTGGTGTGTGGCGAAGGAACGCAAGAAGTAATTCTATCTGCGTAGTGTAAGTGCTTGGAAGGCCGCCGCGTACTCTTGCGTATGTTGCGTGTGCTCTCATACTCTTCTTCTTTCTTTCCACCATAGCCTATTTGCGTATTTTAGGCTCTAGAAGCATCCAAGCTGAGGTTGTATCATGGAAGAGACTGCCACAGATGCGTCTGGTTTCGACGAGAGCCGTCTTATTGTGCCGAGAAACGAATTCCACAGCCAGACAGCAACGTTGCTACTGATCGAATGTGTCCGGAGGCTGCCTCTACTGTGGCATCGAGAGAATACGCACAAACGAGCAGTGAAAGGGGCATTGCATTGGGAAAACATTCAGCGGAATCATTTCCCATTCGTTGAGGGTAGGTATTTCGCATCGTACTGAAGGGCATAATTAACAACATTACCTGTACAATTTTAGTGAAAAATCTCAAATCACGCTGGAAGACACTCCGGGACTGCTACCGGCGGGAGTACATACGCAGCGCGAACAGTGGAATGCCCTCACGCTGGCCGATGTACCAGCATCTTCAGTTCTTGAATGGGCATTTTCTATCCAGAAGAAACGGACAGTACAACCGTGCAGGGCGAGCCCGTGTGAAGGAAGAACCTTGGAAAACAGAGCCGGTTGATATAATCGTTCCTGTTGGTGGCACTGTAAACGATGTGATTGAGCAAGGGATAGGTGCATCTATTTTCTACGACGAGGTTACCTTCGGAAACAAGTTCCGCCGGCGCCATCAGTTTAGATCGACGGAGGCGGATGCTGCTTTGTCCATGCCGGGTGTACCGTACGAGCAGCTAATCGACTTCCACTTCTTGGCAAGTCTCACTCCGTGCCTAAGTCGGTTGCCTAGACAGGAGAATCTGGCCATGCGTTTCAAAATATTGCAGCTTCTTAATCCGAGGGAATGAAATGCGAAGAATCCTCTTTCCGGCAATGGGTACTACGTTTAGCGAGAGTGTTGTTTTGCAACAGGTTGACACCGGTTCCTCTGATGTGGTACATTTGCGTGTAGCAAGCGTTGCCATTGTGTTGTTTTAATTTTTTGCACTATCCAGAAGTTTCGGAATAAATGATATTATCAATACTTAGGCTTTAGGCAAACGATAGGTTTTATTAGAGGAGATCTACAAAAACTGTAACACGGTCTCAGCAGCTCGTGCGTATAAAACTGTCAAAACAAAATTGCCCCACGTCATTTGACAAATCTGTCAAATCATTTGTGGCGTCTCACTCGAAGAAGCAACATCACGTGGAAGTTAGAGCAGCTATCGAAATGCAGTTCCAACCATTGCCAGAAATCAGCACTCTATCGATGGACGACGAATATTTTACGCGAGCGTTTGCTAGGCTTATGAAGCATTACCCGCAATTGCACCATATCATCACGAAGTCATACGTGAACGACGAGTGGCACAAAGTCGCGAGGCGGACCGGACATCCTGGTAAGATAGCGGAAGATTGGTTGGACCGATGGACGGAACTCAGGGTTTGCCTTGTTTTATTCTTTCCACAAGCAGCCTCCGCGTTGATGCACAAATGGTACCGGATGCGCGATAGCTACCGTGCGGATCTGCGCCGTCAGCTCGAAATGCCGCCGGAAGAGTTCGAACCAAAATGGCGTCTGTTTAATGAGTTGTACTATCTGCGTGAGATCGAGCTGAAGCGCATCCGTCCGCGCAAACCGTCGAGTGAACTGGCCAACACCAGGAAGCGGAAGGTTCAAATGCCCAAACCGATGCCCGTCCCGTTGCTGGAAATTAAGCAGGAACCGGCGTCACCGCCACGACGTTATCCGTTAAGCACTCCGGTCTTCGAGCAGAAGCTACCGCTGCAATCGATAGTAAAGCAGGAGTATACGGTGCCGGTGAAAAAGGAGAGCCCAGTAGCGTGTAAGCCGTCATTGCCTCCACCGTCATTGCAACAGGCACCGATGAAAATCGAAGCCGGGCGTAACTATTGCGTCCAAACGCCGCAACCCGAGGCAAAGAACATCATGTACGGTGTGGACATGGACTACGACTTTCTGTTGACGCGCATCTATCCGTACCTGTCGAGCGTGCCGTTGGAATACAAGCAGGAGTTGTACTCGCGGATGCAGAAGCAAATGTATTGCGAGTTTAAGCGGGTACAACGTATCGTACACACCTCTGCCGGAACGGACGATTCCATTATGCTGACGGCACAAAGCAAAGACGATGCAGGCAAATAGTATTTAAGCGGCGTTCTTCTCTTTAGTCGAATACATTAATTTGCGATGATAGGAACCACCCCTTGAGGATGTGGTATAAACGATTTGCCTTCGATGTGTATGGTTGTGTTCGTGATGGTACGGCAACGTTTCAGTACGCGCATGCCGGCACCAGCGTTTGCACCACTACCACCGTAACCGGCTTGTCAAAAACGGTCCTTGTCGTTTTCGATTTCGTTTCCGGGCGTGTTAGTGTGTGTGGCCAGGTCGTCCGGATGGATAGGAATCTCGGATGGCCCCGGTCGGTGTTGGATACTGTTGCGCAATCTCAACTTTTCCCCCTTCGGTGAACGTCCTGTACTTCTATGTGTTCCTCTACCCGATACTAGGCTATTAGTGTGCGTGTGTAGTGCTATTTATATACACCTTTGTTCTCCAATCGGTATCTTACACAGTGTGTGTGTGTGTAAGCTAGATGCAATCTCTCCTGTCTTATGTACACGAGTTCGTTGTTCGATATTTTCATCTCAGTGTGCGTTGGCTCTTGTGTAACGAGCCAGCAAGTGTGTTGGTTACGTCACGCGAACAGCTGAGCACTGGTGGCAGGACTCGTGTGCGTGCGTGTGTGCATGTGAGCGAGATAGCACGTTGGACGTCAAGGGTGGGGGATAGAAACAAGTTTTCCATCGAAAGGAAAAGTGGAGCCGCATCGATCAGCTGAGAGAGCGGTCGTTTGCGTTCGGCAGGGATAATGGTTGGGTGGACGGGCCCACTTTTCGCTTTCGGTCCTTACGGGGTTGCTTTTCCACCCCTTCCACCCTATACCGATCCATCGCTCGAGTCGAGCAGTTCAGTTCGTGCCGTGCTTCGGGTTCTTTGTCACGTTCTCGTGATGGGGTGATATTTTGCGGTGCGATTTTGTTTTCTTTTTCCACTTTATTTTGCAACATGGGAGCTATTTCCGGATTTGCAGTTCGTTCGCGAGCGTGAACGAGACAGCAACAGGTTTGTGTGTATGGGCGCAACGCGGGTTCGACGGAGCAGGAGAGAAGAGTTTTCAGTATACACAAACAGAAGCGAGCATCAACCGGAAATCGGAATCGGAAGGATAAACTTTGTGTTTGCGGGAAGGGAACGCGTATGGAGATGACTTCTTCCCGGTTACTTTTCTGTTTTCTGTTGCATTACATCTGTCACGAGCAACTGGAAGTGACAGTTGAATGTGACGTCGTTGTTGAGGTTATGTTTGCCGATAAATATGACTAGATGGCGTTGTTGTAATTTTTGCCCAAATAGTTGCTACATTGAGTTGCTGTATGGGGTTCTTAGAAGCGTTTTCTCGTACATCGTCATACCGTTTTTTCTGACTGGTTTTTCAGTCGGTCGATGTTGAAAATATATTGGAGTTGCCTACAGTTTTTTAAACCAATTGTATTGTTACTGTTTTCCTCGTTATCTTGTATCATTTTTCCTTGTCCTAATCAATGTTTCTTCACTTTCCATTCGCTTTTTCAAAAGCAGATGTAATAAAGTAAATATAAAACAGATGTTGTGTAAATGAATCGATTTTGTTCCCAATTTATTTAATACAAATAGATCGCTTTTGAAAACAAAAACCACCCTCCCGCTACTACGGTGCAGGTGACCAGAGACGATCTGTTTTATTTTATTTCTTCTATCCCTTCCGCGAACCGACGGAATCTCCCTCACTCACGTTCTGTTCTATTTGATTTTTGAATTTTTCCATTTCCCCGGCAAACTGCACGCTCTTTGGCGCGTTTGCTCAATCCCAATTGCGTAAAGGACCAACTTTTACAAACTCCGCTCCCAGCAGGCGTGGCGGGAGTGCTTAATTTATATCCGCGCATCGGAAGGTTTTTCACCATTCAAGCGTGGTCGAAAAGTGTTTCCTTGCCCGCTGACGTCAATGGATGTGAAATGGGAGGGTGGAAAGGCAAAGAACGAGAATGTGTGTGCGGGGTAGACCGTAAGAAACCGAAGGGTGGTGCTCTCCCGAAGGAGCAGAAGCGCAAGAGGCACCGCACGTTTTCGCAAGTGAAACGCTTTGTTTGCTAAAATGGATTTATATTCCGCATATTCTGCCGCCACTGCTTGAAGTGAGCGAAAAGCAACAAACAAAAACATGCCCGTGCAAATGGGACGACGGGTAATGGAGGGGTGGAGGGTGAAGGCGTGGGATATTTGGGAGGTAAAAATGGGTTAACGATATGGGGATGGGCCGACTGTTGTGACCGCATTATTTTTCTTGCATCGAGCCGTTTGCGTTTTGCTTTTTGTTTTTGCCGTTACAGTCTTTTCCCTTTCTCAGCGGTGTGAAGCGAAGGTCATTTGCTTTGCTCGAGCGGGAACGGCTTCTTTACTCTAATGAACGATCGTTTTGCCGCACCACCGAGAGAGAAAGAGTTGAATGCGAAAAGTGAGCATTGCTCCGGGGAAAGGTCGAATGGTCATATTTTTCGTTCACCCTGCTTCGTCCTTCCGTTCCTTCCGGGAGTTGTTTGCTTTTTTTGAAGTGTTGAACAATAAGCCCTTTTTGAGTCCGAACTCGACGGTGGAGATTCCGGTGCTGCTGTGTTCATTGGGGATGAACTAAAATCGTAAAACACCAGGCGTCTCCATTCGCAGTTGGCTGTGGAAAATTATATTTGGGTGTTATGAAATACAGCGAGAGAGAAATGTATAATTCGTTTAAAACCTTAAGTCGGATACTTGTACTCGAATGTATCATCTTCAGAAGAGAGAATGTTTCTCCATTTTATACTCACAATAACAGCAAGTAATGAATAAAAGATAAAACTTCGCTGAATCTTGTCAAACAGTTTCGCGCTGTAAGCCTCCGCAGTCTTGTGCAGGGGAACAGTAGACCACCTTCATCAAAGCCGAGCTACAATCGCACCTTTTCCACCTGGAGCACAACTTCGATTGCCGAAAAAAGGTCACTCTGCAAACTTCGGAACACAGGGATGCAGATAAAATGAGCTCGTCCTTCTGGGAAACGAGAACCCCGAGATCGGCCAATCATAGTTTCGGTAGCTGCTGAACGGAAAGCCGAAAAGGCAGCTCACAGTGCGTACACGTGACCGAAAAAGGAACCAAAGAAAAACGGCTTCTTAAAGCCCTGCTCGGTTGGTGGAGTGTGGATTAAGCCCTCGATTGGAAAGTTTTGTCCGAACTCGGGGGTTTTTACTTTTCATTTTAACAGTACGCCGTTCTACTCGCTGTTCGTCGAAGTCTAATGGAAATGCTGTTTATTTGATGATAATATAAAGTCATGGGTTCGAATATAATAAAGTAGAGCTAGTGGTACGATTCAAATTTATTGATTTGATGATGTCGT
Organism: Anopheles farauti; assembly: GCA_000473445.2. Taxonomy (NCBI): domain Eukaryota; kingdom Metazoa; phylum Arthropoda; class Insecta; order Diptera; family Culicidae; genus Anopheles; species Anopheles farauti. The sequence goes on from KI915045.1 coordinate 2,801,485, forward strand.
ATGATACTGAATAAATGCGAATATATTTATTCTTATTTTCACTCAAATTAAAACAAGAAAATCATGGAAAATCAGCACCAAAAAGTTTTACCTTTCATTAAACAAATTATGATAAAAATTTACTCTCAAATTGTGTAAAACCACGTTATTCCGTTCAGTCCATACAATGTAATTCAATTTACTCTTCAATTCAAGGAATGTTTCGCGTACAAAATCGCACAATTCACCTTCCGGCGGCGGTTCATCAGAATCGATCTCCGGCTTCCGAAGTGAATCCCGCAGATGAACGACATGTAAAACATCCTGCCCCGGGTGTCCCGCGGGGGTGGGGCGGAAAATCGTGTATAATGAGGCAAGCAGAGGCCACCGTCGTCAGCCAATTTTCGGTGCGCCTGCAACACATGGGAAAATGAAAGCACAATGTTATCATATCAGTCACTTTCGCCTTTGCCGGTGTCCCACCGTGTGTCACGAGCAGAATTAACCGCATGAAATATGAGCATAGGAAAACGGGAGGGCCCGTTCCGTTTTGTCTTCACCGGTGGCTTTTTTAATAATAAATAAAAATACAATTTATGCGACTCTGTGTGGGTGTGTTAGAATGCTTTTCTTCCCGACACCAAAGCGACCGATGTCGTTCTTTAATTTAAAAGCAGCCAAACCCGCATCCGTCTCCGTCTGGTGGTTTCCCATTGCCCATCCCTCCCAAGGCACGGTCGTAATGAAAGCGATACTAAATTGATACCGAATGAAGCAGCACGCGGTGTCGCTCCTTTTGGGTGGGTGAGCGCGTTTTCTTCGCTTTTGGAAGAAGTTTTTTTGCTCGTTGGCCACATTTTTATCGCTTTTTTGCTTTGGTTGATATTTTCGTAGATTTTATTTCATTCTTGAGGGATTTTCTTTGCCGTGCACGACTTTGCCACGAACCAACGAAGGTGTACGGGAACGCTTATTGGGAATCTTTCAGCCCGTCGGTCTTCATTCTCATTCGCGAATGAATTCCACTGCCGAGGAAAAGACACACCACCCGAACGAGCCTGGAGGCCTGGTTTTGTGTGTCTCTTCCCCCTCCCGGACACATGGTTTTTATGTGTTGTGCCTGGGCTCATGGAACGCAGCACGAAGCATGGTCTTTTGTGTGGCTTGAGAAATAAATAAATTGTGGAATATTAATCGCATTCAATCGAATGCTTGGTGTGCCGTAGTAGGATGCGAGTGGAGGTGGCGGCATGTGCAAAATAATTTAATTCTTGCCTCCGAGTGTAGAGCATTCGGTCTGAAGTATGCACGGTAAATTCTACTCGAAGCAAACATTCTTTTCATGTGCCTTTTTATGGAAATTATATTGGATAAGTTGAGCATTTTTGAAAATATCGTCATTCGGAGAGAATAAGCATTACGTTGAATGTGAAGAGGATCGTTTTAACAAGCCTGTTTCCAATTTTCCCTTTTCCCCTGCAGAGTGGCGTCTTAGAGTGCTGTGTAAATGCTTTTCTTGCTACGCAAAACATCGTGAGTTCGAGCCCCCGACTGGAGATGCGGCGTTTTTGAAGGTAAGAAAACTTTTCCTTCGCCATTTTGGGACTAAGGGACATAGGTAGTTCTTTTGAGTGCAAAATATTCTACTCTTTCCATCATCCGCCTTTGCCCGTTTTTCTTTTCGTATTAACTTAAACGGAAACACTCGATTCAATCGCTTCGTACAATCGCTTCGTTTTCCCTTACAAAACATGTTCAGCTGGAGCGGAAATAAAGTCCTTCTCGGTTCCGTTGCTGGCCGGTGGTCTCTGGCGGCGCGCGTGTTACTACCCTATTGATAAATAATGCTTCGAGAAGGAAATTAATGTCCTGCAACTAATGGGGTCTCGTCCTGTTCGGTTCCCGTCGTTCGGTTGCTACCGTTTCCGGCACCGGTACCGACCTAACCCGGACCCGACCCGGACGACACGTTGATCGAAGACTGACTTGCTTGCTTGCCTAACAGCGCAGCACACATCGCACACCACCCAGCAGGATCTGATTGAGCAGGAGAAAATCCTTCGCTCCATTCATGGCCCTGTTCGTGGAGCCGGGTTTTTCCCATTTCCTATACATTTAATGATAAATTTATCGCATTCGTCCTCTCCGCTCCGGGAGAAAGTGAACCCGCGAAGGAGCAGCAGAAGCAGAATCTGTCAGAAAGCGTCTCACTTTCGCCGTCTGTGCGGGGAGCGTGGCGGAAATGGAAGCACGCGGCTCGGAAAAGGAACATTAAGCTCGAAGCGTTCACCGCACGCGAGAAGGAGACGGAAGCTCAGCATCATAACGCGTTGCTATGGGGATTGCGTCGTACTCGTAGCCGCACATCCTGCCGCTGTCGCTGCCCAGCAGGCAAGTAGCAATCGCATCGTTTTCATTTGATGATATAGACCATCATTTTTAATGCTCATATTTTTAGTATCGTCCTCGGCGCTGGTGGAAGGTTGGGGGGAGGGGGAGGGGGTCCAAGGCCATCGAAGCGTTGCCTGACTGTCTTGACGAGGGCTTTATGCTGGCGAACGTTTTTGCTATTTCTGGTTACCGCTTCGGTGTGCTTGTGTGCAGTTTTTCTTTAATCAAGTAAACAGATGTTGGTGCTGCTGGCCGGATGTGCGTCTGGTGCTGGTTAAGTATTATTGAAATTTAATAGTACGATATTGTGTGCGTGTGCAAAACGCAAAGATGTATGGAAATTGTTGCATTTGTTTATTGAACTGTGAGCTGACAGCTGGTGGATGACAGCTATAAAAAAAATACACGGTTGCTAAGCAACGGCGAGGAGTAAATTAAAAAAATGGTGTTGCAAAAGTCTATCAGTTAAATTTAATTTACACTCAATACCAATTTGTGCTCAGTGTTTTAAAAAGTGTCTATAGCCATTTTGCACAATTATTATTTTGATGTAATGTGCAAAGGCACAAACGATCCTGTCCCTGCTTTGGATAGAATATGCTACATTAAATGCACCCATCTTTTTCTCGTACATCTTCCACGAACGAAATCCAACGAAACAGAACGAAATCCAACTTCAAACACAACTGCTTCCAATTTCTGCTTCCTGGAAAGCAATTCTTCATTTTGTCTGACTGTGTGTGTGTGTGTGTTATTTCGTTCCTGTTCATCCGGTTGGTCTGGTTGGTTACGAATGTTTTTTTTCTTCTTCTTCCGTTTGCTTCCCCAGTCACGTGTCCCAAACCGCCTGGGTGGTTGTTACCACAGTCCTTCACACAAACACCCTCGGCGAGGGAAAGAATTCGTACGTTTCGGTACTGTATTCTGGATGATTTTTAACATCATCCGGTAAAAGGACTCCCCGGCAGCACCGGGTCGCACTTCAACTTAAACGAAGGAACGCTTATCAGAACCATCTTTAGCGCTCATAAATTCCGACGTTATTACATCAATCCCGCCCGTTCTCCGACCGCATGCGACCTGCGGCAAAGAAAGCTGGCCGAACGCTCGGAAACAGGCGGAGAAAGAAGGCACACGGAACCGCGTCCGGCATGCGAGTGTGTGTGTGTGTGTGTGTGTGTGTGCGGTGCCAACCGGTGGCACATGTCGCTTTCATGAAATATTAAATCTGATTTATGACGATATCAACGCAGAATCGTTGATGGGTCCACTTTTTCTTAAAGCTTGTGCTGCTTCGTGTGTAAGATACACAGCAACCAGCCAAAAAAAAAAAAAAAACGGTAACAATTTATCTGCAAAACGATCTATTTATTCTTTTCCGCGGTGCACGGGAAACGAGGGGTAAAGGGAATGCGCAAGGTCGTTTAATTCTTTGCGGCAGCTCGGCTTGTTGGATGCGTCACATTAGCGTGCGTCCTTAAACGTCTTCAGTATCTCCGTGTGTCCGATGAGTCTTTGGGTATGTTTTTGCAAAAAAAAAAAACCGGCAACGCTCAATTCCATTAACAATATTCGAAAGATATCTCCTTCGCAAAGGCAAACTAGGCACTTGGTCGTTGGCCTACTGCCCGCAACAATTTAGCCCTTTCGGTCCCAACGACATGTCATCGGACTAATGGCGGCGTGGTGGTGGTGGAGGGCAAAACAAAAAAAAAAAAAAAATACCGAAGGATGATCCTCTCACACTGCACCCGTTCCGAGCCCGACATCCGGTCCTTTTGCGGAGGAAAAGCGGCTTTCCGATGGCTTCCATTGCATATTGACGAGTGGGTTTCATATTTTCTCGCAAAATTAATGAAATTGGCCTTGGGTAAGCAGACGCTAGTCCGATGTCGCTGCTCGGGCAGGATTAAGTGAGGTTATGTCGTGTGCAAAGTGCGACGGTATCGGATGTCAGACGAAATATTGCCTCCCCGATTGCGATACTTTTCGATGCTGAAGAAGGCTCCCCTTTATCGGGCAAAAATGTCTCGCTACTAAGCGGATGTTTCAAGGCTTGGCGGAAGGCAGAAAGGGATACATGGCGTGGTGGGAAGAAAAAAAGAACCACCACTAACGATAATCCGCTGGAAGCAATCGAACACATCACCATCACGCTATTAGCTGGCGCTTGTTTTCCAGCGTGACCCTTCCTTCCCCCCTTCCAATAGTGTCCTTTACTCGAAGTGTTTCTTTTGAGCTTCCAGCTCAACGCTCTACCCACCGAAGGATTTCGGGACGCGAAAGGATGCGTTGCCGAATTTGTGATGCCATAAAGTGTCTACATAATCCTCGATTCATCCGATTACTTAAAATCAATTCCATTTAATTAAATTGGCCGCCACCACCACCACCGTGGATGTGGCTTCTTTTTCAATCGTGCCTTTCTTCTGTCGCAGTGCTGCGGTTGCTTGGATGCGGGTTGGCTTGGGAGATTGGCGCGTTTCTTAAAGTGTTGCGTTTCGAGCGGTTGGGTTCGAGCAGTATATTAGTAAGTGCTCGAAAACGTAGAGAAATGTGTGTTTTTGTAAATTTTTTCTGTGAATAATGAAAAACTATCGAAAAACATTTCAGTTGAAAATATTTTCTAAAGCTTGATAGGGAGAAGACGAGTTGAATTTGTTTTTCTTTTCGACATCAAATCAACAAAGTCATGAAATATACTCGTTGCAGGAATATTCATGTTCCCTTACTCTGGAAATTTGTATCTAGATTTAATAAAAATTATCATTATCGCCACATATTGCATTAAACAAACGACTTAACGGGCGGTTCATATCGCAACAGGCACCATCCATGTCAGGAATGCCATCCATTTCGCCTTTAAACAGCGTGACAAAGAACGCAAACTTGGCCCAACCGATCTGTCAAGCGGATTACGTACGAATTCGGCGTAATTTATAAGACCACACGACCCGATAACGCAGAACACAGAAGAAACGTAGTGCACGGAGAGTTGGGTCGTTCACTAACACGGCTAGTGGAACTTATCCTACCCGACGGCCACTCCCGTGGCGCAGTAGTTTTCACTTCATTAATACCGGTTGTATATTAAAGCCGGATTTTAAGCCGCGCGCTAGTGTGTGGCATTAACTATTGACACCGTAAATTTCGAGCTCCCGCTCCCCAGCGGTGGGAAAATAATAATGAGACGGGAGGCTTTTTCCCATTCTGCAGTGTAAACACACATACACGCACGCACACACGTGTGCTAAAGGGATCGCTGGAAATGAAGTTCGGTTGGTTTAAAATTCGTTTCCCATTGCGGTGGGGGGTTGGGAAGCGAACTCACCCGCGTTTCGTTCGTTATTACTTCTGCGACCGAAAGCGGGCGCACGGTGCGGAAAACGGCACTCCTGTCGCTAATAAAGTTAAATTATTAATCTTCACTCGTGCAATCATTTCGTTCCGGGTTTTCTGTGCGCGGGTTTTTGGACGGTAAGAAGGCCACCCCCGTTCGGGTGGAGGGTTGGTGGGTTTTTGTGTGTGTGTGTGTGGCAAACACGGGCGACCACTCTGAGCTGATAATCTCTTCAGAATTTCCAAGAATGTCCCTCCCCGGTCCCTCCCGGGGCTGAGCCGAGACAGAACCGCGGTTGATGCTTATTTAAATTGAAGTTTGGGTGTTCCGCGGTTCGCGCAGTAATTCGCATTTAACGATGGCGAAACCGTCCTCAGGCTCGGCGGTGTGTAAACATTTTGTCATCACTCGCCGTCCCGATGGCTCAAATTGCTCATCCGCGAATTTTAATGAGCACATTCGCGTTTCTGGGGGAGGATCCACCCGCTTTCTGAAGGATCGTAAAACAATTTTCCTCCGATCGTTCGATTTTATGGAGGGGATTCTAATTAGTGAGGTTGTTGTTGTTTTGTTTTCTCTCCCTATCGTTTTAATATCCCGTTCGTGTCCTCAGGAAAAGCTTTTGTTTGCAGGATGAAATGCAACGCGAGACAAAGCGAAGCGGTCACGTGGACACGAATTCGGTTGGGGTTTATGATGATCGTCCGAGTTCCGAAGTGGGTTTACGCTGATGAGCTTTCTCGTGTTTCTACGGCGTGGAGATCTGGGAAAGAAAATGTAGGGGAAAAAAAACTCTATTAGCGTAATAAAAGCATCACATTCAATCACAATTACCGTATATTTTAAGTACTAATGATGGACATTCAGCTTTTAGGGCCTCGTTTAGCCGGAGAAGGATGGGTGCTGTTTCGGGAGACAGTGTTTTACTAATCTTCCAACAACTTATCATTCTTGATTGTGTTCCAGTGTGAGAGGTTTTGATGAAAAATATTTAAAAAAAATGAATATTCCGCTGGCAAAATTTGCTACAAACTCTTCAGGTTAAATTTGTAAGCTCATGATGAATCGAGAACGTACCAGCTGAGAGTTCTTGTGTGAATTTCAAATTATTCATTTTTTACAATCTATAATGTTCAAGACGAATTCGAATCTAATCTTATTTGTGATGAATGGTTCACGATTGTGCATTCTAAAAACAGAATGCTTTCATGTTTTTATTGTATTTTTAATCGTCTTCTCTTGAACACGATCGTCAGCACTATCACTTCTGTTCGGTGACAATAACCTCACAGCAAATTAATCTTTCTTTTATGCTGCAACCTCCGTTCCCCTCACAGACCGGACAAAACAGGAAAGACGACTCGAATGGCACGTTCTGAGTAGTGTTGGTGGCAGATTAGTCAAAGCTTGTCCTCCACACGACCCTGCCCAACTTTAAACTGCGCAATTTTTTGGCAAACCAACAATCTCCGCTTCGGCCACTCCGGAAGCTAAGGCGAGTGATGATAGCGCACGCCTTATCGACACGATGTTACCCCGCAGCTCTCACCGGCCTGGTGGTTGCCTTTTATTTTTTGTTTGCCATTCGAAACCACACATGGTACACCCCTTTCTGTTTTCTGTTTGGTTATTGTGACAATGTGGGACGATAAAGTGATGGAGCGACGGACGGACGGACGGACTCTTGGAAGATCTCCCGATCGATAAACAAACTACTCCATCACGTCGATCGCACGGGGAGGCAGGGGCAATCACGAAAAAAACGAAAACAAATTCGCAAATTGTTACGCTATTTACCACGCCAAGCCCACCCGGTTCCGGTTCGCAATGGCCGCGAACCCATCCCTTATCCGGGAGGGTTTGGGAGCGTATTCTAACCCTGCTTCGCCGCGGGCAACAACGTGCAACAAGTGACAAAGAAAGGGGCTTGTTGTTGTTTGTCCCGGCGTGAATGCCAAATGAATGCGGCCGGTTCTATCGCCGGTTTCTGTTTCCCTTCACCGCTTCCACCACCACCACCCGACGGGCTGGTCACAAACGGGTCGCAAACAAACAAACAGAAACAAGAGAAGGGCAACAGCAAAAAAAAACGTAACATCTCGTGCGATTAGATAAAGCGCGTCTTCGAGCACGGGCGTACGCTGCTTAGACAGGCGGACGGAGGCAAACCGGCTTGAGTGGAAAGAGCGAAAGAGAGAGAGAGAGAGAACGAGAGAATTGTGCACCACTTTGACCCAGTTTTTGCGAATCCGCGTGTTCTGCTGTTTCTTTTTCGTCTTCATCTGGCAGCGGCAATGCGCGCTAGAACGCAATGAAGGCAGATTGGCGAGCGAGTATGTTTGTTGCGTATTTAAATTAACCCCTGGCCCACCTCTTCTCCCCACCCCACCCCCCCACCAGGGAGCGGGAACACACCCTATCGCTTGATTAAAGACACAAACACCACGTTATTAATGCTGTTTGCTCATGACCAACTCAACTCGTCCGTGGTTTGCTGTCGTGTGAGTAAATGATAGCAGTTAATCGCTTTGTTATTGAGCGGGGTGAGAGTGATTAAGATTGCGAGTGGGCGATCTTGTTGTGGCACGTTTGTGCGTTATTCTCGCGCGATCCTTGGATGGTTTAGTGAATCAGCTCCAGCGAAATTTCTGCCCAAAGAACAGCTATTGAATTTTAAGGAGAATTCATCTAAAAAGTATCGTGAAGAAAGATCTTAATGGCGGCAAAGTTTCTTAGTAGTAATCCTCAAAGTTGATTCTAATTGCATCTGTTTTTAATCCATTTATTAAAAACAATGTCTTTTATTGCAGAAAGTTAAATAAATCGTCTTGGATTCGAACCAATAAATGGTTGCTTCTAGTACGTTAATGTCAGAAGCAATCTCATGGCATGCTGTGTTTGTTCTCTAATTCATGCATTGATGGCATTGGAGCGAATTTCGACCAAAACCGGGAACATCAGAAGCCTTATAAATAAAAAATGAAGGCGTGTTCTAAAACATAAATGTTTTCTCATCTAACGAGCGCAGTAGAAAACAAAACAATGTCTTGTTACACTCCATAACGTGTTAAAAATGGGTCAGAACGTCATATTATAATCCGGGGCCGGTTTTCATAAATTATTTCATCATCACTCAATCGACCATCGGCACTGGGAAAGACGTGGGAACGTAGGGTGGGATGAATTAAATCCTTCCCCCGATTCTACTTCCCAAACCCCGCTCAACTCAACCTCAACTCAGCCCACCAGCAAAGACGCGCACGCCGCTGTTAAAAATAGCCAGATGAAATAAATTGATAAAAAGTGTCCATTTATTAAACTGTTTACTACGCTTCCCGCTCGATGGGTGGAAATCGGGTGGAGCAGGGGGGGGGGGGGTGTGGAGATGAAAAGAAAGAGAAATGGCACAAATGCTTTAAATTACTTCTGGGTGTGTGTGTGTGTGTGAGCGTCGGTTGGTACCCGTACGGGGTGGATGTTGTTTACCTCTTTGGGTTTGGGGCTGTTTGGCTGAGCGAAACGATGATGGAGCGTTGATACCGAGCGTCGGGCGCGCTTGTGTGAGTAATTTTAAGCCGGTACAATAATGTGTGCTGTGTTTTTTTCTCCGTCACACATTCGCACGCGGGATTAGTAAAGGGAGGGGTTGTTTTTTTATGAAATGTTTTTGCAAACGAGAGAAGAAGGAGACCGATGTGGGGCTCGTCACGTACGCTCTCGTACGAGTTGGTGGGTTTCTAGTAGTGTGTGCGTGTGTGATGAAGCATTTCGGTGTGGAGGTAGGCTTGTTGACTGAGAGTACGTCCGCACCCACCACCACACGTGGGACTGATGATCAAAACAACACTTTGGCAAACTGTCAGGCAGCTTGGCGTCAAGGTCGTTGTCTTTTCCTATCGGCCGCTGCCGGTCGGCTCGATGAGGGGTTGTTTGTTGCCGGAGGGAGGTGTTTGGGGAATGTTTTTTCTTCTTCTTCACTGCCAACCAAACGGTGTGTGATGGGGATATCTTCGCGAGATAGTGTCGGTACGGAAGGGAACCCACGAAAACAACCAGCCGTACTATCTTTCAACTGTCAGTTACGCTATCGCTAAAGTTGCGTTGGGTGTGATGGGTGTTAAATGTCGTGGAATATAATCTTTCACTTCCTCATTCCTTGCAAACGTTCCGGAAGGGGGCTCGTTGTTTGAGTAAAATCCGTTTCATCAATACATTTTTACGACTTGCGCTAGAAATGTGGCATGCATGCATGTTCCTGTTTTTGTGTTGGAAATACAGGAGAAAAGTATCATTACTTTATTTTTTATGGCTTGTTATGGTTTTGCTATGGTTTGTTGAAACAAAAAGGCCAAAAACTAAAATTTTAAATTTTTGCAAATCAGCAAAACAATCTAAAATATGGGGAACATGCTTCAAAACATGAATTAATGACTGAAACATAAATAATAAACAAAAAGAAATCAGACAAAAATAGGACGATGCATATTGTGCAGCAAACGATTAGCAGAAAGGCTTGCAACCTCTTCCCAACCGGTGCTCGGTGCGGTTTTCCATTATCAGTTAAACCATCAAACGAAAAATAAAACCCATCGAAATTGCAATCAGTTTGGGGGACACTCAAAACAAAAAAAAACAAAAAACCCCCCCCAAACAACAACCCAGTCTGAAAACACAACCAATTTGACATTTCGCTTCCTCCCCGGCCAAACCGGACGCCTTCGTCACATCCCGAAAAGTTTGATAAATGTATCGAAAGGCACCAGAGAGAGAGAGAGAGAGAGAGAAAGAGAGAGGAGGATAAGGATAACGAGCACGGTGGGACGTTGGGTGGTGGGGAAAGCGAAAGGGATGTGTGCGTGAGTGAGTGTGTTTGTGTAGTTGTGAGTGGAATATGGCCGTATGTTTGCACAGGAAATTGAATGGCAAATATTGTGACAGTGAAGTGGGCTTAGATAAAACGATGAGAGACAGAGAGAAATACTGCGAGGCTCGAGTGAAAGAGAGGGAGAGCGATGGCGAGGAAGTTAGCGGGCAGAAATGAGGAAGGCAGATAGATGAAGAAAAACTTCGCAAGTGTAATATGGAATGGAACACCGGGTGAGACAGGGTGGACACACCCCCGGCAACACGGGTAAAGTCACTGGAGAGCATTTTGCACACCGGACGGACGAATAACGAATAAAAATATTCATCGCTCGCATGTGAACACGCTTATGGTTGCAGGGGTTTTTGGTCGTATCCATTTTGAACGAAAACTGGATTATCTTTACGAAAATGGTGGGTTTTTAACAACTATTCTTGGTTTGCTAACATGAAAGTTATTTTTTTTTTTAGCAAATTTTAACACTATGACATCATGGAAGGAAATTTAAATGAAAACGGTCGAGCATTATAGAAAAATTAATGCGATTTGAAAGCTGCAAACTTTCTTTTTCCGCATAAGAAAAACCCTTTTTGTCAGAAAGCGCCGATAGGAAGAGCGTCTCTGGGTTTGTGTGTTTAAACAAGTCGTTGAGGCGATTTACTTTTCTTGGTATTTTTTTCTTATTTAACTTTCCCGCCTTTATCCTAACCGGCTTGTCACGATTGCCGAATTGGTGAAAGGGGTTTGCGATTTAGAGTGGAAATGTGCCACAACAGCTGGAACATTCATTTTCATTACCACCTTGCGTCACCGTTTGTTGGCTTCTTTTTTTGTGTGTGTTTGTGTGTGACATTTTCCAGACACAAAGGACACAAATAAACAAAAAAACAACCCTCTCTCGCCCTTCCTGCAAATACACACGCGCTGAATGGTGTGGATTTCAATTTTTATGACAAACTTTTCCCATGGCGATCGTTATCGGCCCACCAAGCGGAGAAAAATCGATTCTCTCAAACAAACGACACCCAGTCCAGCACCTCCTTCCAAGAAGACGGCATCCGAAAAGATGGATCTCGTGAAGGCAGTCATCCCATCCGTCCGTTGCTGATAACGTTTTACAGCCTTTTTGTAGCGATTAAAGATCACGGTTCCCTTTGTTCGGAGCCGGCCGTTTCCGGGAAAACCGTGCGCAAAGCAAATTGCTCTCGGTCGTAACGAGCGAGCGAGTTTTGGCTCGATGATTAAAGCGAACGCACCCAGCCGTCGTATTGTTTTTCCGGGAAGCGGACGACACACCCTCGAACAACGTACACGATCGTAAAGTGGTTTGCTTGTCGGGATGCAAAATACCTCGTGTGCGTACGGGTGCTATTAGTCGTTACTAGGAAAACCGGAAACCACCATCACACATTTATCTTGTCACGCGAGGTTTGTGCTCTTGTTTTCTAATCATTTTCCAAGCCCTGCTCACACGCACGCGATCAAATGGAGGCGCCTGGTGTTTCTTGTGCGTTTTTTATTTTTCGCTCACTCGCCAGGGCGCTAGTGGAGGGTTGGGAAGGGCGAGATATTCGTTAGATCCCCGTTCACGTGGATTAGTTGTCACAGGGTGAGCACGGTTCCCGTCCGATATGCCGACATCAGTAGTAAACCGTACCCGGAAATGCGATCGATGACGGATTGGGTCGTAAAATGGAGGGTTTTAAGATGGTGTACGATTACGAACGAACTATTCGAGATATTTGGTACGCAATCGAAGGTCGGCTCCCGAAAGCGAAGGGTTGACACGTGATATGGTTTTAATTATGGAGCCAAGTTTTAAGAGTACCCTCCTTCCCCCGGGAGACGGTAATGTCGATGAAGTTATTTGAATCGCTGCTAGTGGCTTGATGAATTTGTGAGCGAGGTAAGTACCAGTACACGATAAGGTGCAAATGACGGTCCGATTGTGATGAAAGCAACGCAACACGGTGGGCTGGTTTTACGGTCCTTTGTGCGAAAAGTTTGGTGCTCGAATTTAAAATCAATTAAAGCTTATCAGCGGCCTTGAATTATTAGGAAAGAGAGTAGATGAGGACAGATCTGTTGGCTATATTGTTACTATATTATTGTTTGATATATTCAAAATATTCGTCTCAATTTTAAACACGACTCGATTTACAACATTATCCTTTGCGAATGCAACCTCGCCGAAAATGCTGCAGTGCCTTTTGGAGATGGCCCCGTTAAAAGCTCGAATCTGTCACCATAAACGAGCGCCGCAGCGTATCGTCCGCTGTATGCGGAGGAAAAATGTAATCTCATCTCATTTCCACCGCAAACGATGTATCATGTGTGTGGTCTACGTGGAGCCGGGAGTGAAGCAAGGATGTACAGAAAGCATTAATCGCTTGGTTTGTGTAAAAAAAAAATATATAAGAAAATCCCTCCCGGGTTCTACCGACGACGCTCGACGTGCAGCGAAATGTGTTGCGAAATGAGTTTTGACTCGTTTCCATGTTTCTCGCCCTGCCCCTCGTGGGCCCGTCGTTTTCCACATTTTCTGGCGTCGTGTGAAATGTTTGCATCGCTCACGTCCTGCTTCGGGGACGAGAAAATCGCCTCGCTCGGTTCCGTTTTTTACCGCACTTTGGAATGTGGGATAGAAATAACTCATCACCGTGCGAGAGTGTGAGAGAGACCGACAAAAAGAAAATACACAAGATAAGAAGGACGGACGTGGAAGGAACCATAAATTGATGACAGATTCATGGTGCACTGGGTCGTGATGCTTGCGAAAGTGATCAAACGGTAATTGAAGGTCTCGTTTACGGCTGGTGGACATGGGATTAATGTCGATAATGTACGATCGTACAAGGCGGGGAGCATTGATGCGGTGGAGTTAACGATTTTTTAAAAAAATATATTGCAACACATCTTTTACTTACGAGCTGGACCTAGAAAAGGAAAAGTTATTATTAACAGCTGTTAATAAATTCTTAATCAATATAGAAAGTCTACAACAATTTGCTTCGTTAAAAACTTATCGCTTTTTTGTATAACTTCCCACCCAATCCCACTCCGTTTGGTTTAAACATTTTCCTGTTAAACATTTCCATATTAAATTCTTTATTACAAAAAGTTTTCTTCTGAAAATAAAAAGAATCCTTCGCATGGCAGCGGTGGGATTCGAACCCACGCCACCGAAGTGACTGGTGCCTTAAACCAGCGCCTTAGACCGCTCGGCCACGCTACCTCGGTGCGTGGTCGACCGTTCGGAACCATGCGGGTGGATGTTTTAAGTCTTGCCTCGTCTTCGACCATCATCTTCCGTCCAGCCGCAACCCAGCCAGGACGTTAGCGTTAATCGGAGAACTCGGGAACTTTAAAGCCATCTTTAAGTTGCCGACGTGTGCCTGCGCACATCCGAGGTTCGCAATACACGGACCGAGTATGTTTATCAGTAAACAAGCACTCCAATTATCGAAGATGCTCTGGTTCGCCCATTAAACAACGGTTTAAGAGACAGAGATGGATGTGGTGCATAAGCGAGAGGGAGCGAGAGAGACAGAGCGATATAACGAGAAAGAGAAACGCGACCAGCAGATGATATGTTTGACTAAGCGCTTATCTCTTGTTGTTTCGCTGCTCGTAGACCTCCAGATCCAGAAGTTGCTGCGACGAGGCGGGCGTGTGGTGGACGGGAGGAGGGGGGGGGGAGGGCGGAGCACAATGCTCCCCTTTTACGCAACATCGGCTCGGCCCGTTCTCGCTCGGCCCGTTATCTAATGGGCCCGTTTATTTTGTTTGCAGGCTCTGTGTTCCTCTCTTCCGTAATTATGTACACGGGCTGATAAATGGCTCAATAGGCACACGCTCTCTTCGGCACTTCCGTGCGGGGGTTGTATGTCGATTGCATAATTTCGATCTGCCTTTCGATTGCACTCGATGTGCGATGTGAATCCCGCCACGGTTGCGGTAGATAATCGCTCGTGCATCCGATTCCGAATGGACCCGAAAAGGGACAAACAAATACGGACACGCACACACGCAAGCAAACAAATTCAAACGAAATGCATAATGAAGAAATCAACCGAAATAAAGCCCACTCATGCTCTGTCTACACTGGAATTGCAATCAACTCTGATTAAGGTGGAAGTGTTTGTCTTTAAAATTGAGGTTAAACATAATCAAACCGAACGTTTCATCCAACGTTAATTAATTTACACCGTAAAGTGAGGTTTGATTGGGTGGAGTATATTTTTTTTCTGTCGAGCTGCAATTATAGCTGCATTCGTTAACGGGACGATTGTGCCTATTTTAATAGTATGCTAAATTTAACTTAATTAAAAAGCATCAATCGATATTTGCATGCAACCGTGAGTGCATCATTTTTGCACGAATATTGATATTTTATTACAATGATGGGAAAATGTGTAACTGAGAGAACGAGCTTTTATAATGAATTTTTCCATGAATTTCGTATCGTTTATTCCGGTAGCTTCATTTATAAAATTGATGTTGTTATCTAACCGTACCTTCAACGCGTGGTTTTGCATCAAAATAGAGATATTGTTTTGGGTAAAAAGAATGCCTAACAAATTGTTCTAGAAATGACAATAACACGGTTACGTTGATTCTAAAGAACGATTTGTGCCTTTAAAATCGCTTCAAAGTTGTATGGTTGTTTCTATAGCAAAACAATTCTCCACTTGCTCTCTACCTCTCTCCCATATGCTTGCCAGTTCAATTAGATTAAGCGGTGTTGTGCAACCGAACACAACAATCACCCTTTCGATCGCTCCCCATCACACCGTCATCATCATCATAATTAGCATCGTTCGCACCACGTCACCGTCACCGATCGGATAATCCTTTCGAAATGAATTCAAAATCCCTACCCCGATTCGGAAACAAATAAACCGCAAAAAAACAATGAACAACCCTCCTACCTCCCCTCTTCCTCCTCTCTTCCCGCCGTGAGGGCAGGGGTACGGTCCCTTCTAGGGCCCACTGCTCTTTTGTTGCGTCCAAAACACAAAAGCTGCATTGTGTACGAAGGAAACGGCTCGGTGGACGGTGTTTCGTACGGTCATCGTTGTTCGTTGTTGACGCGAAATGGAAAAAAGGGCCGTCCATTTTTGGCTCGGACCCTATTACACGCGCGCGTGTTTGGTACCCAAACGCAAACGGGCATGCATGGACGTGCATGGTGGTGGATTTCGTGATGAATTTAAATAAGCGATTAATTGTGATACAAATTTTTAGCCCCTCCCCTCACGTTCAGCCCGTTCGGTTGCTGGCAGCATTGTAGTGTGCCATGATGGAGTAAACATGCTTCATGCGCGTTTCCCCACCCTGACAGACAGCCCTGAGCGGAGCTGTCAAAGCATCTGAGAGCGTTCGTTCGCTTGCTGGGTTGGATGGATTGGATCATCTTTCGTACGCGACCATGTGTTGTTCAGCGATCGGCGAAACGAGAATATGTGTGGGTATATTATCTCGCAGTGTACATGGTCGTACTAGGTTGATTTGCGATCGCGTAATGAGGATTGATTACGTGTGTGGTTGGAAATGACGTTTCAGGCGATAGGTTCGCTAGTTTAAATCGGGAATATCGCTTGCCAAGTGCACTTGAGGGAAAATTAAGCCGTCAAATTCATAACATAACACTTCATGAAAAGTGTGGATAAGGTATCAAGTAAAGCAATAGGATGTACTTATTTTCATTCAGTTTTGTGATTTACATGCTGTTGATACGCTGTAAAATATGGTTAATTTACGAAAATCTGTCCAATATTACAAATGCTTAATTTAAGTCTTTCGACATTTACTCACTAAAGCCGAACAAAACTAATGTGTTCTGATTGTTGTCCAAAATGTTAAAATATCTTGAGCTTTACCTCTAATTTTTCACTCATTTCAGTAAAAATACGATCCAGTGCGTACATTTATTTCGTTGCTGTCACGAAAGAGAACGTTCACAGGTGAATCTGTTTGCTTTGAAATCAAACAGATGAACGCAAAAAAGCATTTATGAATCCTTCTTTTATGCTTAAACCAAATCTCTATTTTTGGATCCTTTGTTTCCGTTTCCACGAAAACATTTGAAGTATTTTTCATAAATCGTAATGGCAAACGATTCGCAAACGACTATAAAATGCATCAGCTGCTCTCTAAGGGCGTGCAACTGGCAACGTTTTCTTCCCGTACAACACCTCTACAAACACCGGTGGTTGGATGAAATCTTATCACAAATTTGAGCGTGAGACAAGAAAATCCCCTACCATTAAGGACCGGCAAGTTCTGCTCGGTCTTTTAGCAAGTAAAATGTTACGCATCTAACAACAGCATCGTACCTTTGTTGGGCGCGGGAGCACCAGGGAGGTGACGCAGTTTTAATGTCTGTCTTCCTCTAATGTAATTGCCTGCGCTACCCCAGGCGAGTCCTTCCAGCACAACACGCTCACACGCTCACCATCTGGTTCGCTTCACAACCGTCTTCGGTCGTTGAAGGTAATCTTTTGATAGGTAATAAATTTTGCCCCGTAAAACGGTTCTCGGTTTCCGATAGCCCCGGTGCCGATTGTGGTTCCTCTGCGATGCCTGTTTTAATTGCGTTTCCCGGGCGTTGTGGGGAGGATTCGCATTCCCGCAATAATGGCACACATTTTTACATCCCACCAGGGCACACACCGGTGCCAGCGCAGTTCTCGGTAAGATGGTAAGATTTTAAGCTCATTTGAATCGTTGTTGCTGTGGCGCAAGTTACCCGGAAGAGGGCGCTCCTCGGCTCCGTAGTACTTCGTGTGCCGAGTTTAATGATTATTGATACGGTTATGGGCAGTTAGGTGGGAGTACGCTTATAATCCATTATGGACAACCCTCCCAACTTCTCCTCCGTTTTGCTAGTTTAATGTTTTCGGTAGTAAATCGGATGCATTTGTTTTCCATCTCGTTTACGTGCGAGCTCCCGGTAGCGCCCTCTAGTGGCATCTTCTTGTCGAAGTCGTAGTTGCATGATTCCACCGGTTGTCGGAACGTGTCGTTCCCGAAGAACAAAACCAAGATCTCCGGACTCCGTGAACCGTCGCCGTGGCCGTCGTAAGTCGTCGCATTTATTGTGATTACCTTAATGAGTCCATATTATCTATCGTAAATTATTTTATGACTCCCTATTAATGCCATCGCCATCGTGCGGCGTATGGCTCACCATCTTCTTCCCACCCTATAGGGGGAAGATTTTTGCGGGTAAAGACAACTTGACGCCAGTGTCTTTACTGCACAGGTAAGATGCGGTAATTAGTAGCAGGCACAATAAGCGAACCCCGATTCGGACGTTCGGGGCAATAAAACGTGCGTCTCCGCCCTTTTGCTCCCGTATGCATGCGCCCGGTCTCAAAGCAATCGAGAATCAATTCTTAATTAAAACAGTGATCAGCACCAGCACTATCTGGGACGGGTGAGTCATCCGCACACAATCGTCCTGAAATAGTGTTGTGAATTGTTTGACCGTTTCTCTTGTTGCGCACTGACGACTGCGTCCTTTCCGTACCGTGCGAGGGAAAATGAAACGAACGATGCTTTTCCGTTTATTAGCGCTTGCATTATTGCTTATTACGAGCGCACAGAGAGCAAGATAGAGGAGAGGGAGATAAAGAGAAAATAATCTAACAAAATTCAATCTTTGCTCGTGAAATCATCAAGCGGGTTCCATGGTGTAATGGTTAGCACTTTGGACTCTGAATCCAACGATCCGAGTTCAAATCTCGGTGGAACCTCTTCAAATAATTTTCTTTTGTAGAATCACAGGTACAGGGAAGATCGTGAAGGTGGTTTTACTGCAAAAATAGATTCGACCGCAGATTTTGAAAGCATTTTGGTGGGTGTAGATGCATCTAATTGAGGTGAATTAGGGATTATTTTATGTATTTGTCATACACAGTTAAATTAAAGAGCATAGAAGTCAATTCAAATTTGCTTGGTTGAATTTAATATTTAAGTCACTCTTTTTACTTTTAATTTGAGCAGAAAATACAGCTTGAATCTTTAAAATGTACAGGGTTTCGAGTCATATAAGGGAGCAATGCAATCAGTAGAGAGAATGTGTCAACCGGTTAAGAGAATGGTGCAGCCATGTAGTGGCTGTAACATTCTCTTAACCGATTGACACATTCTCTCTACTGATTGCATTGTTCCCTTATATGACTCGAAACCCTGTATGATTATCGCAACATTTATTTAAAGCTAGCTATTAGTACATCTTCAACTGATCTTACAAGTGCATCCTTAAATCCAAATTACCAGAAAACCCACCCTCACTCAGATCGGTATTCTTTTCCGTCATAAACATTTCATTCACTGCAAACGGCTTTTAATACTTCGATTGAACCACACATTCCACACTCGATTAGCGTCGACTTCGCTTGATAAGTGAAGCTCGCGTGCGGTTTGATAAGTTCCATTCGACGAAGAAAACAAAAGCAAAAAAAAGGCTCTGCTCGCGCATGAGGAATGATAATCCGCAGAGTAATCAGAATGGTGCTCGAGGAGCACAGTTCAGGGACGACGGTAGGGCAACATGTCACGTTCGGTACAACTGGCTTCCTGGCGAGCCGAGCGAAGTGATAACCGGTTACAGGATGCTCAGAAGCCAGCCAGGCTGGTAGTACTAGCGCGAACCAGTTCGAATCGAGTAGAACGAAGAGTGGCCCGATAAGAGTGGCTGCCCGGTTGCCATATAACATATGGCATTGCTCGTTTTGATTAGTGTGACTTGCGCCTATTGTGCACGCTCGCGGATCAGACCGGTGTATTATCAACGTATTTTTCGAGCAGTATTGCGACCGATTACGTCAATCGTGATTGAATTAGAATTGTTTGCTTTTATAACACTGATATGGCATGGGGATTGAGGGCTCGCGATGGCTTGTGGATGGAGGGAGTATCAAGTAGATGTATTGTGAAGAAAAGAAAGCCTAACAGAAGAATTTCTTATAGGACTCTTATAGGACCCTTATAAGACTTTATTAAGAGGCTGTTTATGTGGCTAAAATAGAACTTGTTTGCCGTACAAAGTTCAACATTCTGCGAGGCGTCTTGCTACACCGCTGTTTACATCGCTTTCTTTAACCTCGGTGCGCATCGCGTGCCACTAAAAATATCTGCCTGTTTGCTTTCGTCGAAGCGTGGTATTTTATTTTTTGCCTTTTTTTTGGTACATTTTTACGAAATCTTTCGTGGCCCGTGGTCGCGATAATGCGAAAGAATTTCGACGCAAATATTGCAGCATGACGCAACCGAGCGATCGTGTTGAATCAGTCTATTCCTGGTTTTGATACGTCGCTTGGTTCGATCGGTCTGCACGAAGGTAAGCGGCGAAGAAGTCGCGGCTGGGATTAAATATAATGTTGTTGACGGTGAAGGGTCCCAATTGGTGCTAAGATTGTTGATACGACTCGGTTTGAGACCGGCTTGGCGGCGGTTCGGATTTTCGTATGTAAGCTGTTTCCGTGGTGTAGTGGTTATCACATCCGCCTAACACGCGGAAGGCCCCCGGTTCGATCCCGGGCGGAAACAGAAGTTTTTTTTTATTTCTTTTTTTTCGTGAGGGATGTTTTCAACTGGTTCCAAAAGAACGTTTTATATTCTCACAAAAGACGCCTCTTTGTCGTCGACGATAAAACATTTCATGTGTCATCTGTCCATCCGCACTCTTCGTAATCTCCTCTCTGTCACTCTTTCTCTCTCTCTCTCTCTCTCTCTCTCACACACACTCTCTCTCCGGTGTGTCACATTCTTTTCCCCGGCACGGGTTTCCAGTTTTTCCATCTCGGTTCAAACGCTTAAGTAGAAAAGAAAACAAAACTCACCCAGCTCCCCTGCCCCTACTTTCTTCGCGCTCATCATCGCGCTCATCTCAGCATCACCACGGTGAATCGTAATTTGCTAATCAAACAAGCGACAACCGAAAGAAACATACGCCGATCGGCCAATTTAACATGCGGCCGCAACAATGACGCAGCGCCCCAGGACGTCGGCCCAGCCTCCTCCGGTTTGCTGGGATTTCGCTCGCGACGGAGACCGTGAAAAAAAAAACACTGTCACCTTAAAATAACAACCGAGCTGGTGGCCGCCAGCTGGTGGCTGGTCTCGCAATTAATTGTGCCAATATCGTGCGCACAGCACCAGGGACAGAAGAGACACCATCCGTCCGGAACTAATCACATATCACCGAGCGGGCCAGGTTTCTTCTCGAGCACTTCGGAACGGGAGACACATTGTAACTGCGCAGTTTTATTTTCTTTTTCCCTTCGCCAAGCCATGCCGTTCTAATGGAACAAGGCATGTTTATTTATGCTACCTTCCATTACACACTCCAGAAGCGGTTGTTCTGCATCGGGCCAAGCGGGAAGGGTGGGGTTTGAAGAGGGATAAAAATGTCAATTAAAATCCCTCTCGCTCGTCCTCCGGCAAGAATGTTGCCAAGGTAGCCGCCAGCGACCAGCGACCACGGGGTGGGGGGAACGGGAAGCGTCGTGGTTTGCCTTGGTGGAAATCCTTTTTCGCTCTCTTTTGTGCTTTTGCTTTCCTGACGTTCCCGTAAGCCACATCAAGCGCCGCGCAGCCATATCGTCTTGATACTGCCGCCAGGTGAAGCGCATCATCGATGACGTGACCACGCCGCACCACCATTACTCTGCTCCTTCCGAGTTTGTCGAAAGGATTAGCGCATGTGTTCGGGAAAACACGCGGGCGCTTCAAAGGTACACGGCTTTCGGATGCTCATTTTTCGTTGCCAGGCAACCGCACCGTGCCCGGGAGCTCTTATTAGTGTGTGCCGCTTTTCCGTCCATCCACGGACTCGCTCGCTGATGCTGATGCTGATGGATGAATTCCAACCTTCTGCCGTACCGTTTTGCTGTGAAGGATTAGTGTTGGCAACCGCGATGAAACCACCCTTGTGTGTGTGTGTGTGTGTGTGAGAGAGAGAGCAGGGCGAAATGCTTAAGCTTATTCGTGCCGTGCACTGGAATTACCAGCTGGGGTTGGTCGTACCCAGCCCCAGCACTGGTGGAGTATTTTTGTAACTTTGTTAGTATTTTTGCAAAATTAAATCCCTCGCTATGCTGCGGGAAGCTGGATGGTATGCTGGATGGGTGATGGGAAAAATAAATCCGTCCGGGGAATTGATTAATGTCGCTTCACGTGGCGCCACAGCCACAGATAAAAGCTGAATAAAAACGGGGAAAAAATTGTGTCGATGTGCGATTGGATTTTAAAATGAAACACGCTACTTGGAATAAAATTTAAATGCTTTTAAATCATAGAAAATAATTGCTTGGGAAGGTGAAATAAAAATAAATAGCTTTTGGTTTGGTTTTTTTTTGCTCTAAAACTTTTACTTATTTTCCATTTCTTTGGTGAAGAAAAAAAATTATATTTTACCTGTTTTTTCATATTGTTTTCGTCTCAAGTTTAATTATGTTAAAATGTCCTTCATCAGTTGATATGTTTATCATTCTTTCCATATGTTCTCTTGATTGCTTCTGATTGTTTCATGGAATCATTAGATTATTCTTCAAATAGCGAGAGTTTATATTGGAAAACTGTTTTTTGGAATTACCTGCATTTTATCTAATAGATCGACATAATTAAAGAAGAAAAAATAACCTAAGCATCATTAAATTGCCTAAAAAACAAAACATAATAAATAATAGGTTCGATTAGGCTCATACAACTGAAACCAAAACAAACCGGAAGCTATTTTGTTCAAATCAGCGTTGAAAAAGAAGTTATAAGTGTGTCCGATGGACCGCGAAGGATGGACTGTTTGAACAAACAAGCGATTTACTCGTACTGAGATTCACTGAGCCTCAAAAAAAAAACAAAAATAAACAAACAAAAACACAATTACGCAATCGCGCTTGGGTGGAGGTAAAGAAGTTTACCGTAACGAGCACACCGAAGGAAAAATGAACTTAAACGTCTAAAAAAAAATCCCGCTTGTACAGCTCTTGTTGGTTTTTGGGGACCACCTCCCTAGGCGGTGTGCCCTCACACCCCCTCCCGGAGCCCGGAGCACGTGAATGTTTACTTTTGTAATTGAATAATTTGGAAATTGTATTACTCGGATGATTGGTCGGTCACCGTTGCGCCCTGTGCGTCCTGAACCGCGCAGGGTGGGAGGTGGGATAAGCGAGAAAAATTGTGCAGATTACAATGCTTTCAATGGTCGCAAACAACGGAACCGGCACACACATCTAATTCAATTGCATCGAGGCGTTGCAGGGCGCGAAGAAAGAAAGCCATCAACATGCTAATTTCCGGCAAGCACACTGGCACCATTATTGATCCTGGGCGATGGTTTTCGTTCTGCTCCGGGCTCGTTAAGGCCCACCGCCCGGAGCTCGTGTGGGGTTGCTCGTAAATTTAATTACCTTAAAGGAGCCCCCGAGCACTCGGGGAAGAAAGCGTTAGTCTTTTTTTTTTTACTGTACGCTATTTTTTATCCCCCCTTCCTCTCTCGGGAGAGATCGTCTTCCTTGGTGAGATGATTTTGCACGCCGTTTTGCGCGTTCGTTTTTGCTACGTTTTTGCACCCATTTTTCCACGCGCCAATTAAGTAATCCAATCTTCATAAAACGCACGAAGTAATGGGCGGCCTGTCAGCGTGCCGTGCTCGGACAGGAGGACAATGTTCCCCCCCGGTTTTGCTGCCTTTTTTGCTACGAAAGCGTACGAAACACAAGGCAACCGGAAAGAAGCGCCACGCTGCAAAGCAGTAAATTTTATTCCACCAATTCCTTGCACCATAGCGATGGGGAAAATAGTTACTACAGTGAGTGTTTTTCATCGCAAAGGTCCTGGTCAAGCATTAAACCGGTTCCGGCGACTTCTTCACTCTTCGCCGGTTTCGCAAGGAAAGCGTCGGAACGTCTGCACGTTCCGAGCCGATCTTCGCTTCCACCGCGCTCGGTTGACTGGCAGCAAATTATGAAACCAAACAGCCAACACTCTTTCCGCCACTCTCAATTTGAATGCAACTAATTGCAACTTGCACGTTGTAATAATTTCTGTTCCCCGCTTCCTCGCGGATTGCCACCGTGGTAAGAGCAAAGGAAAGGCTGAAGTGGTTTCTGAAAGGAAAATCTTTTTTTTTTCCCCTGTTGTCTGCATTATCTGCACGCAGCACTGCTGCGTGGAAGTAAATTGGTGCGGAAACTCAACGGAAAGCTGCTTTTCAACGGGAAACAGTACAGAATGAGCCAAGGGGGAAGGAAAAGTCCCTGGCCGGCGCTTCGTTGGAGATGCTTTATAGCTGCAAAAGCTGATTGGCGTCGGGTTTGTTTTGAGGTTGGTTTTGTGTTTCCTTTTGTGCTGCTCTGAAGAGCTGCTCTGTTGCAAAGATCTGTTGAAGGCTGTTGGAATGAAAAGAATAATTTCATAGGAGCATAATTGTTTTGTTACGAGTTGTGTTTCTTTTCTAGTCATTTTTCCATAGTAAATTATGATTTTTTAACTATCTCTAACAACTTTAATAAACAACTTATTCTTTTCTGACCCAGTTTCAATGGTTTTTTCCCGGAGTAATGTTATGAAAAGCTATGCTAAACGCGAAACAAATGATTGTGTTGAATGCTTGCAAATAGCCTCATGACGATTGTTATTTTAAAAATAAAAAACTGATTACCACCCACCACGTGTGACGCGTTCTTACGCAATCGTTCGACTTCGAACGACTAAACAATCCGCCCCATACAACTCACCCACTGGCAATCCCGGCACTGGTGATAATGTTCTAACGAAGATCATTATCGCATGATGTGCAGTTCTCACTCACACACACATATTTGTCACTTCACTGTCGCTTCCGGTATTGATTGCAATCGGGCCAGGTTGATTATTTACGTGTCTGTACTCGAAAGGACGGAACGGAACGAGACGCCAACGGAGGTTCGAGACTATCAATCAAGCCCACCATCTCGCCCGTGAGACTCATTACCTCAAAGCCGGCGAAAAACGACGCTGCTCACTTTGGAGTGAGAGATATCTTTGGCTCAACCAACCAGCACAAACTGTTAAACTCTTTGCTGAGAATGGGTTTCCGAGT
Source organism: Anopheles farauti (assembly GCA_000473445.2). Classification (NCBI taxonomy): domain Eukaryota; kingdom Metazoa; phylum Arthropoda; class Insecta; order Diptera; family Culicidae; genus Anopheles; species Anopheles farauti. Next base: position 2,826,151 of record KI915045.1, read on the forward strand.
AACAAAAAGAAACGACTCGAAAGGACACACATTGGTTGACAAATAAAAAAAAAAAAAACAAGAGTCATTCTCTTTGCTCTGTTTTCGGTGCGAGTTCTAGTTCTAAACACTTCGTACGCCACCCGTGCCGCGGCCAGGGGGGGGGGGGAAATTTTGGAAAATTTGTTTTTCTAATTACACAACCCTTTCCGCGCGCGGGATTTTGCTGCTAAAAATAAATCCCTAAAAAAAGGACCGGCGCACGACGCAGGGGGAAGGCAGGGATTTGTGTCGAGGTTTCGTTTGGTACGGATGATGGTTCAGGCCAGGCCAGGGCCTACGGGGCGTGCCACCGTGGTCATCAATCATTTTTATTAAATTTACTAGATTAAAACGGGCCAAACGGCTCCCGAGGAAGGGTGGTTCCGCATTTTCTCCGTTTTCTATTATTTGTATAAACGTTCCCGGGAGAAACCGGGAGCGCCGGAATGCTCGGGACCATCGACTCGGTGCTTTGTCGTGTTGGCTTCGTCCGTTCATATTCCACCAAGGATTGCTCAAGGATTGTCATTTTGCACGCTCGAAACAAAACCAGTGAGAGAGGAAGCAACACCATTTCACTGACAAACAAATGACTTTGAAACACAAACGCACAGTGGAAACGTTTCAAATGAGTATTAAATCTAGTAATCTCGTAGATTTATTTCGTTGCGCAGTGGAACAGTGCTTTGTTTGTTTCGCTTTCGCTCGGGATGTCCAGGGGGAGTGTTTTTTTTTTGTTTAAAACAATGTATGTGCAGAATTCTGGCACATAAATTGGACTCTAATGCAGGATTTGTCCTAATAAAAGATTTTTTTTTAAATTCTATTTGATAAATGCAAACAAATTTTGCCCTGGGAAGGCTATAAGTTTTCGATTTTGGATTTTTTTGTTTTGATGATAAATAATTCGGGATTGTATAGGAAACATATATAACAACTTTATAAGCATGAATGTTGGAAAAACTTTCAAAAATCTTGCACACTAAAAAGTGATTCAAAATAAAGGCATTCAGCGACGAATGCAAACCACGCCAACGGAAACATTCCGCTAGCCAGAAATGAATTTCACGCTTATCTTGCTACCACCAGCGTATGTGTGGTGGTGGTGGTCGTGGTCGTTGTTGTAATGGAGAAAAGCCTTCCCTCATAAAGCCCATTCTGACTTCACAGGCAGCTGAGGGAAGCGGGGAGGAAAAAAAAACCGAAAAGAAATTTATCACCACCGCTACAGCAGCAGCAGCATAAGCAGCAGCCTCACCAGCAACAGCAGGCCATGCCACACCCCAAAAATCCTTTCCCAGCCGTAAAGGAAGAGCGAAAGAAAGAAAGAAAGGAAAAAAAAAGGATTAGAAGAAGGCTCCGCGGGATGTAAAACAGCGCACCGTGCGTAATAAAACAAAATAAATCAGCTTAGGAACGGTTTGAACTTTTGTAATTAACCGTCGCTGGGGGGAGGGGGGGAGAGGGGGAGGGTGGGTTTTGTGTGAAGCGTGAAGGAGATTGGCACGGAATTAAACACAATCCGTTTCCCGTGCTGCGAGTCATGCGAGTCGTAAAACGCGTCGGCTGAAATAGTGAAATAAAAATGTTCGCATTCCTTGCTTTTTTTTCGTTTTTTTGGCGCTGGTGCTGTTGTTTTCCTTCCCACCGGAAAGGCGAAAACTGCACGGCGCAAGATAACAAAACGGTTCTGGCCTCGGAGGCTGGACCGGACTGGAGACTGGGTTAATCTTAAGCACCCGAAATGGAGCTTCATCATCATTGTTGAAGATTAATTTAATCTGGCAGTTTGGGTGAGGTTGGGGGTGGTGGTGGTGGTGGTGGTGGTGGTGAAAGGTTTGTTAAGATTTAACGACCTCATCTCGACCACGAGAAGGATAACGAATCGCACCTCCCAGGAAGCGTTTTCATGCTTTTTTAAACTTTTTGAAATGGCGCTATTTTTTTTTTTTGTTAAAAAAAAGCAGCATGTTTGACTAAATTTGAAGCCATTCCATCGATTGCTGCTACTTCAACAAAAGGAGACACAAAAAAAGAACCCCCCCCCCGCGTCACGTCACGAGACTCTTTCAATTGGTAAAAGCGAGGACTTATTTCAGTTTGTTTTTTTTTGTTGTTTCGTTTCACGCTCCACCAGCTTCATCGAAGCCGCAGAAAATGGCGAAATAAAATCCATCCATCCTCCCAGCCCGAGCTCTCCTTTGAGGTGCTACATTGATTGTCATTCGGGCGTTTCGCGATCAATCGAACGCGGTTTGATGAAACACCTTCCCGCTGGTGGTGGGGATGTTTTTATTTTTTTCGCTTCCCCGGTGCTGTTGGAGATGGAGATTCTATTTGTCGCCGGAAGCCCTCGAAGTGTGTGTTGGGGAAGAGGAGAAAGGCAGAAGGATGAAATTTTCAATTTCTTTTGCCGGCAATTCAATCAGGTTTAAGCGTACGGGGTTTGTGGAGTGTTTTCGGTGCTTTTGTTCAAAAATTGCTGGGTGAGATATTTTGTTAAAACATTTACTTTAAACTAACTTAAAACTTTTACTTTACATATCCTTTATTTTAAAATGGGAAAACTAATGACAATTTTTTTTTGCTTTAAGGAAAGGCAACCAGTACGAATTTTCTGAACAGTTGCCCTTTACGGCACAAATTGTGTAATAAATAATGATGCAAAGGAAAACGTTCACATAACGCTAAAAGGACATCTGCACCCATGCCCAAACGGAAGGTTCTGATCGATTCTTCCACAGCGTTAAAGGTCATTTGCAGCTATCATCGCTTGCTGCGAACTAGAATGTCATGGAAACACGTTTTTCCTGTTGAGCTAAAATATGAATTATGAGTAACGTTCGCGAATCAATGAAGTGCCGTGTAAGGAAAACACACCAATAGGAAGCAAACGTCGATTCCCGAAATTCGATATTTGATCGTTAATGTGTTCACATACATGAACACGTATAAACACACACACACTTACTATTTTGCCTCGAGGCTACATCCTAATGCTCCTCTCACCCGAACACGTTTCGAGCCCTTTTGAAAAGCGTTGTGACCTTTCCGTTTTCGGGTGCATTCGCAAGTGAGATGGGCCGTTTTTGTTTGTCCCCGTAAACGCGCCATTTGGACATAAATATTTTTCCGGCATTTTTTAATTGAAATACCTTCCGCTGAAGTACGCGGAGGGCAGCGAGTTGACGGCGAAAGTAGCCGTGGGATAGAGGAACAGAAGAAGAAAAAAACGAAGAACGAAGAGAGATAACATACGCAATAGTAGAGGAGAAGAGCAAAAAAAAAACGAAACACATTTAAAAATAAATAATGGCACTACGTGTTGACAATTGCGGTACAATCCGAGGGTAAATCATTGCTATTTGATGATCACCCGGGAAATATGATAGCCGGATGGGAAACGAAATAATAAAGGCAATAAATAGCAGCACCCAAAACTGCACCACGCTCGCTGCAACGATAAATAAAAACGATCGATGTTGTGTACTACAATCAGTTGCCTGATTCGCCCGCAAACACGGAACCAAATGCAACCCGGGCGTTTGGCGTTTGCAGAAAGCAGCAGAATGCATCTGCATCCTCCATCCCGGGTGGGGTTTTAATGAATAGCTTTCGATTTCCGAGAAAAAAAAAACCCCTCCCAGCGTATGCGCGATGCGTCGTCGCATAAAAAGCACATAAATTACGCGCTCAGTAACGAGCTGCTCCTCCAGCTTTTTTTGAATGTCTTTCCATTCGCTGGGTTCATTTTTTTGCTGTCGCTGCCGGATTCGCTTCTGTAGAGCGCTTTTGTTTGATAGATTTTTTAAAATAATTGCCACAAAGGGGGCCAGCAGGATGGTATAATTACTTCATCGGCGCTTCCGTTGTAAATCATTTTAATGGTCGATAGTTCAATTTGTTGCAACGATTTGTGATTTTTTAAATTTATTCTTCATTTTCATCTCAAAAAAACATGTTCGTTTTATTCATTTTTAAATAATACAATTTTTTGAACAATCTTTCTACAGATGGAACTGGCTTTTACCGAGAAAAATCAATTAAAAACTGATTTTTTATTCTAGCGTGGATCTTCAAAAGATTCCCCAAATAGACGCACCTATTTCTCAAAAAGAGAAACCATCTGCAATGTGTTCGTATTGAAAACCATCCATTGTTACTTGCATCGTTCGTAGCTGAGCCCGTTCCCGACCGACCTTTCCCAGTGCTTCCTCGAAAATACACCCAAATTGGGTACAGGAAACGGGCTGAAGGAATTAATCCTTCACAAAAGCCTCGCTCGCTAGCGAAAAATCCATTAATAACTGCCGCTTTTACAGCGATAGGCAACGAAATTAGCTTATGAGAAAATTCCTGCTCAAGTGTGAATCATTTCTCATCGCGCATCCGGCACCTCCCCGATGGTTTAGAGTTGTTCATCGAGAAACCGATCGCTACAGATCTCTACAAGACAAGGGCACGGATGGGAGGAAAATAAATGACTCCACCAGCTTGCCAATCATTCAAAACGACAACATTTCGCAGTCGCATCTCGGTCGAGTCGATCAACAACAAGCGCAACAAGGACCCGGTGCCCGGTGCCGGGACATCAAAACAGCATTAATCAACCAATCCAATCCGATCCGGCATGCTGCAGCGGCCCTGCGGCGGAATGGAACAATTAATTTCACCGGCACCCCGTGCCATTCTATCCCTTGACGAAAGATTGACAAACTGCTAAGTACTTGAGGCGCCGCTACATATGTCAAACCGTTGCATACACGGGACGGGATGCATCTCGCCCGGGACCTTCGGGGCTCTAAACGTGTACATTGTCCTGCCGACAGGATCCTCTCGTTCATCCCATTGTAGCGTGACGCTTACTTTGATCCCAGAATAAAAGAGAGGCAAAAAAAAAAACAACGCACGACCAGAAACGACGATAAAAACCGTTCGAGAAGCATTCGATTTTAATTGTCCCTTCGGGCGTATCTAATTATAATCTGTTGATTCAAATGTCCGGGAGTTTTCCCCCGTCCTTCCCTTTCCCGTGCGCTCTGTGCGAATCGGTTCGGGTTTTGCCGCTTTCGCTTTCGCGTTTCCTTCCGCTCTAGCGTCGTTCTTAGAGATTCTGACTTTGCTTCGAACCGGGTGTAGTGTAACTTTTAAATCAAATGTTTCCTCGCCTCGGGGCACTTATTGGGTTCGTAATTGGACAATTAGGAGAGGTTACGATTTCTTCGCTACGTTGTGTTGTTATTGGCTGCTTGCACGGAAAGGACGTAGTAATAGCAAAAAAAAAAAAAAATATTTCCACATCGAATAGGATGTTATTTTTACTCTCGCACTTTGTTCGCCATTCGTTTCAATTGTTTTAGATGATTCCGGGAAAGATTTCCAATCAATGAAGCTAATTACGATCAATTGTGTTTTCGAAGGAAATATTTTTCCTACTTGAATTAGTTTAGTTTTTCGGGCATTCTGTACCAGCAATCAATTTTTAAATAATTATATAAGCTAATGATACAATTGTTCATGCGCTTTCTTCTTTCAATTTCTGCTTGTTTGTTTACATCATTTTGCTAATCAATCAATTAATCAATCAATTATACGAAAAAAACTCGTGATATCGATGCAATTTTACAACAAAATGCTGTCTTCTTCATTTAATTTAAACATTCCTCCTGTTGAATTAGATAAAGCAATTAAATGAAAAAGAACGAAAATAAATATTGATTAAATGAGTCCATTTGCTATGGCAAAAAATACGCCAAATTTTATCATTGCCCAAACGGAGCGCTTTAAGATATATTTTTTAGCCAAAAATTCATATTAAATCAGCTCTTAAAATCGCCACCACAATTGGAAAAGACATGTCAGAATGAACCAAGAAAAAAACAAACGGTTCCTGCGACCGAAACCGGTAAGAGAGTCAAGTCATCCCCGTAATCCCAGATGGCTTTTTGGTCGTTTCCCCCGTGAGATGCTTCCCGGACGGGAGAACAGGATTTGAAATGAACTGTATCGAATTTCAAGTATGTCAAGCTGCTGCTCAAGCTTACGCTGGAAAAGGAGAGGGATGACAAAAAAAAATGCAATCTGTCCCCGAGAAACAATCTTTTCGGGGCCGAATTCGATTCGGATTGCGTTTCGCGCGCGGTTTGAAGAAAAAAAAGTGCTGTCCCCCTGAGGGAACGGATGGTTTGGAACAGCTGATTGAACAGAGTGGCCAGCTCGCTAGCAACTGATAAATCCTGACACGGTTCCCCACGGCACAACGAGGCAGTGTTTGAATTCATCCACTGTCGATGCCAGTTGCCGATAGTGAGCCGAAATGGCGAGTGATAAATGACGTACCTTCGTGTAGCTGTTTAAAATGTCATTAACTTCACCAGTGGCTAGAATATCGCGAAAGGTTTTTCCGGCCGCTGCGCCCAAACTCCTATCCTTCCCCGTGACACACAACTTCCGCACAAAGAAGAAACACTGGTTGCATGTACGCGTTTGGAAAATTGGAAACTTTTCGGCCCTAACCAAAAAACCATAAATTACACCTGAGCACTCCACCGAAGGACGGAACCATTAACGCAGGCATTTAAAGCTCGATAGAGAGAGAGAGAGAGAGAGAGAGAGAGAGAGAGAGAGAGAGAGAAAGAATCTTCTGAAATTGAGCAAAGGTGGGCAACTTGCGCGCATCCTCGACGATGGGAAGAAACTTTGTTTTGTTTCACTAACACGGCCGTTTTGTTGCGTTTATTCCAACCGTCGAAGGTTTCACACCGGCCGGTTGCGATAATCTGATGATTAATAACGGGCTGGGATAGGTTGTCGATAGGGTGAACAGCAACAACAACAACAACAGCAAGGATTCATACTGACAAGGATTAGGCTGAAGGAGAAAGAGTTCGAAAGGGGTGAATCCTCGTCCCAGGGGGTTTGCAGAATGCAGAAACACAATGAAAATGATTATTGATGGATTTTATTCCTGCTGCTGCTGCTGCTGCTGTTGCTTCCGGACACTTAATCAACCGATCGTTTGCTCATGTTGAGTAGTGTGATCAATGGTAGATATAGAATAGCATATAATATAGAAGAATTCAGTTGATATTGAATATACAACTCGTAAATACTTTTATATTTTATTTCGCGACAAATTTAAAGCGTTGACCGAACAAGGAATCGTTTTTTTTTAATTTGTTAAAATAGATTTACAAAAATTCCTCGCTGGTATTACTGCTTTCACTCACTTTCCGGTCATTCTTCCTGCCACCTTTCGGTCACACTAAAGGAGAATCATGTTGTCCATCATTATTTATCCATTTCCTCACACAAACTCTCTCGCTCTCTCACTCGGTTCCTGCTAGGGCCAACTCCCAGGACGCCAATTTCCATAATGATCCCGGGAGGGTGGTAGAAAAAGGGTTCCTGTAGGCAAAAATAATGGCATTCCGATCGAAATCGTGCCATGAGGTGGTGGGTGGAGGGAAGAATCCCATACGTGTGAAATCCCGGCCGACGGGCAGGAGTCGGGGGAACGGATTTTGCTGGGGGCACCCGCTTAGGGTACCTTTTTCACCTTCGGCCGAAGCGAGAGCTGTAATGTGAAATCGGAAAAACCACTCGATTCCGGAAAATGAAGAAAAAAAAACCACCCAAATTGGGGACACCTCGAAGCCAAATCAATCACGAAGCCCAGCTCCAGGGATGAGCGGGGGGTCGGACGGTGTCGGCTCGGTGTGGTCGCAAATATTTGTGAAAACTTTTCGCCAACGGGTCACCCGGGTAAAGGTGACCGAAGAGAATTTGCCTTTTTTTCGCCTCGTCCAAGCGGGAGATTTTGTGGTTGCGCTGGATTTCGTTCGTTCGGTACAATAAACGTCAACTTTTCTGGGGGTGTGGGGTGGGGGGTGGGGTTTGGTGTCGAGGAACCCCGCAAAACAAATCACCACCACCTTCCGGATTTCGTTTCCCATTCTATCTCACTCCATCTCTCGCTCTCTCTCTCTCCGGTGATTTCGAAGATGTTTGACGTTCCAATTTTTCGTTCCAATCCCTCCCGTGGGGTGGGCCGTTTCTTTCTCGCAGGATGTCCGTTCCCGGGGCGAATTCCTGCGAGTAGCGAGCTCCCGAACAAGAAACCCAATTAGTGTGACCATATATCACCGGAAACCATGCCCATTTGCTGGTGGACAGGGTTTTTTTTCTTATTCTCTTCCCTTTTTTTTTTTGGCGCCTCTTTCTGCCGACAGTCCTGCTCACCTGCTGCGACATATTTTCGTCCCGATGATGACCTTGCGTTGAGGAAACTGTGTGGAAACTGCCCTGCCGGAAGCTGCCCCAGAAAAGCTGCTGTAGCAGCAAGAAAGGGAGTTGGAAGGGAGGAGCGGACGAGTGGACGAGCTGGGAAAGAACTTTCATTTTCCATCTTGACATCCGGGTTGCTGGTGGTTGCGTTTCCGTTCACCTGCTGCCGCTGCCAGGGGGAAAAGCCCGGAATGGCGATTGTCCCGAACGACCTTCGGGCACTTCCCTTAGCCGGTAGCCGGAGCAAGAATTTCCGGACCCAGGAACGTCCCCGGAACACCAACGAATATTGTGCCACGGCTAGCAAATTGGACGTCGGCAGGCTAAGGCAAGCCCGAGGAAAACCCCTTTTCCCGGCAAAATTTAAGCTGCGGGCGGGGCAGGCATCATTAAAGAGGTTCCAAAAAACGTTTTTCCACCAACACTAGCGCCGAACCAGGGCCTATCACCAGGTCGTTACGGGCATCTGTTGCCGGGCAGTTGAAGGCCCTGGTGGAGCTTTTCCGGAGCCCTGAGGCTGGAGGGCTACTCAAGGAGTAATTTGCAGTGCCCGAAAGGGTGCGGGGTGGGACGTTTCGGTCATTGCAAGAGTCACTTTAGTGGGAGTGAATTGGAAGTGTTCTCTTGGCAGCACGTAAGTTTATGGGAGTAATTGAACCCATTACTGCACTCGCCACGTTGCCGTTTGGTCGGTTTTATCTCACTCTCGCATTCGTACTTGACTGTGTATTTTTTTGTTTTTTATTTCGCTTGACTTCTATCGTGCTTTTCAGGAAGCACTTGGAGTGGAAATCTCGAACCGTGTGAGGAACAGCTTGCATGAACGGATGAGAAAAAGCGCTCACAAAACAAATTGGTCGAATGTCGATCGCATCACGTAGGCCATGCGTGCAGATACAGGGTTTCGAGTCATATAAGGGAGCAATGCAATCAGTAGAGAGAATGTGTCAACCGGTTAAGAGAATGATGCAGCCATGTAGTGGGCTGTAACATTCTCTTAACCGGTTGACACATTCTCTCTACTGATTGCATTGTTCCCTTATATGACTCGAAACCCTGTAAGTCGAATAGAGAACGTGTCACACGAGGAGGAGGTTCGAATTTGACGTTGATTTCAAAACCATCATGAAATGGCATGTTCGTTCTGGACAAATATTGGACGGGTTATATGGAACAAATTTGGCAGCAATAAGAATTTTTACTCCTTAAAAATGCTTGAGTTTTTTTTCGCTAAATCGTGCTTCTGGTAAATTTACATATTTTTTGGGAAGGCCACATTTATTAAAAATAGTTTATACAGGTCTTTTTTTGTGAAATTAACACCTCAAAAGCACATTTTTTTACACCATCCACGAACGACCAGACGGAAACGTTAAGCACTCCAGGCGATTGACGATGAACGGGACAGATTTGACAGGAATTTGCCTCCCGGGGCGTAGAACAACACGTCAAGTCAAGTGAGTGCCACGAAGAAAAACCCATACACACAAAGAAAAGCAAAAAAAAAGCAATAGAAAAAAACCCCGCCAGCGCAATGGAGGGCTTCCTTTCAATTTCATTCCACCAGGGAGCCGTGGCTTCTTTTCCGTCGCTCTTTCTTTTCTTATTTCGCGCTTCGTCAAACTCCCCGTCCCCTTCGAATCGTCGCAAAAGCTGTAAGCCTCTTGGAAAGCCTCGCTTTCTATGGTTCCTATTTTTGGCACAAATGGCACAAACATCCCTTTGGCAGCGCACAAAACCCGGGAAGCCGGAACAAAACCCACTACAACCCCCCGCATCAAAGCAGGCGCGCTTGGATCAAAGTCGGCATCGCGCGTTGCATCGTCATCGGTTGCGCGGGGTTGCGGGGATAACTGACGGGGAAGCGAACCGGGGAAGTTCTTGAGACGGTGCTCCAGTATTGTTTCTTCGTGCGTGTGTGTGTGTGTGTTTTTTGTTTCTTTCGTTTTTCGCCAGGCGACACAAATCGACACGCGCTCTCCGGCACGGTGGAAATTTATTCAAGCTCGCTCGCGCTTCGTTTCGCACGCTGAAAAGTGTCAATTAGGGATGAAAGCGGAGAGAAATGTGTCAACTTGAATAACTCACCGCCACCGTAGTCCGGTCGAGTGCCGGGCTCAAGCCGGCGGATTCTGACCCGCGGACAGATCGGCGGATGGTGGCGATTTGAGTGGGCGAGAGTGAGAGTTCGATCGGATGTCGTAGAACGTATCGTGGAATATCGAATCCACTCGAAGGCAACCCGGTCGGTTGGAAGTGCATGGAGACGCTGTTGAATTATGCAATAGTTTTCGGTTTCCGTCCCGTGTGTCCTGTTCCCTGTTCCCGGCGGACAACGTGTTTTGGGAAACCGATAGGCGGCATTACATAATGCCTGGGCGGTAAGGGTGGGAAGTGTATGAGTGTGCGTATAATTAGAGTCGTTCCGATTCGATTGTGTAACAGCGACAGAGGGACAGGGTGGATGAGATCAATATCACTCGCTATCACTCGGGGGATAGGGAGGACGGGTGGATTACATGGTGGCAGATGGATTTGAAAATAGAACTAGGTTCTTATATGGTAACGGTACCGTGGAAAACCTCTCCGCCTGATGGATGTAGCAATCGAAATTGCCTTTTTTTATTTCCTCCACTCTAGCTTTAGAACGAAAAACTGCCAGCCAAAGAATGACCTTAGTGAGAAAATGTTAGGGAAAACCTTATTCATGAGTGTGAAAATTAAAAAAAAATACATATAAAAAAAATACACATAAAAACACATACACACTCGAGAATCGACTCACTCACCAACACGCCTTAAAGCTCGAAGATCGATCGTCCTTAAAGTGTGTCCTCCACCCACGAACGAGCCACACCAGTTTCCCATTTTCCCAATCCCATCCGCAGCACTTTCCGATGCCAACCGCCCACCGCCCACCGAAAGGAAAGAAGAAATAATTAAGATTCTTCCTTCAGAGGCGGATCCCACCACCGAAGTCGGCAACTTCACCGTGATGGATTTCGGGGACGCTGCGAGCGAGTGCGAGAGAGAAAAGCCCCGAAAGAAAAGCATTCATTAGCACTGCTGGCGATCCATGAAGCTGACGAAAAACTGCTGCTTCCTGTCCGAGAATCCGTCCCACGGGTCGGTGGGACGAACCTGCATGAGAGGGGGACAGGCAAGTGAAAACAATCCAGTGAAACGATCCACCCCCATTCCTCCGCTCCTCCGCCTTCGCCCTTTGGACCGGCTGGAGCAGATAGTTCACTCCCACACCCATCTCCCCTCCGCCCCGTACAGGAAGCAAACGGATCAATTAAAAGATTTCAACCGAATGGGGCACAAAAAGCCATCCCAGCGTGCGCTTTTATGGGTGCGCACCCCCGAAAGTAACTTCCACCCCGGGACCCAACTCCACGGGGCTCATCCATCAAATCATCCGCACTCTTCGTCATGCCCGCGCGAGGGAGGCAAAGGAAAACAAACGAAAAAAAAAAAACACCACAACAAAGGATACTTCACGCGCAGGAAGGCGGGTAGCAGTCAGAAGACGATAAAGAAGACGAAACACTTCCGGATGATGGGATGATGGTGAAAAGGATCTGCCATCTTCCAGTGCGGGGGTGGGATGAGGTGTCAGAAAGTGCAATACGCCCACGTCCTCCCACACACACACACACACAGACATAGGGAGCTGCCGTCAATCTCGCCCGAAATGCACAGACACTCCCGTGCCTGGAGGGTGTATAAAATCTAAATTAGTAATAATCGTAAAACAGCTCTAAATCCCACCGTATCTGCATTATCCGCCGTCACCACCGTCGTTCGTTCCAGGTCGTCGGCATGATCCCGCATCTGGCTGGGTTGCCGTAACGAATGCCCCCGTAAAGTTGTGTTCCGTTTCGTTTGCGTTCGATTGTTCGTTCGATTAGCGTCAGCGAAGGAAGTCAGAGCTGTCAGAACGTCATGGCCTGCTCAACCCTCGTGGTATGGGCGCGCATGGAGAAGAGCGAGGCGATGCACGTCATAAAACTTCACCGTTTACAACCACCGCGCGAATACTTCTCCTCTCAAACCCTGCAATCTGCCGTAGCGCGTCATTCCAAACAAAGACCCGGTCGCCTGATTAGAGTGGATTTTGTTCGCGTTTTTTTTCGCCCTCTCTCCCTCTCTTACTTTTGTTGATGTGTTCTTGTTTTTTTTTGGCCTCTTCCACAGAAAGATTATGGTCCCGGTGCGATTTACCTACACGACACAGCCGCGCCGCGTTGATGGGATTCGTGATTTCGTCAAATGAAACGGTGAAATAAACCGGTAAAGTTCCCGTACGGTTCCGTCCGAAGGATCCAAACTGTGAGGGCTGTGAGGCCGCTCTATCCATTTCGATGCTAATGAATCAGGCACACGAAATCGGTACGTAAATCCATCGGGGAAAGATGCGGCACCTGCCCCGGGGGGGGTGTATCGGGAGGAAAAAGGGCGAGCAAACGCGAAGCGAAAGGAAAACAACAGAGATGTTTTTTTCTTTATTTTTGTTTTGCCACCGTTCGAAAACGTCGTCCCATTGCGAAACGTGCGTAATCAACCTTTGCTGATCTAGTGCGAAGAGCCGTTCGAATCGCGAGAGACAGAGCCCTGAGAGCCCTGTGAGCACGGCGTTGACAATAATCCCACCTCATCGACAGGGTATTAAGGATTGCGAGATAAACGCACGCCACTTCCCTCATCGCGCGGGATTAAGGACGCAAGGACGGTGGCGTTAAGAATTGACGAAGAATGTTTTTAAAATCGTACTTGAAGTTCGTTGAAGACGTTAGGCGTTATCACAGGGCGGGATTAGCTCGAGGTAAGCATCGATTTAGTTTAAGTGTTAGAAAATGTGGTTATAAGTAACCACTGCGTTGGAACACCTAGTGATTGATTTTAACTTTATTTGTTTTACAATCGTTTCTTTTCGAGATTCTTTTTAGGAAACATTAGAGTAAATTGTAATCCTCCCAAACTCGGTATTAGTGACCAACGCCGCCCGGATGTATGATTGAATGGAAATCATTTCCAAACACCCATCTCGCCGCGTGTGGTTTCAACGCCAGAAGCCATTACTCACTTTCACTTTCTTAGTTAGCCGTTTGTGGCGGGGCGAGCTAGGGCGAGATGATTGCTTTCCGCTTCCAGGGACGTCCGCCTCCAGGAAGATTGTGTTGCTTGCAAAAACAACACCGTGCAAAGAAAGCATCAACAAAAGGGGCAGCAAGCGCAGCAAAAGGAGTCAGCACTTTTCTTCACTGACAACGCGCGTTCAACACCTCATCGCATCTCACATCGTGCCTTATTGTTGCATGTCCCGGGACCGCATTCAGGGCAAGGCAAGCAGAAGGAACGTTTTTCCATTTTTCCATCTCCCGGCTGCGATTGCTCGATCCGCAACTACACGCTTCACGAGTACGAGTACGGATACGGAGGGCGTTTTCTTCGAACAAGAGGAAAAATTAACCATTTGCTAACGAGAGCGGCCGCATCTTGTCGGAACGGGGACGGAAAGATTTACGTAAAAATTAACGATTTACTGCGCGCGGGCGCTGTCACGTCGCTTAGCCTGAGGCGGATGATGAATATCCTTGCAGTTATATACCTACGGGAGAAGCGAGAAATATGACCGTGTCCGCCGAAAATTGCTGCGTAATCAAAAAACTGAAGCATAAGCAAAATTATCCGTTCGGGAAGACGCTTTTCTCCCGCTCATTTTTCACTTAAACCCAACGAAGATCTTAATCGCCGTGGCAACGATGGAGAATATTTATGCGGCCCAGTCGCGGCCGGGGCCACTTATGCACTCGCGGCGATAAATAGTTGGTGCGAAACAAGAAAGGAACGGTGCCAAGTAATGGCCGTGTAATGTGTAATTAATAAATGGACGCTTCCGGTGGCTGGTGGCTCCTTGTGTGTGGGAGGGGTGTTGGGTGTAAAAGTTGAAAGATTTATCTGGCCTGGACGCCGTTTAGAAAGCGATTTGGGTTTTGGTCGCCCTTTTTGTCTCGTTTTCGCCGTGCGTTTTTCCCTTTCTTCTGGGGCTTGTAGGAAACAAATTGGATCGGCTTCTTTGAATGGGATAAAGATAATTTATTTCGCGTTTGAAGCTGGGCACCATCATGATGAAGCTGTTTTCAGTGGAGGAGACGGAATGGGGGCGATAAATGCTAAATAATGCGCACCGAGCGAAGCATATGTCAGATGTTTGATATGTTTTTTTGTTTGGTTCAAGGATGAACATGCTTTTGAAGCGGTCGAAAACAATTCTCTATTTGAATTTACCACACTTATAGCAAGCTTTCGAACTCAAAATCCTCCTATTGAAATCGAAATGAAATCCCGCACAATTTTGTAGCAGTAGCAGTAGCATCATTATATATTATTCGTTACTATATCTACCATGCATAGAAGGGTGTTTCGTTCTTCTTTACCACAGGCCTTTCGCTTATGATGATGTATGGCTTTTCGCGGTTTGTTTTTTCCCATTCCTCTGGGTTTGCAAAATAGGAATCACGCTAATCCTCCTCACACGAGGACCCAAGTGGGTCGAATTAATTACTCGAGAAGACCCCGGGGTCTCTTCCGTACCCAAACGATCCCTCCCAGCGGTGCGAATCCGAAATCAAAAACAAAAATACACTTCGTTTTTGCTTCTGTTTTTTTTTGCTACCTTTGCCACACGGCGTGCGAATTGATAACGAAAACACAGCGCAACATTTTCGGTGTAGCGTGCGTCGCGTTTTTAGGTCAGTTTTACACGCAGTAAGGCCACCGTATCGGTCAATCACTCGGGTCGGGCAGTTGGCGTCTATGTGGGCCAAGGGTACGCGCTCGGTGGATTGCGAATTTATTTATCTAATCTCACTGCGTGTCTCGATGTTTTTCGATTTCGACATTGAAAGCACATCGAGATTAATCACGGTTTTTATGACGCTTCATAGTACACTAAAGAAGGACGGACTGTTGCCGGATGTTTGCTGACGTATCTCTCTTCATAACTGCTACGAAAAGTCCCTAAAATATTAAGCAAAAGCGGAAATCATACCAAACGAGGAAGGAGGAACCCCAAATCAATCGCGCGAATTTTAGCCACACAATGCGATGATCGTAAATCAGCCGGGAGTAGTGGGCAAAATGCACTGAAACGCTTAACCCAAAACGGATATTGCAAAATCGTCCCATCCTCGTTCAACCCCTCCTCGGTTTCGATATCCTTCCTCCGTTGGTTTGCTGGTGGAATTGGTGGAGGACTAAACAAAAAACACTAGCCTTATGGCTTCGCTTTCCGGGGGTTTCCCATCCACCCAGTGCAACGGTGACGGCGACGGGCGAGGAAATTGAAAATATAATCACTAGCAAAAATAACAATCACCAATCACCATCCGTCCGGTTTTCGGCCAGCCAGCCAACGTGACAGCGATTACGGATGACACGCGGCCACCATTCACGGAAACACTTTCACGTCACGTGTTGGGTTGGGTGTGTTTTCCAAAACCACCGAGGACGGCCACACAAACACACACACACGTGCGCGCGCGCGAGTGGTAGGTTACATGCCACCCCTTACCCCCCTACCTCGCTACCCGCTCGTACCGTTGATTGATGCCATTCGAGCCGGAAGTTGGGATATTTTGGGTTACTCTCTCGGTGGCGGTCGAAATCCGATTATAATAGCCTTCGTACGTGTACGGGACGGTTTTCGCTTTCGCCACAGGGATAAACCGCTCCCGTTTCATGCGTTACATAATGAAGCTGATGAAGCGCCGCACCGAAATGGGGCTTTGTTTTTGTGCCTGTGTTCGTTTCGCTTTTTCGTTTTCATTCCTACCGCTCCTCGTTACGGATGATCCTCCGGCCAGGTCGCGGGGGTTTCTCTTTTTTTCCTTCATTCACGGTTGGAAAATTGGCTCACAATATGCGGACACGGTTCCGGAACCCTTCGGCGGTCACCCACAATCAAGCTGCCGAAAGAGTAATTGGAATGATTTCGCGTTTCGATTGGTAAATTAATTGATTTATACGCTCGAATGCGAATCGGGGGAATGTTTTTAAACTTCCCTGACATTGAGTGGGCAATATTTTTCAAATTTACATCCCGATTTTGACAGTGATGAGAATTTTTAACAAGAAAGCCAACATTGAATTATATGATAAGTAGCAAATTGTGACATTATGTGACTTGCCGCTTAAGATTTTTCAAACCCACATTCAATCCACCAAAAAACTTTTCTTAAGTAAGTAATCGCTTTTCCTATCCCGCTCATCACGGGAATCCTTCGATCACGAGACCAGACCCTTTATAACATTAGAATAAAATAAACATTAAGACAAAACGGAAATCAAAAGACGCAACTAAAATACAGGAAAAGCCATGATGGAACCATCCTCCAAAACCGGGACGACCTTCGCGAAACCTCCCAAAGGCAATACAAACTCACCCAAGAACGCTTTGGTGGCAGTGATTGATGAAAATTCGATAACGATAAAACAAATACGTTTTACTCGCAAAAACACCGCCCTCCTCCCCTGAGGACCTTGGCCGCTGATCTCGGTCTCGGGAAGCAGCGTTTTGTTTGCCCGCTTAACCCTCAATAAATTTGAAGCTCGTACAATTTACAGGACGAGCAAAACGGATGCGGACGAAGCAGAAACCCGCTACAACCGAAACATATTTTCAATTAAAATAAGAAAACTCCTGGATGATTGTGTCGTCGAGTGGGAAACAGCTAAGGACGTGCAAAGTGCTTCTGGGTAATAAAACATCACCCAGCGTTTTTCGTTCCTTGATTTCGTTCCTCGATTCGGCCGTTGCGATTGTTTGTTAAAATCGAAGCAAATCGAATGCCGCCTCGCAACGGAACCGCCTTTTCCGTGTTCCAAAGGGCAATTGAATTGATCGGCAAAAACAACTTATCTCCCCGGGTTGCTTGGACGCGACCGGGACGTACGTGAAGACCTCCCGAATTCTCACTCTCCCACACACACACACACACACACACACACCAAGCACAATGCCAATGAAAGCTGTCGGCCCAGCAAAAAAGGTCACCATCGACGGTGTCGGTAGGGGAGGAAGAAAGCCAATAAAAATATGCAATAAAGTTTTCTTTTCTTTCTCTCTCTCTCCCTCGCTATCGCCCGGACGATTGTGTAGTGTTTTCGATGCGTCCCATCGATCCATCCATCCATCCATCACTGGCCCACTCTCAAGGGCCATTTTCACCGCACCATACCGGCCCCAAACTCCAGTGGGAAGAGTTGATGATCGAATCAAATCGTCCACACCGGGCGAAGAAGACGACACTCTCCGCACCAAGGACATCGGCTCGGTTTTATGTCCATTTTGTTCCCGAAACCCGGAAGTCGAGACGCCATTTCCGGTGCACCCGGGGACCGGGACCGGCCGATAAGCACACGTTTTATTGTCATAATCTTTTCCTCGTCCAGCACCGCCGGGCGATGGACTTCCGGTGCGGTGCGATAGGACATCGGGAAGGAGACGATTGGCATGATTTGAAGGATTTTTATTGGGTTGTCCTTCGCTCGGCTCACCGTTCGGGAGTTTGACGCGTTGAAGGACGGGTTGAATGGAACGGAAGGGACCGTTCAACAGTTCGTAAAATAGGATGCAAAGTTGCATGAGTTGCGGAGTCTATTGTTACTGGTGAGCCGAATGGGGCCGATGGTCGTGAGGGTCGTTGTCGCTTATCGCTGAGTGGCAGTGAGTAACCTAGCAAGGTAAACTTGAGCATGAAACGAATTCTTGCACAGTTGAAACGATAATTGTAAAGTACACGAGTACTAGATTCAATATTGAATACATATTTTTGTACATTTCCTTAATTTTTTTTGCATTTTATGTATTCTTTTTAAGGATGTTTAGAGTAAATCAAGTCGTATTTTTCTATTTGATTGCAAAATAATACCGTTTATACAATTTTTCATTAAAAATAAAAAACATAATACTTGTGCTAAAGAGGTGGTGATGTAGCTTCGATACGCACTGTATTGACAAGGAGCGAAGGTTGCCAACAGTGATGCACAATGGTTGTCGATTTACGACCAATTTTCTATCACTCGGATACATATCAAGAGCAAATTTAATAAAATTTGACCTTGCTTTGTAGGGTTCTTTCGAATTGAAATAAAAACTGGACTCTCAACTCAGCGAATTTCTCTTTGGAAATCCAAAAAGTTATTCTCACCTAAATAAAAAGGAAAAAACGTATTAAATAAAAACTAATACAAATTTGCCTGATTAGCGGCAAAGAATTGTGGAAGTTTCAGGGGCAGTTGTTGTACTTTAAAGATCTTTATCCCTTCTATCCCCCCCCCCCCCTTGTTAATTATGGTGTCCGATGCGACTAGTCGCACACTTTCCCTACTCACTAACGCAACATCCTCGCGGCCTAATAAGGGGGAGGGGGGATGGAGGGGGCGGGGGGAGGCGCAAAACTTTGGCACCGTTCGAAACCCCGTAAGCTTCATCGCATAAATTCCACGCTTTACTCCCACCGACCGAAACCGAGACCGCAGCAGCATTAGCACCGGCGGCAACTTGGATCGTTACTTTTAACATTTAAAAGTCCGCGAGCGGCGAGCGACATAGTGGTCGTAAAAATTGAACTTCTTTGGCTTTCAGTTTCGTGTTGTTATTATTATTGTTATTATTATTATTGTCATCACCATTGCCATCGTTGTGCTATGGGGATGTTGTGGTGTTATTTTTTTTTATTCTATTTTTTTTTGTTGCTGTTTGCACCACAACTTCGAGGGGCACATTTAAATTGTCCTAAAAGCTTTTCGCGTCCGTGCCCGCGCGAGTGAGAGCGGCTTCACTTTAAACGATGTTTCAATTTCACCCTGCGAGTGGAGCGTGGATGTTTGCGCTGCAATTGGCTTATCTCCTAGCAGCGAACTGGGAGGCTGCCACACTCCAAATGCGCGTTAAGTGCGAAGCGTTTATTTATTTTTCAATTACTCTCACTTGGCAAACGGTGGTCGGTTTCGCTGAATGGTGGATTGTTTTACATTCTCGTTCAATTATTCACCCGGCGCTGGAGAGAAAGAATGGCGAACGGATTTCACACATCCCGTTCGAAGCACCCTCGAAACGGTTTTCGGTTCAAAAAGTTGATTGGGAAGCGAAAACAAAGAATCGACCACCAAACCACGCCACGGCTTAAATCATTCCCACTGGAATGGCTGGCGAATGCTTTCACGCACCACAAGCTCATCCAATCAGCTTTCCTCTCATATTAT
Organism: Anopheles farauti; assembly: GCA_000473445.2. NCBI lineage: Eukaryota > Metazoa > Arthropoda > Insecta > Diptera > Culicidae > Anopheles > Anopheles farauti. The sequence goes on from KI915045.1 coordinate 2,845,732, forward strand.
GCCCTGTGAAAAAGGGGTTTCCCGGAAACGTGCGGGATTGGAAGGGATTGGAACAAATAACCCACGCATCGAGATTATCGTCGCTAGAGTTTTGCTGATGGGTCGAGGGAAACGTTGAACATGTATGGATGCTTATTGAAATGGAAACAGGTTCACGTCGAAATCTACTTCCGTGAAGTTGGAATATTTTTCCTACAAATACTAGGTAAAGCGGTTTATGGTATTGTTCTATATTATGAATAGTATTGTTTTTATGTTGGCATTATGAAATGTCATAGCAGAAGCATTAGAATTGATCGGATTTTCTAAGAAATTATGATGATGAGTAGGTCTATGCTTTAAAGCTCGCTTTCTAACACCCTTTAAATTATCTAGCAGTTATCGCAAAGATGAAATGAATATTATCTTTTCGATAAGCTTAGTCATTTTTATTCGCAAAAATAAATGAAACGCTTAGTGGAAAAAATACAAAGAGTTAACCATCTTCTCCGAACTTTTGCTGTAAGCGCAAGGAGTCTTAATGTAATCGTACCAAATACCTTCGAAAATTTTGTGCGCAAACAACGCAAACGAACCCTAACTGGGATGAAAATGGAGCAGCCTTAGCCAAGCCGGCATGTTTTAAAATCCTTCGCTCGAATGTCACCACGCTAATGAAGCACAAATTGACATCACCCGTGAGCGACCATCGTCGTCGTTGTCGGAGTGCTCCCTCATTTGCATTTTGCAACGGGGCCGGCCGGGGAAGAGGAAAACGAATCCGGCTCAATCATAATTAGTCTCATTTATTGGTCGCACTGTTCCGAAAGTCTCCCGGGTTCGTGCGAAGCCGGAAAGGAAGGAAAGAAACGCACACAACACCGAGCACGATGAAAATGATCCAATTATTCGTGTTCCGCGGACAGGAGCGTGTTCTGGGGGAGCAGAAGGTCGCTAGGTGACGACGACAGTATTGAAAGTTTATTTTGGACGTGAGCTCCCCACCCTCCCACCCACCCACCCGCACGGTAGGATCATGTCCTTTTCGATGCGAGCGGTGCGGATTGCGAAACGGTGTCCCTGTCAGCTGCGTTCCGGTTTCCATTTCCAGTGAGTCAGGTGTGATTAGGTCAGCGGATCATGGGCCAGCGGAGGGACAGGGAGAGAGGGAGAGAGAGGGAGAGAGCGCGACTAAAACCGGTCCGTGTCGATGAATGATTCATGAGGTGACTTGCTTAGCTCCTTACCTCCCACCTTCGAGGAGGATTTGTTGGGAAAATCATTGAAAATCACTCATCAATGATGCAAGACAGTTGCCATTGTTGTGCTCTCTTCACAGCTGACTTAGATCCTTCTTGAAAGCCGGCACCAGCGGGCACCGGGATGGGGATGGGGAGGTTCGAAGAAAACGAAGCAAAAAAAAACGATGTTATTGTGTCATGGACGACGCTTGCGGCGCTTTCAAAATTTCGCCACCGGGCCAACGGTTCGTGGTCGATTTTCACTTAATACCGCACTCACGAAGTGTGGAAAAATGCTCCCTTCCACCACCACGGAGAACTGCGTCTCCCAGGGAGCAGCGAGTAGGAAACAATTGATTTTCAAATATGAATTATAAATGACGTCGCTTAGCGGTCAAAAAGTGCGCACGTTCTGGGTGGGGTGGAGAGAGAGGGAGCGGGAGAGAGAGAAAGGGAGACAAAGGGGATGGGAAAGGAGGATGTGAACCACTAATGCTACAGAAAATGGAAAAAGGATTTTCGGCGAGGCTTACACCAAGTGCAAACGCCAACCGCCGGAAAACGCACAGGGAAAACGGACACGTGTTGTTAACGGCGACGAAGCTTTTTATTTTGTGATAAATATTTTAAACCCTCCGAAAGCCAGCGGTGATGGTGGTGCAAATCAATGGGTGGAAAAATTGTAAACGATTTCCACGGCGTGTGATAACCTAAGTGTGTCCCAATGAAGTGCTTGCTGTATAAATTATCGAACGCATCGTGGCATAGGGTCGAGTTGATGAGGAGCAAGGCGGGGGAAATATGAAAATTTATAATTGAAACAAATGGATTGCAATTTCTTTTTCAACATTTGTTGATTTTAGAAGAAGCGTTGAAAATTTTGGAGGTCGATTTGGATGGTTCTTTAAGCAAATTGTATGATTTTAATGGAGCTAAAGCAACTCGTGCTTCCTTCAAGAATATTTTCTAGAATTTTCAATTTGTTTTCGTAGACCCAGAAGGAGTGTTTTAAGAAGTTTTTAACTCTTTCAGTTCTCATTTTCTCATAGTGCTGTTTCTACACTTCTTTTGTATAAAGGATCTTCAATCAACAAATAAGTCAGGCAGTGAATCAACGCAAGTACGATTGTTTAGATTTCGAGCAAACAAACACTTCTGTGGCGCACGCCGCACGTGATAGCTCATAAATTCCCTGCCCACCCTGGTGATTGATGCACGTCGGCTAGCATTCGCAAGGTGCTAGTCCCTGCCCTTCCGGTTCCATTTTCCATTCAATTACCCACCCGCGAGGGAGTTTTTTAAGTTTTCTTTTCACCTACCAGGGAGGGCAGATTTTTCAAAAATTCGCACATAAATCAATCCCCTCGGTTCCGGGGGCGAATTACCTGGGCCACGTCACTGTTTCCAATCCACCGGAAAACCACGCTCCTCATGAACGAATCAATTTGCGGCGTGATTGATAGGGAGCTCGTAAAATTATTAATTACCAGCCACAACAACGTACAACGGCTTCGAAGGGTTGGAGGGAAAGGGGGAACGGTTGGATGGGTGGGTGGGGTGTAACGAAACGCATAAACAGTCGTCACACCGGTGTGTTTAAAAGTTCGTACGCCGTGAATGCAAATGGTCATAAATTACTTTCGAACTTAGTTTGGCTTGCGGAGGAAAATCTTCAGCGGATTCTAACAGTTAGCGTTTGGAAATCTTCTTGTGTGTGTGTGTTTTTTTTTATTTGGTATCGATCGCAATTGTAAATCAAATACTCAGCACTCAGGCCCGTCCATCGTTAGGGCACACAGCCGGAGGTTCATGAGCTGAGGTTACGGAACGATTTATTTCGAATTTCATTAACGCCTTTTGGTCCTTCCAAGCGAATGTCTAAACATTTGCACGAGTCGGTTAATAAATTGTGTGCGAGCGATGCTGCCAAGGGTAGATGATTAATCAGCGTGATGAAAGTGAAGGCAGGAGAACAATATTTTCTGCACAGAAAATAAGCACGGTGCTTTGGAACGACCCGTTCTGTTTATTTTCGCATCGTGATTTCGATTCCGGTGAACAATTTATTTGCAGATATTTGGCCAAATCCAGCGGAACAAACGATTCTACGAGACACCGTCATCGGTGGAACCAGTCAGGGTGGCAGAATTTCGTGGAACCAAGCATTCGAGAGCCACTCAAAGCACGGCGAATCGTATTACTTGCGAGAGAAACACACACAAAAAACGGAATTTCTTAGGAATTATCAACTCCAGTTTGCTCGGTTTTATTTGCGATCATGCTTCCCTATCCCACCGTTTTCCCTTCACGCGCTTTTATGCGATTCCGATGACAATTGCCTATAAAAGTCGCTCCCTTTCGACGCCTTCGGTCACCGATTTCTATCGAATTATTGATTCGATTTTGGGAATGGTCGTAAAAAAACGGGGACCCCTTATCATGTTTGTTGCGTTCCGTGCTCGGTGAGGATGAGACAATTTCGTCATGATCATCATCACTAGGCGCTTGGGTGTATTGGGCGCATCCCTTTCATCTTCATACCCCTCTCACGCTGCACTTGCCGGGGAAAGGTGCAAAGTAGGCGGAAAAATTGGGTGCAAAATCGGGACACAGATCTTAATCCACCAGAGTTGCAGAGTGTAGAGTCATTTCCTCCATGCCAGAGTGGTAGGAATTTTGATTGGAAATCGCACCATAAATATTAGCGACCCGGTAATAACGGTGACAAGAAAATCCTGATCGTCAATTAGCGGCCGGGCATCGATAAAATGGGATTAAATTTTTGCCAGTTTTACAGCTTCATGCACTACGTGCTTTGCTTCCCGGGAGGGTGAGGGTTTATTTTAATATCGGTTTGTTTTTTTTTTTTATTTGCAACACAATCCTATCGATGCAATCAGCTGTTAGTTATGTTTATTTAAAACCGGTTTTAACAAGCTGGAGAGGGAGAATGAAAAACAAATCTATTTGAGCAGAGAGAGAGTTGCAGGGAAGCAAACGCTTTAGTGATGAAATTTTACTAAAATACACTGAAATGAATGCAATATAATTTATTTACTATGAAGTCTCGTCAAAGTTTCAACGAACCCCGTTTCATGACATACTCTTTACTGAATTTTTTGCAACATAAATTAATATTATCATAAATTAAAACGAATGCACCCAATCGTATGAAATGGGTTCGTATATACATTTTACTCAATTTTTTACCGACTCCCATCAACGCTCAATCGTTTTTGCTCTTAAATCCCTCTAAAAAAGACAAATGTGAAAAGCATAGAACTTCTCGGTTAGCTCACCGATTGCTATTTAATTGCACACAAACGGTCGGAAATTCGTCTTATCCCTATCGCTTTTCCAGCATCAAACCCCATGGCTGACGACGCTATGGGATGGCAATTTTACAGTGTTTCGTATTTTAAATCTAGCAGGGTTACACACACACACACCCCGAGCAAGCCGACACATCAGTGTGTGCATTTTTATTACAATTTTATTACATTTGCCATCGCGTAATTCCAGGCCGTATTTGCCTTTTTTGCCCGTATGGCCCAGATGCATCAATCCCCGGCCCAGCCCAGCCCAGCCCAGCCCAGCCCTAGTCGTCCCTTGTGGAGGAAACCAATTTTACAGCCCAACCCCAGCGCACCGCGTTTCGTTAGGTCGGGGAAGATTTACGGGGCATTTGGCGTTACTCGGCGTTCTGATTTAATGTGAAACGCAGCAGATATAGGCATTATAACCAAAAAAAAAAAAACGAGCCTTAGACAGCGAGCGAAAGCCACGGTGCCAAATATCGGTCGCCACCGACCGATCGATCGATAAATCACCGGTTTACGATGGATTTCGCTAGTTGTATGGGACACAATTAGCAGCGGGCCAATTGGGTCGTAAAAATTTGCACAAATTTTCATGCGCTTCCCCTAGGGTGGAAGGGGGGGGTGGGGAGGGGATTCTGTTTCGGCAATCCTCAATACCGTGAGCTTTGTGGGGCGATAGAAGCGCGGGAAGTAGCTCGGAAATTGAATCCAAAGTGTCTCATTATCTTTATTCCGCTCGTCATAGGGATGATTAGTGCCTATCATCTAAGTGTTTTCCATATGGTTTGGGACATAAATGCTTCAAATAAAATTCAAATACCACTTACAAACGACGTATCCAACAGGGCCAAAGTTGTATTAAACTTTACTCTAGCTATTTATCTAGATTTCAGCCCACTGCTTTGCTTGCTTAAAACGAAACACACGACACAATTTGGCCACCTCTTCTACCGAACGATCATCTATCAGACCAAAGATCTAGCCCCTCGATCAGTATGCAACACCTGTAACGGTCCAACGTAGCTCTCGAAAAAACACCCAAAAACAAAAAAACCTCTATATTCAAAAACTCATCCTTAAAGCAGAGCCACCCATTGAAAAAAAAAAACCCATCCACACCCCCATGTCATGATGGGAGCTCCGATTGAACAAAGAGAAAACAACGAAAAAAAAAATACACCCAAACCGCGCGCGGCACACGCACAAAGGGTCGTGCGATCCGCGAAACAAAGACACCAGATCGAAAGCCGGGCGGGAAACAAAGGAGAGATCCACCACCAGGGCCAGAGCGTCCAGAGCGCGGCGTTGGCTGGCTGGAATATTTGTGTTTTATGTAAATTTCCATGCGTTCCGTGGCGTTGCGTGCGTGCGTGCGTGAGTGCGTTTGTTTACTGTGTGTATGCTTGGTTTTGTTGTTTTTTCTTCTTCTCTCCACTCGTCTCTCCTTCTACTGCTGCTCCCTTCTCCCGTTTGGTGGTTTTGTTTGGAGTGATTTGGATTTGGAATAGCCCCAGCGGCTCGCGTTCGATATCTATTTCACTCGCCTCGGGAGGAGTCCGGTGGAAAGCATCCGAAATAGAACCATTCTTTGTTTGTCCCCTGGAGGGGATGTGCGGGGGGGGGGGAGGGGGGAGGGTGGTAACGGCAGCAGCACGGTAGCCGCTACGGCACTAATTAATTTAAACGAGCCAGTAGCATGAAACTTATTATGTAGCGTAATATGTCGAATTGAATGCTTCCGGCTTTAATGTGTGTATCATTGTGAAAAATGGGCCGCTTCTGCCTGTGCCCGATGGAAAGTGGCCCTCGTGTGTGTGTGTGTGACGGGTTGATTGGTGTAGGCACGCACCGACAGACAAAGACCGAAGGTTTGGAAAAGTGGATCTAATGGGCCAGGCGAAATGGTTTCGTTAAAGAACGTTAAAGAGGCTGCGAAAAATTCGTCAAAATGACTAATTTTTGTAAAATAAAACAAACAAAACGAGCTACTTATTTATTTATTATTTTGATTCTGCAGTAGTTGCATACCATTTCCCATAGTTTAGCTCTTTAAAATACTCTTCAGCGAAATCATTAGACATTCTTACCTTCATTCGCTCCATTGCCACTGTTTTTCTCGTTTTTACTAACCTTCATCATTGAAGGCAATCTTTCCACCCCCGTTCCGGCCCGTTCTAATGCTCGGTTTGCTAATTTCTCTTCCACGCACCCATCACTCGGCGAAAGATTATCTTTCGCTCAGCGTCGTCGCACGCGCTTGTGGCATAATTTTCAAACAATTTGTTCGCCGCGCACAAACTCGAGGAGCCTTTCCGTTTCCCTTCTGTTTCGTTATTGTGCGGTGCACCACGTTTCTCACCATCAATCAAAGTCCGGCAAGCGTACCGCAAAGTGCGTACGCGTTGGCCACCGCCGTTTTCGCACTGCATGCCACCGTAAGTTCGGGCGCCAAAGTGCGCCAAAGTGAAGTGAAACGAAAGCCATTCGCTCCGGTGGTCGAACGTACAAGCGAATCGAACGCGAGCGCAGAGTAACCTATCGTTAATCTAATTTTAATGAAATCATCTGCACGGAGTGCTTACTTTGCACCGTAAGTCATTAGTGGGCATTGGGTTGTTGGGACGAGAAGGCTCTCGTGACAGGATGGTGCGGGGTTTGGGAGTGAAGTAAAGCCGCGGTGAAGAAAAAGCACAGAGAGTTTGTGTGTTTTTTGTTTGCTTAGGGTGACGAGTGTGTCCATTAATACCGTTTCTTGGTTTCTCAAACAAACATAATCACTTTGCAGTTTATCATTGTACCGATAAGTTTTTATATATTCGTCTTATAGTTGCAAAAGTTTGTTTTCCAAAATACTAATATTTAGTCGTGCCTGGATATTTAGTGTTTCCTTTAGGTTGTTATTTTGTATTTCTCTAAGTTTGTTTTATTCTCTCTTTTATTCTGCAATGCTCCATTATTTTCGGAGATTGGAATTGCGTTCCTTATACTTGTTCAAAATTTTTCTTACTTTTGAAATGTTACATTAATTTTTTGTTGATTTTACATTCACGTTATCTTCTATTCTTTTGTTCATATTATGTGTAGCAATTCCTTCGCAAATCTTCTTAAAAACGTAATTACAACTTTTGCGAACAATTTTTAAATTTCATTTATTTCTCCATCAATACAGTAAAGAAAAAGCTCAAACTTGTGTGTTTCAAATTGATCTTTTTGATTACATTTTAGCCCTGGAAAAACGCTCAACAAAAAGAAATCCACGGGCGCACGTCACTTGTGACATAATAATTGACCCATCAAACGGTTTCCAAAAGGGAACGATGCTATGCGTGTCATTCGCTGGATTCCCTACGTAAATCACGTTGCACAAGCAATGGCGCTTCTTTTCGAGCAAAACCAGCTGTGCGTAACGTAACATCACCTTCATCGCGCTTTTTGGGCCGGCAATAAAAGAATCGCGCCGAAGACATAATTTCTTCGATCGCAGCACGAACGCGATCGTTCCATAAATGCATGAGAACGGTGAACGGTCACGACGTTGGTCTGCTCCGCCGGAGTGAAGGGTCATCTGTGTCGGTCACCCGGCAGAAAGACACGCACACGCTCCCCCTTCTAATCGGTCACTTCCTTCCATTCTTCCACCCGGGATTGCCCCGGCAGGAGAAGCCGGGCGTGGAAAACAATGAAACCCCGGGCCCGGTTTGTGGTCGGTTTGGTTCGATTTTCCCAGAGACATCGTGAGCGGACGCACGCGCGCGCACACGCACCTCCTCCTCCGCCTCCTCCGGTTCCGGTTGACCGCGCGATGACGTCAGGGATGACAGATGGCGGCGGATGGCGCACTCTTTGTCGGTGGTACGGAATTAATTCGATTTTCAAGACCATTTCTTCTTCGCGCAACAATGGTCACATAGGACGCGGCAAGCTGTCCACAATAAAGACGACCGAGAAATACCAAAAACAAAACAAAAAAAACAACCACATCGTGCACACCGTTTAGCTTTAGAACCAAGTAGGCGCAGCGCGACACGAACAAAAAAACAACTTAGTCTTCTCGTCGGAACAATGGCTTTAAATTGCAATAAAAAAATAAATATCGCACAAAGAGAAAGGTGCACCCCGGCACGGTTTCATCCGATCCGTGTTCCTTTCACTTTAACAGGGAAAAAACACACAAAAAACGTGTGCGGGAAAACCCACCGAGCGGTGGTTTCCATAATTTTCCATACAAATAAATACTCTTTCACGTGACAAAAACACGCGTCAAAACAAAAACAACATTCGTTTCCAAAATGAAATTGCGACGTGAATACGATTGCGCGATTATTCGCGATCACCACTGCTCATAGCTCCGTCGCCATATCGTTTGGAATTTCCCACCAGAAGGCCCACCCAGCGAGTAGAATGCGAGGAGGAATATGCCACGGGCAAATACGGGCTGTTTGCAAAGGTGGCTCGATCGGCGAGATCTACCAACGAAGACGTTCTGGAATGGCATGGAAAAACATCCCGAACACAACGGTGCGGCGATATTGCGTTGTACTGCAATGAAATCAGGTTGATGGCCTAGTTCTTTTTTTTTTTGTTAAAGAAATACATCACTAGAAGCTTCCAGTGTGCTAAAATGCACTCGAAATAGATGCAGCTGAAGATGCACAGGTGCATTCGAATCGGGACTCTATTGCGCATCGTACAAAGCTCGTGGAAGCTTCTAGATCTAGATCTAGATTAATGTACTTTTGAGATTAAAGGATTGCATTCCAAGCTTACGTGGTTTTTATAAATTTTAAATTTGGGCATTTGTTGCATCTCTCCTCTATGTCAAGAGTTGACTTTTAGTCTTATGTTATGGCCCAATGTTTAAGGTCAACGAGCACATTCTTATGACAACATTGTCTTGCGTGATGATAAATTGTTAGTTTACTCTCCATACGTCCACAGTTGATATGAGTTGCTGCTCGTCTTACTTGCTACCTCTACCTATTGTGCACGAGTTTCTCAATACCCGGTTGATATAAATAGACATCTCCAGCATTTCTTCCCTTCCACGCGGCTTCGATCCACCGCTTGTTCTAAGAAAAAATAAAGTGTAGCATAACAAAAAAACAACCCATCTTCAATTGACAACGCGTTCAACGCTCTCATCGGGCACGTTACGTTATTGGAAACCCCGTGTGTCTCCGTGTGTCTGGGCGGAATGGGACAACAACACGCTATCAGCAACCCGGTGCACCTGTGAAAACATCAGATGATGCTGTCGGTAGCAGCGGTAGCAGCGTGGGAAAACCCGTCAAACGCAGGCCGTGTGGCGGATCATTGTCTGGCGGGTTGGCACCGGCCGTAGTCAACAAAACTCCACGACCGACCGGCATGATATCATCGCCATCGCAAAATCGATAGCACAATTCCGACATTCTGACGCGACTAGATCATCGTCTTGGGAATGATGACGATCGTGCGCCCCCGTGAAGCCCAGATGGGAAGGAATTCATGGCATGGCGCGGTATCGGACAAACAGTTGAGGTGTTGATCGTGGGTTTGGAAAACAATCGGGATGCATTGTTTGCATGCAGTTGCACGCGTGCCGGGTGCTCTGAGGGCGATGGCTGACTAATCAGGTTGGTATCTGCCGGTGCTGGATGTTATTATCATTTATTTTCGCAACATTTGCCTCTTGTTTGAAAGCAGCCGGTTTTACAAACCTCCGATGGTGACACTTTTCTATTTAAAAAAAAATCCTGCTCCATTGAGAATATCTCCCAATTTAACTTCTACTCCAAAGCACCAACCGAAGGCCCAAAAATGTGCGAAAAAAAAATCCCACAACAGCAGGCTCTGGCCGCGCGTTCCCTTCGCAACGCCCGAGTTTCTCTCTAATGCACTTTCAATCTATTTTATGACTTTATTTTACGGTCGGAAAATGTTTAAAATTCCCAACCAACACCAACACCATCCGTGAGCGTCGATCGGCAGAAACAACCCACCCGAGGATATCGTTCCGACTCCGCCGGGAGAGAAACCGTCCGGAATTGAATTTTGAAGCAAACGCGTGTCGCACCTAATCACCTTCTGCTTACGCCATGTGGTACGGTATGTCGTGTTTCTGCTTCCTTCCCCGCTTTGCTGCAACATTTTCGCACTTTTACGGGTGGTAGGAAATGGTGGTAGTGAATATTTGCCATGCGAGATTTTCATTCCACTGAGGTCGTTAAATAACGAATTTTCTTCTCAGAGTGTAAAACATTAGAAGAAGAAAAAAACACTCCAAGGTGATGGTTTGTTTAACAGTACAGGATAATTGTATTGAAGCTTACGAAATGCTTATTTTTTCTGTCATGGCACCTAAACTACTACTTAAAACTACTAATCCGATTCATATTCCAACACACATTACTCTTCTGCCATCAAACCCGTTTGTCCATCATCCAATAAACAAATTAGGTAATACACTAAGTTGTTGTAATTGAGTTTTGACAAAAAAAAAAACGGATGTGCCAAAACATCGCCGGTAGCAATCTGGAATGCATGTAAAGAAATTTCACCCATTTTTGCACGGCAATCGTCGCTGTTGAGAATTTGCCAACATCAGTCGCTTGAACATTTCCGCGCCGGAATGCCCGGAATGAAAATCCTGAAACACTTTCTCTACCTTTGCCTCGCACTTCCTTCCCACGAACGGACAGATTCGGTGTCCGATTTTCTGACGGTTGACAATGCACTCGAACGTCAGCGAGGCTATTAGACGTCCAAGGATGCCCAAGGAAAGGTGGCTGGTGTGTTTATCTTTAAATATTACTCATCGTTTGAGCACTTGGTGTAGAAAAAAAAAACGACTCATCACATGTGTATTGTGGCTAGAAATAAATTTCCATGTAAGAATTCTCATTACGCCTTTCGCAATGTCCACTCATTACGGCAACTTTTGCGCTGTTAATGAACGCTGTTGTAAAGTACGTGCTAAAAACCCGGCCAAAAGATCGTTAAAGATAAAATTAAATTCCACCCCAACAGTGGCGTGTGGCTCACCATCACCCAATATCCTTGCGCCTTTCTATTGCCGTTGGGATGTGTGTATGGGCTGAAATTTTGAATACTATGTTGGTTGGATGACAAATGAAACGCATACCGTGCGGGGAGAGGCGAAGAAGGAAGACGAAATCCATCCATCCATCGTTCCTTCCATGTTTATGACGCCATGAAGGGGAGGTGGTCCGGTCCGTTTTTCTGTTCTGTTCTGTTTTCGGTGTGACTGATGGTGGACATAAAATTTGCGCCGGAATGTTTGCTCCCATTACGGGAACGTCTCGGCCGAGATACACGAGGCTGCACAGCGTTTTATTAGTGTTGTGTGAGCAAAAGTTTCGTCCCACTGTAATGGGAAAGCTCCCGGTGGTGGTACGGAAAACTATTTTTCCTACCAACAAATGAACAAATCATCCTTCACTTGCCGCAAAGACGTCTTGCACGAAAGGCGTCTTGTGGCCCCGGGGCTGCTGCTTCTTTCCGGGATTCGTCTCGGATTTGGCCGGTTTACTTTTGGGGTTTTGGCGAATATGCGTTGGACAATTGTTTTCTGCCCCGTGAAGCATCGTGGCCACCCGTAGGTCAAATTCCGGTGACAAACTGTGCGGTTTCAAGTCAAATTGAAATAGTTTCCTCACTGGAGGGTGAGAATGCGAAAAGTATCACAACGACGACGACGACGAAGAAGACGACGGAGTGGACGAACATTCGAGAAATTGAGTTATTTCGGAAAAGTTTTCCTATTTCAACTAACTGGTGGAATATACATTTCACTTGCAACCCGCCCAAGCTGCTGCACCGAGATTATCCTCCCAAAAACCGCTTCCGTCGCCAGCGGTGTTAAGAAACTTTCCCGCCGTAGCGAATGACGAAATGTAATTGGTTTAATTTTGAGGTCAATCATTCTCCGGGCGCTGGAATTGCTCATAAAATTGTTAGTCCTTGCCGTGGTCGTTGCGAGGGAGAAGGGGAACGGCCTGGCTGAAGTTTCATTTCTTGCAAGCCAATAAATTCTGGATGACTTTGGGATTGGCAATCTTTTTTTTTTTTTCGTTCTCGTTTGTTGAAGTAAATAAACAAAATAAGGGCCACTGAAAATATTATCAAGCGCAATCGAAAATAAAAGTTGCATAATTGGAAAGAAGTGCTTGAATAAGTTATAAGACAGAAACAAATCTATAGTAATAGTTTATGACAAATAACATATAAGAATGTTGTGAGTTGTGATTAAAAAAAGATATTTAACCTTTACTTCTGCCTGTTATTCTGTTGCCAATCGATCTGTAACTAATAAGTTAGTGGCAAATGGTGTTTGAGATCAGTAAAGTTGACACAAAATTAACAATAATAGCAGAGAAAAACGAAATCTGATATTAAGCAGATATTTTGAGTAACAATAAACACAAAAAACGCGATAAAAAAAAAACAAACCAATATTTGAGTCGTAAATTGCGTCGGGAGGTGCAACAAACTCGCTTTTAAAAATCATTCCCAAACAAATAAAGCCTGCCTCATTTCCAGCCCAACGCTGGGCTCGCTTATCAACGCCCCATGCATGCGAAAACAAACCAAAAGCCAAACAACAATTCGCGTTCGCATTTGCAAATAACTGCAGTGGGCGATATTTTTCAGTGTCAAGTTCGTCCCCCTTCCAAACCCAAAAACGGGCACGAGAGACCGGACGGTGCCTGCCCGGCCGTCCTTTAGGTGGACCCATTCACCGGACACCGTTGTTTTGATGCCGGTATCGGTCGAGTGTTATGTTGTGGTACGTTATGTTTAGGTTCACCCCATTCCCCCCTCCATGCGAGCCAGCGCAATTTTGCTGCGTATCCAAATTTATAAATAGCATAAACGATCCACCTCCACCTCGAGGGGGGGAAGGTTTTTTTTTCTTTTGCGTTCCCGGAACGGATGTGCCCATTTGCTTTAGAACGCTTTTTAGCGCAACATGATCCCACAAAACCCATCGAGCCCACTCCGTCGCAACGTGGCATCGTGGCAAAGTAGGCGCGGGAAAAAATGTAGCGGTGCATTTGCACAAACGCATATACCGTCCGGGTCCATCCGTTTCACGGCGAGGCGATTTGTTGAGCTGGTTGAAATTCAACGCCAGGCCCGGTCAACACCGTCCCCGACCCAGGACGGTGCCGTTGTTTTTCGCTTATTTTGGGGTGCAATTTTCACCGAGAGATCGTGAACAATATTTACTACCATTCGGCCAATTCGTTGCATTCGTTCCAACCCACCAGGGGGCCAGTTTCGCGCGTCACGTTTCTTTATCATCGGTGTGTGTGTTTTTTTGTTTTGTTTTTTTGGGGCCAAAAACCAAAACGACAACAAGATGGTAACAAATATTTTTGCATCTCATCGTTGTGACACACTACGGCCGGGATTATCGCTCTCGCGGGAAGATTTATTGTTTACAGAACCTGGACGTGTGTGGGTAGTAAACAACTGACAACGACGGGTGTGGTAACTGACCTACCGTGCCGACCGGGCATCACGCGGTCCCCGATCGTTAAATCGGCTTGGGCCGTGGCTTTAAACGAGGATAATGTTCTACATTTCGTTCGTGTTTTTACATCCATCAAGGGCCGATTCGCAGAGCGAACGGGAGGGAAACCTAATCCTGCTGTCATGAGAATCTAGAGTAAATGAGGATGCAAATGTACGCCTGCAGCAGTTGAAGAGCGTCCTGAGCGTCTCTTTACGCAGTAAGTAACCAGCTGTTTGGAGAGGAAAACAAATCAATCTAGAACGCCATGAGTCGATAAAAATAAAACAGCAAGTGTGGAGCTAATTTTTTAATTGCTCTAGTATTATTGCTTCAGTTTATCTTTAGGTAATGGTTTAATAATCATTTAATCCACAATGCTCTCGATCATTTCTGCTCTTTGTTTTTGTCGATTTTTTTTAAATTTTGTTTTTGTTTTTTGTTTTTTTTTGTTGTTTTTTGTATTATTTTTTTATTATTTTTTTCTGTTTTTATTTAGTTTTTCTTTATTTTTTTTATAAAAAAGGCACTTAATCCACAACGCTCTCGATCATTTCTATTCTTCGTTTTTGTCGAGTTTTTTCGAAAGAAAAGAAAAGAAAAGGCGTGGAAAATACGGTCCTTTTGCTGGTAGTAGCATTAATCTTGTGCTGAGGATTAAGGGTTGACCAGGTCAGTGCTTCGTTCTGCGTTGTGCCGTTCGAACAACGTCACGTTGACGCAAACGATTTACTTTCCGGTGGATTAGCGAAAGACGACCTACGTGGGAGTGGGGGAGAAAAAAGTAACCCTCCACAAATCCACCAACGCCGGCTTGTTGTTTGTTTTGAGTGTGACAGAAACCAAAATGCGGAAATGTAAGTGGTCCACACGCGGAACGGAACGCGAGACGATCTCCAGTGACATTTCTCCACCCATTAGCTCCAAACGAATGACGGGTTTTTCAACCGACGGCCGGTGGTCTATTTCGGTGGCGAGCGTCATTTCGGCACGGAAAGAATGCGAGGACATTTCCCTGAAACCACCTTCCCACCGTTGCGTCGTGCGCCACAATCACGCTCACTCGATCAATCATTCCACCCACGGTGGAAGGTGATGATGGTGGGTGGGTGGAAAGGGGAAGGGGAGGCTAGGGGAAGTTATTATGTTTTAAACACGAGAACACGGATCATTCGATGTCACCGTGTGGGTTTTCGGGAGCATTGGTAGAATTTGAGCTCTTTTCAACTTCCTTCTAGAGTAATAAACCATTTCCACTCTAATATTCACTTCACTGTTACCTAAAACAAACGAATCACACTCATGCGATCGACAAACACCCATTTGCTGGCAGCATTTGTCTCTAGTTCGCCATCAAACCTTTCACGGAAAAGACCGAAAATAAACCGCACGCGGAAACCCTTCCCAGCCATTTTAGTCAATGTCACCCGTTGGTGATCGGATGGGGTGAGGTTATATTTTTGCACGATTTTGCTACAAAACTGGCAATGCATGCAAGGCAATTCCGTTCGAAATTTTCGCATCCACATCGGGAGAGAGAGAGAGAGGGAGACTGTGACGACAGAAAGCGAGTGTTCTATGCTTGCATTTCCTCTGTAGGATGGGAGTTTGTTTCTGCTTTTTTGATCTCTCGCGTGTTATTTTATATTCTTACCTCTTGTTTCCTTAACCCGGGTTGGGAACAACTCACCCGAAAAAAAAAGAAACACACACGCAGCTTATGCGAACTGCGCATACATTTTATGCTTTCGGCGAAAAGAACCTTCGTCGTTTTCGCGTTTCGTGTGTGTGAGTGTTTTTTTTTCTTCCGTTGTTGTTCGCCTTTCCAGGGTTTGATTTTTTGGGGAGCATAAGAACGAGGGTATCACGCCAAAAGCATCCAGCTGTGCGTTTTCGACAAATTTCGGTCATTCGATGGGCTGCCAGGCGAGCGAATTTGGGCCTGGTTTTTTTTCTTCTATAAATGGTTCACCGTTTCAAACAACTCCAAAAGGCTTCTCCCCATCTTCAGTTTATTTAGATTTTTGTCCAAACTGCGCGTATGTGTGTACTTCGGAGAAGCAAGATCTCAAGTTGCTTATGGTGGAAGGAAGTAAGGCAACTGAAACAAGTCTCGAGTCCTCGGGAAGCATTACGAGAAGCCGTTGCCGTTCCAACCGAGGAGCAGGGGCAAGACACAGTTCTTGGCGAATTTTGAGTTGCGTGCTCGGTGTATCCTGCTCACTCACTCCTTTCGTTCGTTATGGCTGTGCCAAAACCATAAATCCAAGCCGGTTTTGATTATGTAATTTCGGGCTGAAAGACAAATTCTCCTCGACGACAGCTGACTAGTGTAGCCGGATTCGAACGGAAGGAAACCGATCCGTACGTATGCACAACTTATTATGCGGCAGCATTCTTTGCGCTTCTCTCCCGCCGGTTTTCCGTTTCACGGCGAGTGAAGCTGAGAACGCGCTCCGAAACTCCCCGTGTTGGTTTCGGTTGTCAGCTGGTTGCCATGGCTACAAGCAAGCAGGCAACGTTTTCGGTTTTCCTCCGTACGGGTTGCTGTGTGTTTTTTTTTCTTCTTTTTGTTTGCTGCACTGATTCGCTCTTGTGCCGTTTTTTTTTTGAGCCTATTTTCTACTAGTACGCGAAACAAAGCCCATCACCACCGTCACCATCAATCACGCCATCCGGTTCGAAGGACCATAAAAATTGCATAACAATAAAAACCATAACCTACGAACGGTGTGTGATAAAAACCGTTTTTTTATTTTTGTGGAGGTAGGGGTTCAAATTTCCGGTCGCTTCAGGTACGGGGTTGATGTGCTTGGCTGATGTGCGCGTGTGTGTGTGTGAGTGAGTGTATTTAGGTAAGAGTGGTAGTTTAAATCGAGGTGGTAAAATTTAAACCGGTTCGCCAAAGAAGCCAATTATTTCGAAGCACACGATTCGCGACAACAAACAGGTGGGATTCGCGGAAAGTGGGAAGTGGTGTTGTTCGTAACATTGTGATAGGAAGCGAAGTGGGATGTTTTGAGAGATGATCTGCTAAGAAGATTCCTTTTTCCAGAGAGTTTTTTATTTTGTGTAAGTAAAAATTAATAAAACTATTACCAACATTTTCCCTTTCATAAGTTTCATTGTTTACTAGTTTTTTAATGTTTTTAAAATATACAAGACCAATTTATGGAACCAAAAACTCCATTCAATTGACAAGATTGAAAGGATCAGCAGAGAGATAGAAAAATTGTTCAAATCTAAAAATTGCATCAAACAACTCCCTTGGCTCCCTCGGCTTATGATACTCACAGCCATCTGCCGTACCTTCGGCGATGAATGAAATGATCCTGCTTCGTACAATTTCCCCGCCCACTCGTCGCAGGAACCCTGGAACGCATTGAATGGCTGAGCACCATGCTAGATACAACCAGCGGCGCGACATCTCCCGGGAGCGACTCGTGTGGAAAAATAACTACCACTAACAAGATCGTTAAACACTTGGGCCCACCCGTGGAAGCATCAATAATAACAACACAGCAACAAAAAAAAGTCCTCCAACCCGGAACGCTGGAAATAGACTTCGGTAAAAGCGTTCCAAAGGAACACCGGCGCTCTCACATTCTGCGAAACGAGCGTGCCTGATAAACTACACTTGTTAATCGCAGCCTCCTGCCGGCGTTGCCAACGGTAACGCGAGCGAATCATCTCATCTTCCCATTTTTTCACATTTTTTTTCTATCCATCCACGGGCACCATCATCGTTATCGTTAGGTTGCGGTTTGAATCGCGGCAGCGGAACGGGCAGGATTGCTGCATTCCGAGATTTCCTATGCAATCGGAGGTAACTATCGGCATATCAAATTAATAATAACGATTTTCGCTTCCTTTCAGGAGGGGCGGGGATGAAAAATAAAAACCATAAAATTCGCATACAAACTCTCGCGAACAGCATCGTGAAAATTCATCCCAATTCGGGTGGCATGAAAGAAGCAAAAAAAAAAACGCTCACAACACGATCCCGGAGGCAGGTGAAAGAAAAAAGCAGGATAAAAACACTCTCCCTCGCGCACACAAGATGGTTCCGCGGTTTTTATTATTTAATGCGCAACGTTTTATCGCTCGTCGGCTGTTATTTTGCATATACTCACACACACAAACCACCCTCCGCTCGGCTGGTGATGATGGGGTAATTTCCTACGATGGTAGCGGAAGATGCCGCGAGCGAAAACAATGTGGATATTTTTTTTTATATTAACTGTGAACCCCTTAAACCATTGGCCAGCGCCCAGCATGTAGTGTAAAATGCAATTAAAGGACCGCGTTTTTATTACCAAAATCGGCTTCGGTTCATTTAAGAAAAAAGGGGAACTCGGTCAGCTTGTTCGTGTGTGTGAGTATTCGAATTTGTGATACATTTTACAATCACCGCGTGTTTTGCTGGTGGTGGAAAAAATAATTTTGTGTGTCTTAAATTATAAAAAGTGTCTGAGTTGGAGCAGGCCATGGTTAATTTTGACAGTTTGTTCCATGCAGGGTGCCGGATTAAAACTCATAAAGCGACATGATTCTGATGGATCCAGCTGGGAAGATTTAGGAGCATTTGTCAATAATTTAGCAAAATTAAAGGCCGTCTGCTTGCCTTCTTCATCTTGAATCACGACCGATTTCATCATAAATTTGTTAAAATATTCAATATTTAGCATCAATATTTATCTCGAATACATTTTATAATACAAAGTTGCAGAGCAGAAATAATTAAAAAGAAACTATTGCTCCATACAGTTCAATACACGATGAGTTATTTAGCAGCTCAACCTCACTCGCATGACCTCACCGGAAGCTGACATCAGCCTTATTCATATCGAACAGCCACACTCATATAGCCACGTTCCACACGAGCATGAGCCCTTCGTACTCGGCAGCTTTGTACCGGAGAACACCGCCAGCTACCGATCCGATAGGAGTGGAAGGAATTTGAGCGATTCGGTGCGACATATCAGCCAAACGGTGGCTCGACTCGACCCAACCGTAGCCAACCGAAGGCGAGATGTTTTAGAACAATTATTTATTATTTATTTCAATTACACTTCCTGCACAGGGCCACTCGACGGCCCTGCCACGGCCAGCTCACACGGTGCCGTGCACACGTCCAGATAATGCTGAAAGTTCCCACTCCTCACAAGCGGGCCTGATCGTTGTTTAATTGAATTTATTAGACCGTTCCCGAGGCTGATGATAGTTTCCGTTTGAGTTTGTTGGCTTCCGGGCCACGGGACAGTTCGGTTCGCTCGGGTCCTAGCAGAGCGAACAGGAATTAAGTTTTAATTATTTGTACGCCGTTTTCGAGAAACCGAACCGACCCGTTGGTCCCGGAGTCTTGGCCGCAAGAAGGACAGGACAAAACTTTGTGTGACGGTGCTAATGGTCCGTCCGGGCTGGCCAGCCAGTCGACCAGCAGTTTGTATTATGCTGTCTCGTTAACGTGCACGTGGACGAGCCGTTTGCCTCTCCCCCCTTCCCTCGATCAGCCACTTTCCCCAACGGGCAGAATTTCCGGAAAGTTGCAGAAGCACAAGACGTGACCGTGATTACAAACGCGGCACCCAAATCAGGGTTTAATTGTGGGCAATATCGTAGGCACCCGTCATTTGCATTAGCTCCGTCGATATCAAGCCGAAAACACTCGCCAACGAATTTCGCAACGGCCCCGAGAGCGTTTCACCAGAATTCGATCCTCCCATGTGTTCAAATTTTACGGCAGGTCAGGTTCCATCTCGCGTGTTTCGAACAACCTGTGCAAACTTTGAAGCATGAGCCCTGTTTGCCAACTCATGCAGTTGCTTACCGGCCTCCCAACGAAGGCTCGGCTTCGGGGAAATAAGGAAAAAATACACATTTCGCACCGTCACCGGTGTTGTGACAGACGAAAAACAAAACTCCATTTGTGCGTGTTGTTGTGCCGGGGGAAAGAAAAGTTGCACACCAAAATGAAACCTTCAGTTTTGGGCTTTCGCATCCTTCGCAGGCGAAGGCGATGGCTGCAATTACTGCCATCTCATGGAAGGCATTTCGCGGAGCGGGGACGAGATTTCACCGTGACAGAATTCTTACATTTCGTGGTCGTTTGGGGGCAAACATTAGGATGGTTTGACAATTTGTCCAAACGGTGCGACCAACCGTTTCCAACTCCGGAGACACTTGGGAATTTTAGGGTTTGAGCCACGATGAACCGTTTGTCCCATGCGAGCGGGTTTGATTGATGATGTGCACAAAAGGGCAGTTTGGATTTTGTCGGGCTTTAGCTGTTTCGACTCGAAGCATTTCACTTTACTTTTGTTACGATTGTATTTTTATTTATGCGTGAATGGTGTTGGTAACTCGTAAATTAATAAATTTCAGATACAATACTAGGCGCTTTTTATTTGCAGATGAATAAGATTTTAAACCCATTCCAAACCATGGCACTGCTTATTTCGTTTAATTTTGTCCGAAAATTAGAAGCAAGGTCACATCTCGTCAAAAAGACTCGTAATTTGATATCACAACCAAGGGGCACCGAGCCGAAGCCAAAAATAGCATGCCAAACGCTATTCACGCTTTGTTTTCGTGCTCTTATCACTATTTAGTGCAATCTCGGTTTGTGTAAACATCAAAGTTGTAATGAGCACGATTTTCGACAGTTGGATCGATATCACAAAGTAAGGAAGCGTGAGAAAACATGTGATGAGTGCGCTTTCTCTCAAGCGGCTCGTTGGTCTAGGGGTATGATTTTCGCTTCGGGTGCGAGAGGTCCCGGGTTCAAATCCCGGACGAGCCCGCGTCCACATCCTTCGAATCGAGGAGGAGGAAAAATCTTTTTTTATTTACAATTCGCTTTCAAAAACGACAAAAGCAAACCAAAAAATCGTTCACCAGAAAATCGAAATCAAACTGCGGCGACGGCTGCGGCTGCCGTCGTTGTACGATGTGGAGGGCAATATTTATTGCCAGAAACAGGAAAAACATCAAACGGAACGGTTGGGGCGGCGGGACGAAGGATTGTGTGTCATCGATTGCGCGCTTCCCATTTTGCGAGTGGAATTCCTGCTTCCTCTTCTGCATGCCGTGTGCCGCTTCAAACAGATTGCCAGATGATTCGATTCGTTTTACTGTCCCCTTAAAGTCCCGCGAGTATTCCGCGGTCCACGCCAAAACGCGATTGGTGTATGAAAGAAGAAGCACCCCCGGGAGAAGACGACCAAAGGATGCTTTTGGGGAGTTTTATGTGTGCTACAGCAAAGCAAACAGCGAGCGGGAGAGTGAGAATTCAGGGAAAAAAATAAAACAGCAGATGAAAGGAACCGTTTCCTTAGTTTACGCACCCGGTTCCCGGTTCCGTCCGTCCGGGTGGCGTGTTATCATCAGCGTTCGCGTCATCGATAAGCGACCACCGCAGCCAGATTGATGGTCGGAACCGATGTTTCTGTGGTAGAAACAGAAAATCCATCATCAAAGCGGCATCACCCCGGTGTGTAAACGTGCGCTCGTTGATAAGCACCGAAAGGAAGCGGACGAATAATGCGTTACGCGGCGTACAGAATAAAATAATAGTAATAAACGCACACCGGGACGGGGCCCGGCATGGGATCGAGCTGCACAATAAAAATAATTTTATTACACCTTTTGCAAACGGCCAATGCACACACACACACACCCCGAGACTGGGACGGCAACGGACGTCGAAAAGTGAGAATTATTGTAAAACATTTTTATTACCCACCGTTTTCTTTTTCACTGCCGAAATTCTAAAGATTTCCCCACCCTGTCCGGTTTCCTCCAGGGCTGAGGCTTCTTCACCGCGTAAGTTCATCTTCGCCAGCCGAAGAACAAGCCATCGTGACGGACATAAAAACTTCCGCACACACCAAGTTGCGCTTTGCGCAATCAAATGCAGCGGAAAATCGCGGCACCCGGCGGCAGTTTCGGAATGGAAATTTCGGGTTTCGCGGAATGGCAAAGCCGACGGAACGATTCGATCGATTTGACATTTATGATGGCGCGGCTTTGGGTGATACGCGTTGTTTCGTTTTTTTCTTCTTCTTTTTACGACACACCGACCGTGGTTGCTTCGATTACGAGAGTTTTTGACAGTGGAGGTGAAGTGTTGCGTTTTTTTTTCCGTCAATGTAAATTACCAATTTTCTGCCCCGCACACCTGGTTTCTCGGGATGCTCGGAGATCTCGGTGCGTGAAGCGATTTTACAGCTTCCTTTTTTTCCTTTTTGTTGGTAGCACATTCAATCGGGCAGGTATGATTTATGATGCGTTCGTCCGTTTTTACGACGCACAACTTATCCCCGGGAGGTTTTGTGGGAATCTCTGGTTTGCTGCGATCGGTAACGCTCCTTTTTGTCGTTGCTTAGCGACAGCTCGGTTCTTTTCGCTGTGGCTAGTTTTTGTTGCACACGTCTTCAGTACATTTCGCTGTGTGATACTTTGTAACGATTGAATAGAACCGAGCGCTGAATCCAGCAGTCCCTCCAGCAGTGAAAAGCGTTCTAAACCATAGTGCTTTTAACGTTCTTCCATAGCTATAAAGTGAGCAGGATGTGATTTGTTTTCTTCTTCACTATTTGGTTAAGCTCATTAAACAAACATTTCGATTTTGACTCGTTGCGAGTCACTTCGATCGATTGTTGCGCTTGTGAATGGAAATGGTTGCGCTTTAGTTATGGCCGCATCAGTCGCAAGTTTCTTGAGCAATAAATTTGGAAACGAAAATGTTCAACTGAATTTGCGACAAAAGCGAAAAAAGTAACCTTTTAAGGGACAGAAAACACAAAAAAAAGCTATAAACTGAAACAGAATGTGATCCGTCGATTTTAACTGCAAAGATTCGTTTGTTTCCTTCATTTTCTTAAAATCATTCAACGTTGGGAAAGATATTAACGGGTTTGAATTCAAAAATTTTAAAAGCATTTGAAAACCACATTAGCTTTTTCTTCAAATTTTATGTAAATTGGCGAGCTGTTTTTCTTTCTTTTTTGGGGAAATTTAATCTTATCGAATGTATGAATTAATTTCGTTCAAATCCCACAACAGCTATTTCTGCTCTAACGACATCCTTATCACAAGCGGGCCCATTCGTTTCACGCTCCAAAAAGGGGACACAAAGTTAAAGGAAAGGTACCTTGTTAGGAAATTATTTATCACCTTCGATTGCACGCGGCTTCCGCTTCTTCCGTCGTTCCGCGTCGTCCCTCGGTGGACATGTATTCCGCATTACCTCCGCCTCGGCAACAGACCCCGGGGGATAAGTCCACACTCGATCCATCGCGATGCGTACGATAACGAATTCCTAACGAACTCCGAGCGAAACCGGGCCTTGATGGACCCCAGGACCAGAACGACCGTTAACGAAGCCGGAACCGGAGGCTAATTTGTTGCTCGGTTTGCCACCGATGTTCGATGGCCGAAAATTGTGTGTGTGTTCGTGCCGTTTGTGCGCTCAATTTGTACCAAATCCTGTTCCCAGGGTGAGGAGCAATAGTAGCAGCAAAACCAAACGAAAAAAAAAAACCTCCCCGAAAGGAAACTAGAACCCACCGGTCGAGGAAAAAAAGGTCCCCGGAGGACAAACGGGGGTGAAAAAAGGATGCTCGTGGTTTGAAATTTCGGTGCCATATGGTCTCGCGGTTTCCTAATGACGCCAAGAACGGAAGGTGTGCGGGCGCGAAAGCAAGCATACGACCAACACAAAGAGGCAAAAAAAACGGAAAACGAAAAACAAGGTTAATAATAATCGAGCATCCGTGGGCAGGTTAACCTCAACCGCCGGTTGGTTTGGACAACCGCTGGAGGGTCATTCGATTCGATGATTGGCATGTGTGTGTGTGTGTGTGTGTGTGTGAGAGAGAGAGAGACAACTGGTAGTGGGTCCTGTTTGTATGAGAGAACTTTCCGGTAGCATAATTCAATGAAGCGCTTACCAAAAGCGGTCCAACGCGGTCGCGATAGACACAAACACACACACATCCTAACGAACTACGGGAAGTGGAAATTGTTCTGGGAGGGGGTGGTGGGGGAAACAACATGGGAAATCATGCGTCCACAGGCATTGCACAATTACGGGCAAAAGTTAAACTCGAACTAATCGGATCAGGCTACGGCGGGGGGTAGGAGGAAAAGGTTGCCGAGGGCTGAGAAATTTCGTGCGCTTTCTCGAGATTAACTAGTACGGGAAGAATCGGGCTAGCACCGGGCTGGGAACATAAATCATTGAATACGCTGAATGTTCTGTAAAATTTAGTCATGCTTTCAAAATAGTGTGGAAGTATTCAATCCGATATGTTAAACGCAGAACACAAGACATGCTAGGAAACTGACAGTTCATAAAAGCGTTAGGACTAAAACTAAATCATTTATTTTACGTTTTTAAATTACGGATTAGGCATCGTTAGTAATCCGTTTCAGTTGAGTAAACAAGCTAATAAATAATTAATCAAACTAGGAACACGATCTCTGCATTTGAAGCACTCGAATTACGAGGTAACTTTCATTTTTCCCTGAAATCGAACCGTAGTTAGTAAAAAAAAAAAACACTCATTCTCTTCAACGCGAAGTCCCAACAATTCCAAACAAACCAATAACCCAATCTAATGTTTCAATTCTTGATAGGAAACTCTTCTCTCCTTCATTACATTACATCGTCCCTCCACCCCGCCGGTTCGTCGGCAACGTGACACGCGAACCTGATTAAGACGCCAATTTCGAAAACCCCTTTTGCCAGCGGACTGGGATCGGTAATTCAGTTATCCAATCGGTCGGTGGGCCACCCCCCCCCCCCCCCGCAGGAGAAGAGAATCTTTGCAATTTCCATTCCCACCCGCGGCGTAGGAAAACTGAAACCGCGAAATCCGATTGGAAAGCGCGCACACTTCAGTGCCCAAGTGGCGGTTGCGTTTGGTTCGGTGGTGGACTACCGAAGCGCCTTCGCCGGTTGGAATGCGATACCCCGGAAGCAACTTCATAAAGCAGCCTGTTCGCGCGACGGATTTGGTGCCTCTCCACGGTGGTGATTGTTTTTCCTCCACTGTTCCTTGGCAAGCAGTGCGTTTGCTGTGCAAATGTTTCCGGGAAAAGCGATTGTCGTTAGCCGCCCGGGTCGGCTTGGAATAAATTACGCCACCGTGCTTGAGGAGCTGAGGTCTTCATTCTGGCTGGGGGCGGCGTACAAATTCTCGTTTCTTTGCGAACTGTCAAACGGTGCCGAAACTGCCCGTGAGACGGTGCAGTTGAGGGTTGTTTCGGACGAGGTATTTGATTGTGTTCTCCGTCCCTTTTTTTTACTCGCCCATAGTTTCCAATGCTTCAAAGCTTCACTACAATACGCTTTCAGTGGAAGAATTTCTTCGCGCATTGGGAACTGACGAATTCAATCGAATCGCTTCCTTACTATACTGCGAGGGTCCATTTCAAAAACTTCAAGTAAAATGAAACGTGCAAAAAAAAAACAACAAACGGCGAGGCAAGAAAACCACACGCCTTTGTATCGATTTTCCACCCCGAGGAAGGAGTCAGGTTCGGGCGCAAGACGCTCATCAATTTTTATATTTATTACCGAGCTACAAGAGAAAGCAAAATCCACCCGGCTGCCGGCTGATTATGCTCATCGGCACCCACTCGCTGCTGCTGCTGCTGTGGGCTCCGGAAAAACCTCCTTCGGCCATCGTCGTGCCATCGGAACGAAAAAGGGTTTTTGGCTTTCATCGAAACCACTTCCCGAGCGGGGCAGGAAGGAGCGATTTTTTGCGTGAAGCAACTCTTCCTCCAGCATGGACCCAGTTGCCGGGGGCTGGGGGGGTGCGTTCGTTGGTTTTTATTTTGTTTCTACCCCACTCCCCCTCGCCCTCACGAACGCCCACGCCACTGGTTCTTCCGCTTTTGCCTGCTTTCCACCAGCGCTGCTCTATTACTTCCTTTCGTTCCGTTCCGGTTGTTTGTTAATGTTGGTTCGCAGTTCTTTCTTTTGAATTTTCTGTTTTCTTTGGGAAGGTTTGTTCCGAAAACGCTACTAACAATGATGGCGATAGGACGGTGGCACCACACGAAAACGTACAACAACACCCGAACCAAACGATGGCGCTGGTGCTGACGTCGGCAAAAGCAAAAACTCACACACACACACACTCTGTCACACGAAATTCCGCTTGCTTTGATTAAATTGACATATTCTGTTTAGTTTATGTTTGCGATGACAGCGCGGCTCGCCTGCTGCGGATAAAAGTAGACAGACTTGCCGCCAGGGGCACAAACGATCGCATGGAAGACGGATTCAATGGCGAACGGATGGACGTTGTAGAACGGAAGGAAGTCGTTTGATTGTATGAAAATGCATGAAAATTTCAATTGCTAAGCATTGTACAAGCTTTGAGCTGTTCAAACTGTAGCGAAATTCATTGCTTGGAAGAAAAAAACTTGAAACAGAACAGTACGCTATGAATCTGAATTATTGATTGTTTGGACTGTCGAAAAAATTAGGATAAGCTTTCGTTTTTCTTATATATTGATTTTGTTACATTTGGTGTTTATTTTCACATCAATGCTTTTAATAATATTTTCGCATTCCTTAATTGTATCAACCATATTGTAACAAATATCATAAAATCAGTTTGATTCATAGATTTTTTGTGGACTCATATTGGGAACTGATTATGATTTGGAAAATTTGTAAGGTTTTTTTTGTTTTAATATACAGAATATTGATTCTCATTTTCCTAAAATAAAACGAAATAGGTTTCAATATAAAACGGATCTAACGAGCGTGGCCCATCATTTTTCTACCCTTCCTTTTTCCAAAACCAGGAAAACTTCTCCAGGTTCACTGGCGCCAAAAATGCGCTTGATTGAGCTTTAAGTGAAATTTCAAAATTTCCATCCCATTCCATCTGGATTTCATAATCCTTTGATGATGATCCCGTGGACTGCCCTATTATTTTGGCCCACGGCCTGGCCCCGGATCGACTTGCTGGAAAAGCCATCGCCCGTAGTCATCAGCATCATCATCATCATCATCATCGCCACCGCCGCGTTGGGCCTCCCGGGCATTATCAATTAGTTTCTTCCGGTTGGGCGATATCGGGTGATTGCTGAATGGAAATTTACCTTCCGTAGGACGCGCGGACGCGGCACCGTTGGTACCGTGGTTTGCCGCGGCAGTTTTGGCCGGTCCCCACCAGTAGCAGATTAATTTTTAATGAGCTCCTTACCCGGCGTGTTACGACGCCAACGCCGAGCGGATGGGAACGGTCGGTTCGTCTTTGTGCTGCTGGTTAATGCAAGAATTGTTCAAAACACTACGAACATGAAAGAGGGTGACGAGCTTTGTGGTGATTTCTACTAGGATTTGGTTTCCTTAAAGTGCGTTACCGCAAGTACCTCGGGGAACATGTTTCGGGTGTTTAATTTTATTTAAAGAAAATTATTGCAAAAAGTCACAAAACCAAACTATCTAGTCAAAAAGATGTACTCAAAAAGAAAACATAAGATACATTTCGGATTTTCTGCAACTTTTTCGAACATGTATTTTATGCAGTTTCTTGAATAGTTCGTGCTCAAATAAGCCAGTATCAAATCAAATAAGCCAGTATGCAGTAATGCCATCACTCAACCATGCTCTTATGGATTTTTTCTATCATCAATGATGTATAATAACCTACAAGAAATGATCTAAACATCCCCTCTCCCGCAGCGATGCAGATTTCTCCTCTACTCAGTATAAAGAAAAATGGCAAAAATCCGGTTTCCAGCATTATGTAATCGACTGTTTTGTCCCTGTACCATAGAACCCTCCGACCAAGAAGCGGGAAAGGTAAACAAATTTACAATGGCATTCAACAAGAGTGCGAATGTGATTTAGCGCTTAACTTCGAAGAACCGAGCGAAAGGGTTTCTCCATAAGCATTCCCTGCCGTTCCGAAAACCTAAGACGTAGTTTGTGTTCCTTGCAGGGCTCCTTACAAAAGGAGCGCGTTTCCACCCTTCTCACGGGTGGGCCGAAAAAGGGGAAACAGGGGTCCTCGCTAAACCTCTAATTGCAATGCATTTGCCGAGCGCGACCGCTCGCACCACCGCTCGGCCACTTTCACTCCGGATCCGGATCCTCTTCACTTTCCCGAAAACCAAACCGGGCGAAAGGTCGTGGCGAATTTATCGCGCCGAGGCTGCGCTTCATTCCACTTCCGAAAAATCCACAGGCAGCAATCGAATTGCATTCTGATGCAAATTTAGGGGTCTAAAAGGGGACCTCTAGTTGTTTTTTTCCCTTGTTCTTTGTACTTTGTTGCACGAAAAGAAAGTGCTTTCTTTTTGCACCCGGTTTTCCCGATGCGGTCATTCACATTAAGCGCAAACTAGTTGCTGAACAGTGCGATTTTTGGGTTTCATTTTCGCGTGAAGAATTCCATTTCCTAGGCCTCGTCAAAGCATCAGTCGTGAGGCATTCGAAACGGGTTCTGCCTGAATGATGCGTCAAGGGTATTTTACAAAGAATTGTTTTATATATATTAGACGATTTACTACGCTTAAGGTTTAACAGAACTGATTTTGGTTGAAGAAAAACCATATTTATACCAAATAATCGATCTGAATGGATTGCTAAACAATTTAAATCTCCTTAAGCTGTAAGGAGCAAAAAGTAAACCAACCTTTGCTAAACAACCGGAGTAAAATTCGAATACTAATGCAAAAACGTGTACAAATCAACGAAAGAGAACTTAGAATAAACTACATCGAGCGGAATCTGATTTCCATATCGAGGGCTCAAACTACCCTTCGAACAAGAAATTGAACAAACGCAGTTGAACATTCACAATGGATAATCAAAATGTGCTGGAAGAAAGGAATCGCATTGCAACAAAGGGTGAGTGGAAAAAAAAACTCTTACCACCACGATAACACAACTGGAAAACCCAGCCAGGATGCGTGGAGAAACTCGAACACGGTGAAAGGAGAGATTCAATCACGCAGCAAACAAAACCCGCTCTTTGCATCATCTTGAGCTGCGTCTTTTCTTTTCGCGTTTTTTTTTTGTTGTTGTTTGATACGCTGTGCGTGTTTGATTGTTTGATTGAAATTAAATTCCTCGCCATGCTTTGGGACAAAAGCGCCCGTCCGTGAGCGTGCATTTCCACGGCGCAGGGAACCCCCTCCCCTGGTGAATATTCAAACCCGAAATGCTCGAAAACGCTGAAATGGTGATTTGTGCGGCTCGAAACCGTGCAGCAAAAGGACAATGGCCCGAAATGGTTGGATTGGAGTTCTCGGGGAAACACCCCTTTCATGGCTTTTATTCCTTGCAACCAAGCGAAGGTGCATTGAACCGGCGAAAGGACCGGCGAACGCGAACGAACCCGCTGGGGTGGAAGCGGTAGCGAGCGTAATATCGCGGTTGTTTGCGCGGTTCCCGCGGTCGTCCGCGATGGGACGTGTCGTCGCTGGTCATAACAACGTGCAGTGTACTTTCTTTCGGTACCGATCTCGGTGCGGAAACTCGCTTTCTTACCGCGCGCCGAAGAAAAGCCGACCAACCCCCTTTTGCCAAGCGCGTCCCGGAAAAGGGGTAAAACGATGGCCTAGTGGCCATTGTTATGCAATCGAGCCGGCTCGGAATTTTGACCGAGTTTTCAACTGTAAGGCATTAATTCATTCAACAGGTTTTCTTTCAGGCCGCTCGAGCCAGTTGAGCCCGTTCTTTGTTCACTCTTATTTATGGCGGAGATCGTTTAAGGGATTGTTTATTTGCAGCAGGATTTTCTATTCTTTTGCATGTTCTTGTGACGCGGGTAATGCTCGTACGGTGCCGATGGAAGTTGTTTCTACTTTAAGCTTCTTAGTTAATCAATCTTGCGCTGCAGAGTGACGGGATTTGATTTATGATGATACCGAGCTATGAAAAATCTTGCTTTTTTTGCTTTATTTGTATATTAATAGTTTGTTTTGAGTTAGGTTTTTTTTGAAAGAAAATTTGAACGATTAAAATATACTTTTAATAGTTTTTTTTGTACGATTTTTCTTTTGTTTAAATTAATTTTATATCTTACTGTTACGCCAACTAAATAAAAACACTTCATTCTACCGAAAATGGAAACTCATTCTGCGTTCTGAATCAATCCGTTGGCTTCTTCGCATAAGCTTAAACAAGACACCCATTTTATTCACACATTCACTGTTCAGTTCACATTAAAAAAACCCTCTTTCGAATCTTTATCGCGATCGGCATCAAGAGCTCAAACGTTTTCAAAGCAAAGCCGTCACCCCGGCATCGACAACCCTACCACCCAACAGACAACCATTAAAGCAAATAGATAAACTAACGACAACAAAAATTTCCACCCCAAGCGAAGGGGTCTGCCGAAGACGAGAGAAAACAACAAAAAAAACCTTCACCCATTCTGACCAAACACGCGTGCAAGGGGTTGTCCCTTTTGGTGAGAAAATGCACACCAGAAAGTGCATCGCGCGGACCCGCGTCAAGCCGCGAACCTCCGCGGGTCTCGCGATGCAGCAGCCACGAGTTTTGTTTTACACCGGAGGCGAACGTGTAGGCCTTGGGAATCGGCACGATCGGCAGCTGGCGCACTATCAGTGTGTGTGAGAGAGGAAGGGTTATCACCTCGTCGGTGCGAACCAGATCCCTCCAGGGGGTTTGTTGATTAAAATTCACATTTTTTTTTGTTCCTATTTGTTTCATCGTAACGCGAGGCGATCCAAACGGTCAAGACAATAGTCGTGAGGATTGACGATCGGGATCGGGGTATAGGCGAGGAATGGTTTGAAAACCTTTGAAAAAATGCATCCATAAGGATTCCTTTTCTCACGGGTGTATGATTGATGCTTACGTAACGGCTAGCTGAACGGGTTTGTATGGGTCATTGGAATGAAAAAGATTTTTTCTAATAAATTATACTCAACTGACGGTTTTTCAACTGGAAAAAGAAATCCTTAATCCGGACCAAATAACTACCATTTCTCATCTTAAATTGTTCGAAGAGATTAATAGTATTTTCTGAACAATTTAAGTGCAATCATAGTGCAGTTTTTCTACACTCAGCTTAACGAACAGCAAATGCTCTAGTGACGAGGCATAATTAGCTATTAACACCGATTTTGCGCCGAACGTTTATCATCACGTTAGGCTAATGGGCGGCTCGGTAAATATTTGCCTCCGATCGATGCGATAGGTTTACGTTAGTTGGCGATCCGAACATAAAAAAACCGTGAGCAATAGAATAACAAAAAAAACACACACACACACCCCCAGCCCACAAACATTCCCTCCATCATTTGATGGGAAGTATAACACGTATTACCTTTTTTTTTGCTATTTTTCCCCATCCAGCTGTTTGCTTACTTGATCGTTGTATTACCTCAGTTTAGTTGCAACGCGCGTAAAGTGGGCGAATAAATACCGATCCATCGTTTTTTTTGTGCGGTTCGATTGTTTGCCGTTTGCGATAGAATGCACCGGCCTGCACCAGCCTGCGTCAGACCCGGTGTCTCGTGGTATCGTTTTTCAAATCTCGAACCGCGTTAATGGGCCAAAAACTGCATTCCGTGCACGGCGTGTTCGTCGTGATGTTTTGCTCAACGTGCACCGGTACTAATCGGTGAAACGATACCAACGTCGAGACGGGTGTGCGTTGGAATGGAATGTTTCTATTAACTGCTTTTTGTTTAAAGTTCATATTAAAATTTGAAATGACACATGTTTGGATGCAAGATGAAAGTAGGAACTTAAACAAGCACGTTCTTTACGGAATAAAAATAAGTTTCTAGGGTTTATGTTTAACATATTTTACTTCAAAAAATCTTCAAAAAACTTTCCATTTATAACAAATTTATACCTCTTAAAATTCAACTATAATTGGAAACACCCATGCATACTTTTAAATCATAATAAAAATCCAATAAAACTAAGAAGGAAAACAAAAACACTATTCCAACACAACATGTGCCTTCTATTGAGAATATTTCCTTTTGCTGATAATCATCTTAAATCCTGATCAGGGCGATTTACTCTCGAGCTTCACCATCTTCAGCTCCAGCTTCACCCAACCCCTCACCGATCGGTCGGGTGCACTGCCTGCATTAATGCATTCTGCTTCAACCACCCACCCACGAAACGCCCTTCTTAACGCCCCGTTCGGTGCATTAGACTGGAAAGATAATTCCTTTTGCGCTAAGTGCACCACCATCACCGAAGCCTACGGGGGATCTCGATCCGTCCGGGTATCCCACCCAGCGGCCTCCCAATCACAATGCGGCTTCAAATCAAATGAAGCAGAAATGAAAAGCTGCCCATCCGCTTATGCCCGACCCGGCGTGTGGGTTCGCTGATTATGCATCGACCATTATCGTTGTCGTAAAAGCTTCCGTTCCGGGTGCGTCTTCTCGCGGAACACTGCCGGGGACACAATCCCGAGATTCGGGCAGCTGCTGCATTATTACTTGATTTAATAACCGTTTCGCCATCGCTTGCACGCCGCCCTTTGGAGGAAGCGAATCGGTCGGATCTGCTCACTTCGGTGCGGCTGTAGTTAATACTTCCCTTTTGCTCGAGTTTTTCGGTCCTTCGAACCGGATCTGGACGCTGACAAACTCGTTCTCGGAGGCTAGTTCGCTTGCGATAATTGTAATTCTTGCCGCGCTTTCCTCGAAGCGATCCACTCTCCGCAAGGCCGCACTGTTTCTGATGACAATCGAATGCGGAAATGACAAGCACCAGCACCGGGTGCTTCCATCTTCCACACCGCCACTGGCACACAATATGGCGCAAGGAGGAGCGATAGCGCGTGGTAAGATCTTTTCTTTAACTTCAAGTAAAAAGGGGCGAAAGAGGGGGGGGGGGAAGCCGAAACGCTGGAATGTGTTTCTGCGATTGTTCGACAACTCAATTACGTTCCTGCTGGGCTGGCCAATCTGGGTACTGTGATTTGGTGTTTGGCCGGGGATGCTCGGGCAGGCCGGAACGGAATGGAACTATCTGGTGAGGAGCATCTAGCGTCAAGTATGCAGAAGCCGATTTCGATTATCTTCCACATTACGCGCGTTCCACTGAGAGCACTGCACTGCCGGCATTTTCTGCAAGCTCATGAAATCGTGACTCGAATGATACGGCTGAGAAGGGGTTCGAGGTGAGTGTGTGTGGGGCGGGGCTGGGGTTCGCAGTGTCGCAGTGAAACCGAACTGCTGCTACGTTGCCTTCGGACGACTTGTTTGGAACAGATTTTGCATATAGGAATCGCTTATCGGAGGGAAACTATCACGCTAGTCGGTAGGAGTAAGAATACTTGAACCATGCAGTGATAACTAAACTCAAAAACCTCTACTACTTGCTCTCATATGTGCGGTTCATGCATTGGAATAGAAAATTGGAAGTGTTTTTAACGAATTTCGATTTAAATTGGTTCGATTTGCTAGTCAAGAATCGTTCCTATTACGCTTTGAATAACAAAAACCCAGTATCGACTGCAAAGGTTGAACGTTTTCTTTAGCAGGAAAAATAACTTTGAACTTCTCGCAAAACGTTCGTAGTGATATAAATTTCATATCAATATTCTCTATACTTATTCAACTATTCGAGAATCGTAACTTTAGATTGACTCTCCAAGTCCAGCAACTCATTAGTAGGGAGCAATTATGCAACAGATGGCGCCACTGTACGTACATTACCAACGTATATGGCTACTATGATTATTTTTTGGGTATTTCGCTCGAGAGTATCGTCCTATGTAATGCAAAGTGTTTTGATGAATCTACAATTAATAAAACTTTCTTTCTAATATGTAACAAAAATCCTTCAATAATACGAAGCTACCATTTACAAACTATCCTTGCCGTGTTTGTCGTTCCTTAGGAAATTTGAAAAAAAATGCCCATTTTGAGGCGTCCGCCTCGCGTTTACCAGATCGTTGAGCCGGATAGAGAGCTTCGATTCGATTTATGGACATTGTTCTTTTTGCGTTCCCACCCAGCACAGCTCGCCCCGTCCCCTTGGGCCCTTCGAGCCTCACGGAATCATTTTCCACGCCAGTGCCATTGTAACAGACGCCGGTAATAGTAATATCGATGTTTTTCATCAGACCACTCGGTTGTTCGCTCGGTTCGGATTGTACCGTTTGCCAAATAAATGAATCTTCTCGGGCCGGTGTGCCAGGCAGGGGCGAACAAATTGCAGATACTTTCAGCATTCTTTGTTCGATTTTTTTTTTGATTCGTTATGTGACTCTGGTTCCTCATTGGAGCTCGATCCATTGTGGAATCCATTGCACGGCCTTCGCAGCGATTGGAACTGGCAACATATCGGATGCTGTTCCGTTTTCGACGCCCCGGGATCCGGAATGGGCCCGAGCGCGATAATTGATAGGTTGATGGACAGAAACGAATTTGGCCGGAAGCGTTCGCCATTTCCCCAGCGGATCGGTGGGTGTGAATGGGATAACGAACCATGTGGACAGAAAACAGTAAACGAGAAGAGAAAAAAATGTACAACGAATCAGGATCATTCGGACACGTTTTTCTCGGTTGATCTTCGATGGATGGCTATCGAGCGGGGGAAGGGTGAGCGAGAGATGGAGAAGGAATTTATTAGAATCGCCCGGAACCGAATCGGAATATATCCTACCGGAACGAGGAAAAGCCGAGAAACAAAACCCAGAGCAGATGGCCGGCCGGCAAGTCCGGTCAGTTGCTGCTCCCACAGGTCCCGGTCCCGGCCGGTCGCTCGTATGATTGAAGATTTTCCGAAAAATTTAATTAGAAATGATGGGCACGGGGGGTTCCATTTTCAGGGTTTCGTTTTCAACGATGCTCGTGCACGATCCGAGATTGGTCATTGAGCTGAGTGCTGGCAGTGCCGTTGCGGGAACAAATATCGTTCTTTTCGGTGAAAATATATTCTATGTTCGGTGAATCGATCGAACGCTGGATTTTTGTTTTATATCGAAGGCGCCAATACTTGAAAATAAGTTTTCTTTAATTCGATTAGTTTGAAAACGATTCGATTAGTCCCAATTTTTCGAAATAAAGCAACAATTTTTCATCTAAGTAGGCGAAAAATTAGTCCAATGACCATTCTACTGTGAGAAAATCCCTCTCATTGAAAAAAGTTTATATTCCAACAAATGTATTATAAGTTTAAATATTGACCAACTATTGTTTAAAGCTTCATTCCTTCACCTAGTCTTTAATTTTCCCGTTTGAGTACTATTAAGAAAGTATCAAGAAAGCAAATCTCCCCTTTAAAATATGAAAATTACCTTCAACAGTGCTATAAAGAGCGAGCAAACGAGCAGTTTTCTCGTCAATCAACCCCCGTGCCGTTGGGGAACCGAATGTGACGTTTAACGACAACAATTCAAGTACACCCAACCACACGCGCGACCCTTCCGGACGAAAGGGGACCTCGGCTTAAGTGCCCAATTTCCATGCAACGCGCACTCCGCGCAACAAATGCCCGCGTGTAAACTGATTTATTGCTTTCATAAACCTGTGTGCATACTTATGAGTGCGTGCGTCGGTACGCTTTTCCAAAACACCGTCACCGAGTGCCCGTCGGGTGCTTATCGCCGCACGGCCGGTTCTGGAATTATGCAATAGTTATTAGATTTGAATATTGAAAGCGGAATGGAAATGGTTTTAAAATCCCGACGCCGCTGCCTTTTTTTGGATGGGCGGCTCTCATTGACGATTCGTTTGTTTGCACCTCGTATTATTTTACGGGAATTGTTTTCGCTTCAGTTTCCGCTCCCGCCCGTCGTCGTCGTCGTCGGTGCGGGTTTTTGGAGGCATTTCGTTTTATTTTCTCACCTCCGGACGCTTCGATTGTTCTCCGATCGAACAATCGGAACCGTCCGAGGGCAGCCCCGGGCTGGCGCCTTATTAAAACGAAACGCTAACGGGTTGTACAAATAAGTGAGCCGGGCCTTTGGTACCGGGGCTGGCACTCATCACTTTGAACTCTATTTTAACGGTAACATAAAGCACAGCAACAACAACAACAACAACGAACAACAACGAACAAAAAAGATGCCATTGGGTAAGAATTGGTGAGAGCAGACAAAATGGTAAGACAAACATGAAACTGGAACGGCGGCCGACGTTCGACAGCTAAATGAAGACGTTGGGTTGGTGGAAAAGTTGCAACAGAATCGGGAGTGAAAGGAAAAGACCGCAGAGGGAAGCATATCTAGAAATTAAAATATAAATAACTTCTACACGCTTTTCAAACTGAAATTCATACACTTTGATATTTTTTGGATATATTTGTTAATTTTAAATTTCAATTATTGTCTGCTTTTGAGAAGGTACTTCATGTGCATATGGGCAAAATATCAATCTATTTTTTTTAATTACCCATTCTGAACCCCTTTTCGAGGTGGAAAAACATGAAAAAATTATTTAAATAATGTGATGAACAGGTTTTCCACGAAACTTTTCCTCGCACATCATCCTATCGCTTCGCAGAGCTAAGTCTTGGCCAACGAAAATGCACTCCTTTCGAGTTTTTTTTTTGCGGTGCAGGCCACCGAAACGACTCACCATTTTCTTCTGCCTTCCCTACCTCGCCACCCTGCCACTCCGTCGCCTGTCGGTGTGGTTTTTCCGCTTCATCGGTTTGCCGTTGGTGGTGGGTCGATGCGGAAGGGTTCCTCCGGATGCCTCCAGCGCTCGTTCTGCGTGATCACCACCAGCGCCGTGCCTGTCAACCCAGTTCCCGACGGGCACCGGATCCGAATTTGTCATCTGACCGTAAACATTCCGTGGGAGGGGAAGGAAAGTAGCGGCAGGTCCTAGCAAAACACAGCAAAATGCCCAACCCGCTGATGTCATTTTTGACTTCGGTGTGCCTTTTTTTGGATTCGAAACAACACAACAACTAGAAGTGAAAAGAAAAAAAAACAAATACACGGTTAAGAAAATGCAAAAATCCGGGTCGAATCCGGTAAAAAGCCCTGCCCCGGGGGAAGCGAGGAGAGGCGAGGGAACGAAACAGGAAAGGACACATTAAGTGTATGCACTTTAAATTTAAATTAGGCTTATTTGTTCGCCATCGTTCGGGCGGTTTGTGTGTTCCAATGGCCGTGTCCTACCGCTGCACAAAAGCAACGCCAGCTTCCGGGAATATCACTCGGGAATTCTTAAGCAACGACAGAAGAAGAGAGGGAGACATGGCGAGCGCGAGAGAGCGAGAGAGGAGACGGGACGGAGAAGCTAAAAATGAAATGAAAATAAAATCAACTCACCCACGTGCGGTATAAGTCCGTCCATATCCCGTTTGTTCGTCCGGCTGACTCGCCGGGTGACCCCCCCTCTCACCTCCCTCCTCCCCCGAAAGGAGGCCGTGCCGGACCCGGGGTCGGGTTTTCCCATCCTGCAGGTGGAAAGAAATTCTACCGGGAAGCGCCGACCGAACGGAGCGAAAATCCATCTCCAGCCGACGATGAACCGGCACCGAGATTTGCATAAATATTTAATGCATTTTCCCTGACTGAGCGAGTGGTGACGATTTTCCACGCTGAAATCTGTGCCTTTGCGTGACGATTTCTCCTTCCTTCCGCCGGCTGGACGTTCCTTTTGCTTTATGTATTTGAGGGTGTTTGTGTGTGTGGTTTAGCTTCCTCCCCATACCCGGCCACGAGGAGGCCTACCGTAGGTTCCCTTGGGGGTTTTCTCTTAAGGATTATTTCGTACACCGCAAAGAAGTCGTTCCACCCCCCGGCCCCGGTTCACTGGTCGAAAAAACAAAACAAAAAAAAGCACGGGGAAGTACATTCAGATGGAAGTTTTAATTTATTTCTTGTCTTCATGCTCACCATGCTTCCAGTGAGCCGCCGTTTTTCCACATTTCCACCGACTAGCCTGTTTGTGTGGGCTAAATTATACAAACGAATGGATTTGCAATGATTTCGTTCTATGGCAGAGGGAGGGGGTTTTCTTTTTTCCTCTCTCTCTCTCTCTCTCTCTCTCTCTCTTCTCAGCGGGAACGGTTTTGTTTAGAACTGTACGTCAGCTCAGGGTAGGAGTGAGGGTGTCGTGTTAGTAATGGAAAAAAGTGGAATTCTATGAGGTCACCGAACTGGTGAGGTATATTCTAGTGATTGGAAAATAATAAACAATTTTAATTCCACTCGACACAGTTCACAGATTAATGATTCTAATTTTTAGAAACTCAATTCAATCTCAATTTCACCTCAATTTCAACTCAATTATAGTTTTTTTTTTATGGTGTTTCGCTTTAATGTACTTTTCTTGGCTATCATTTTCGGCTCTTCAAATGTTATATTTAATGCGTTAATAATATTTAATGAACATTGTTTTTGATTTGATAAAATACAAAACAAAACATGAATTAATTAATTTGCGAAAGGTTTTTAGTTGTTAGAAAACTAATCAAATTTGTTTCTTTCTCTTTCCTTTCGCTCGCATCAAAGTCATTTCTGTGCCTCATCCAACTCATCTAAATATTCGGATGAATAAAACAGCATTTCTCTTCTTTCAAGCCCGCTAAGTAAATTAAATCCCATCCACCAAATCGAGTGCAATATAATTCAAATTTACGCTATCAAGTATCCTCCGCCTGTACACCGACCAGCTCGATGATTTGTAATGCTCCAGACACTCCAAACTTCCTTCTGCTTTCCCATGGTGGTTTGAGTCGTATGAGTTTCCTTTTTTTCCCAGAACCACATCGTCATTAATATCAATTTCTCTCGCACCAGTGTGTGAATGTCCACCGACAGCACGACGGTCTGTCACAACAGGCAACGAAACTACACCAACAGGCAAAGCGTGTTCGATGTAACCAATTGCCGGTGCTGTCGTTAAGTGTAGGAATTAAATCCAATTTTTTCTTCCGCTTCCCCGACCCCGACTCAATCCGACGGATCACGGATCACTGCAGATCACTGCTCCGCCTGTTTGCCAGCATCGCCGGCATCAGCGGCCGAGTAAGTGGACGTGTAGTGTTGGGGTTCTTTTCGAGGAATTAGTTTCATCCCCACCGGCGCATGGTAGCGCATGGTGAGGATTACAAATTAATTTACGAGATACACATCACTCAACCAGCAGCGAAGTGGTGGTGGTGGAGAGAGAAAGAGAGAGAGAGTGAGAGAGAGAGAGAGAGTGTGTGTAACGCATTTCCTTAATTAAAATCAAACGACTCCGAGTGCTCGAACAAACTTGCCTTGTGACAGGTTAAGGTAAGGAGCTGGATATGAGTCTGGGCATGATGCATCCGGAGGGATGAGTTCATTTTGCTTACAGCCTCTTAACGGTTCATGCACATTTCATTAGATCCGAGGATAGATTTTCCAACCCCCATGTGGCCCAAGGGAAAACGGATGCAAACGGACGTTGTTCAAATTCCTTCACAGAAAAGCCGCACGTTTAATCTTCTTAAAAAGCATCACACCGCATTGTATCGCTGATAGGAAACTCCCGAAACCCACCCACCCAC
This sequence comes from Anopheles farauti, assembly GCA_000473445.2. NCBI lineage: Eukaryota > Metazoa > Arthropoda > Insecta > Diptera > Culicidae > Anopheles > Anopheles farauti. The sequence continues at coordinate 2,885,269 of KI915045.1, forward strand.
CCACCCTCCATCATACTTTTCTCTCCCCAAGGTGTTCAACCATCTTGGACCTTCTTCAATCGTAGCCACCGTACGCGATCGAGACCTCCCCGGAGGCGTTCGTTTTTCACAAAACCATCGATCCGGTTCGAAGGGCCAACGCGTTATTACATTTACAGCCCAGCCCGTTGCTCGTTGCCTCTGCGTTGCTTTATTGCAGCTGGGGTGGTGGTTTACATCGTTTTTCCAGCGCTTGCGATTATGATCCGAAACTAGTCAAGGTGGCCCGTGCACGGGCATGAAGCGGAAGAGAGATAAACGGTTTTTGATAATAGTTCGCTTTTTTCATCTCTTTTTTCCCCACCCCCTACAACGACCACCGAAGAAAAGGCCACCGCTCGTCGGACAAAGGAACCGAAACAAGTGCCCGATTCTGCCCGCACCCTAGAGCTTTTTTATTTTTAAACTGATTGCGCGGGGTGCGCTCGAGCCGGCAGTTAGATTTATGCGCACTGGTACCGCTTTTGATATTACCAATAAATCACTACATCACATCAAGTCGCAGCCCGATCGCGAACCCGCAAGATGGAAGCGACCAGGATAATAGAGCGGTGTGGAACCGGTGGCGCTGTGGGACTGCAATTAGAAAACGGCCTGAAAAGGGCCACCCAACAAGGGTTGACCAGCGCGGCAAAAAACGTACCGAAGCGTAACGGCCGTATATTTCCTTTTTATTGGCCAAACGCCTCCGGTGGTGGAAAATAACTTTATTTCTTCAAATTAATTTTAATACACCTGTTTACGCCCGTTGCGAGTTGAGAGGATCGCAGCTGCTATTGCACGCGGTAACACGAAAGTTCGATCGCTGTGGCTGATAAGAGTCGTTTTTTTTTCGCAAAATGAAGCATTGTGAAATGTGAAAGCGAGCTAATCAAACCGGTCGTTCTTGGGCAAATCAGCTCTTCATGAAGGTGCTGTTTGGTAGGGTGCTTATAGAGAACGCTTTCTTTGTACTTGACTTGTAGAATATTTGAATTTCGAATAGTTTTCTATGTTGAAAACGGTTCAAGAACACTATGCAGGACTTTTCCATCCACCAAACCTCCGAAAGTGTCAAGATCCTCACTTATTATCACACGCAGAACTCAAAATCGGAACCTCGTTCCAAAAAACCGACACTTGCTTAATTATTAAGCTGAAGATGTCCCCTTCCACGGTGTGACGTCAAGCGCCGTTGTGTAACACGCGCTCTCACCCGCACACCGAAACACGTCACAAATACCCGAAAACTTGCCTGAGCGCCGAGTTCGGTTTTGGGACCGTAATTACAGTTCGATGAATTATTAAAAACTTGCTTATAACTCATCACACACACACACACACACCGCAAAACCGCTCGAGGAGGTTTCAATGGACCGCGAAAGGGAGAGAAAGCGTCAGGTTTTGGTCCTTCGAATCGGATGGAATGAAACTCCCCGTAGGCACCGGGAGCAAGCCCGTGCTTTTCGGCTCCCTGTCTGAATGTTGAATGCACATCACACACGGGAAGGTGTGTCTCCGTTGTAACACAACATAAAACAGCCGAATGCATCCTCCCGGAAGACGGCAGTGCACATTATTTACGAACCCTGCGGAACGCTTCCGGTCAACCGGAACAACGGTATGGATGCATCATACATTCGGCATCGACTGGGACGGCTGGGACGGCTGGTGGTGGAGCAAGTGTTAAAACAAATTGAGAATTTCCGGACGAACGAGCCTCCTCCGAGCGGGTGAAATGCCGCCGGGTTACAGCCGGGGTTTGTGTCTACGTCTCGGTTTGGCAATGGGAACCGGCCACCGCCAGAGTAGAAGGAATGCATGTAAATAAATAATCATAACGCCCCGGTTTTCACATCATCTACCGTTCGCTTCCTACAATTCCCCGGAACAATATGCTACAACCTACGAGAGAACCTCTTCATTCAGCGATAAATTGGTCATCACCACCCGGCCCGGACGTTCCCCCCCGGGGTGGCCGGGATAAGTGAATGATGTTTCGCAAATGGGTTTTTAATCAGCTTAACTCCGGTGCGAATGGTGCGGGCGTTCGGTTCGAACGCAGACGTCGGGCTCAAACATCGTGATTGACGGACTGCAACTGGGTGATGATTATGCTTTACGGCACTGCAAATTGCAATTACCCGACCTTATTCCTTCGCACCCTGTCGTGGTTCCATTCTGCGCAAGTGAAAGTGTTCACCACCTTTCAGCTGAAAACGGGCGAGCTTTGAGCAGCCACCCTGAGGAGGGGATGACCTTCATCTTCCTTTAAAGGAATCGTAATTAATGTGCCCCTGGTGATGGGATTCGACAAGCGAGAAGCCACACAAAGGCGAATAAGTCCTCGGCTGAAGGTGACGGATGAAAGATTGCGACCATCAGCTGGTAATTACGCTCATGCCTGGATACAAGCAGCCTCTACTGATTTACGAAATCTCAGTTGTAAGATGAAGCAAGTTATCGGAGGAGAGTTTAGATTTGGAGTTTAATTATTGTTTATTCGTGATTTTTTTTTAGATATTCGATTTATGGTTTTCCATAAAATGAAACTTCTGTTTCGTAGCGTCGTCCCTGCGTCGTAAAGATCAACTTACTACCGGTGACATTGATCCGTGATCAACAACAAGATCTGTATAATCGGTACGCGCCCACAACTTCCTCACCCGGGCTTCCCTCACAACATTTCAGGGCGGTTCAACACCCAAACGGCACGATTATGGCACGTGAGCACGGTATCAATTTCTCCCCCATCAAAACCCGGCCCGGCCTACAGCAGCCCCATTTTCGGGGATGGGGTAGATAGCGAGCGCGGTGGAAGCAGCCATACCACCCTCTCTCTCTCTCCCTTTGTCTCTCACCGCACCTCACCACCCATTATGGTCATGGCTAAATCGTGACGAAAATCGTACAATCGCGCGGTTTCACTGGACACTGGAGGAGTTTTGAATTCGCTTCAGCAACAGCAGCAGCAGTAATAATAATCCAAACGTGTATCCCACCCGGTCAACCTCAAGTGTCCCTCCATCCCCCCCCCTCCCCCCCCACGAGACATTGTTTCGTCCGCTGTCGACCTGGGCCTGCCTGCCTACCGAATGGAGGCGAACCTGGAGTTTCTGATTTCTCGCACGATTGAACTGATCAGGCATGCAGAAGGTGTTCCCGAAGCCCGGTGTCGCACTTCTCGATATCTAAACACGCTCGATCGGGATGTTGTTGTTTTGTTTTCGTGGGGATGGCGAGCAAAGGGAGCAAAGGGGAGAGGAGGGCCTTCGCTGCACCATTTAGATCGGCCAGTTTGTGGTGGTGGTTTGTTATGTTGCTCTCTTGCCGTTTAAATTTATGCCGCATTTATTATTCCTCCCGACAGCTTCCCCTTTTCCTCACCCACTCTCAAGACCAGGAGAGCGAGAGAGAGAGGGTGAGAGGGAGGAAAGCAGAGGAAGCAGAAGGCCAAATGTTTTGCAACGGGATCCTCCGGTTTTGGTGCCGAGTTAGGCCTCCATTGCCGGTCCGGTGGTTGTGGTTTGGCCGAGCATGGGGTTAGAATTTTGGATATGCCGTTAGTGCGACATTGCTAGTTCGCTAGTCGTTTGCCCGATGCGATGGGTAGATTATGGTGGAAAAGTGTTTTGCCTGTTCGGCTCCCTGCGTGGGTGGATGGCGTAGGTTTGTTCGTTTTGGCAATGATATGACAACGAATGCAATGCACATATTTATATTTCCATCTGAACTAACCACGATTGGGTTGCCTTTTGGCAGATTCATCGGTGAAATTTTCCGAAATTGTACACAAATCAATAACCCAACAAGTGCGCTTATTTTATTAACGTAATGGTGAGTTTATTTGCAGACAAAAATTAAAACACTTAAAATGATTTCATCAATTTCTGTAAGTCATTTCTTCAAATTATATGCCCTCTCTACTGATCGCTGTTTTTTCTCGCCATCAACAGCATCGGTTACATCTCAATCTCGTTTCCTTAAAATCAATCTGCCCTCTCCCCTGACTAATGACACTTCGAACATCGGAGCAATCGGCAAACCGAGGGAAAGCCCTTCTGCCCGTCCGAGAAAGCGACTTTCCCATCAGAACGCCGGGATCATTCAGCTGCAACGGGACGATAAAACGGAAAAACGAAAAAGCCACGCGGCGTGAGCGTTCCTCCAGGGTCAGGGCTCTCGGTGAGCCGGAAAATTGTGGCACCTCCACGGCGAATCACGCGACAATGGCGGGCGCGCAAAAACAAAAGCGGAACATGGTGAAACAATTATTTCGGCAGGAGGCGTGTTCGGAACCGGCAACCGACCGGGAGCTAAAACTGCTTCTCAGCTGACCGAAGCCGATCGGAATCGAGGCCGGGTTTTGCGTTCCCAAAACCCGAACTGTCAGCTCCGTTCGTGTGGACACGCTAAGACGCTAGACGTCCCACCGGGAGTGGCCCGTTCCGTTCCGGTTCACTAGGCCGGCCACCGGGCCGAACATGGGGTTGTTTGGGACGTTGATGGCATCTTTTATGTCACCTACTCACACCTCACATCCCGACCCGACCCGGGGGGAAACAAACCGGACCGAAGACAATGGGCGTAATTATTTCCACTTTCGACAATTATCGCTGTCGTTTTTCCACCATTTGTGTTTGTGTGTGTGTGTGTGTGTGTGTGTTCGCTTTAGCACACGAGCGGCGAGTCAACTGTCAAACGGCGAGTCTGACAGGTCTGGCAGCTCTTTCGTACGCCTACTACGACCACCGGCGAACAGCACGACACGGTTCAATTCGTTCGATTTTCGATCTGCTGCTGTGTCAAATCTTTTACCCCGCCCGGTTTCAGCCATTGTTCTACTTGCTCACGAAACATTTCTTCTCGAATTTGAACTCCAAACTACCATTGAATTCTGTGCTTTAATATAATCAGGCTATACTTATCCATCAGCACCATCAGCCCGACTCGTGTGGGAAGAAATTCGATAGAAATTTGAGAAAATGTAACATGTACAGAACACAAGCCAATTTGTGGTTTCAGAATCCGGTTCAAAGGACCAAATAAAACAAACTAGTGTTAATATTACTTTAAAAAATTCAATATAATTCATTTTCTTTAATGTTCTAAATTTAAATTTGCAATCAAAGTTGTTTCTGGAATACAGTTTGAAATCTAAAAAAGGTTCATCATCCAATCCGGTTTGATGAACCTAACATGGAATCGCAAAGCTGTCACGCCTTTGATTAGTGACCGGTAAACAAAATGCTTTTATGACACCGGATCATTCGTACGACACGAACGTTCGTAAACATCACTTCTTCCCTTCCCCTCACCCTCTCCCCCTCCACCCTTCGCCGCTCACGCATTATGCAACGATGGCAGGCTTAACGTGACGTGGTAATTAATTCAATCGAGAAAGAATTAAATGCAAATTTAAAACCATATTAACGCCCGCGATTTTGATGCAACTCGAAACGACACGCTCTCGCGTTGGTTGGCATTGCCCGAACTGGTTTCCATTCGGCAGAAAGTGATCAGCGATCCGCCCTGACTAGGTAAGCTGGGCAATGAAAGCAATGGGATCGAGAATTAGAATCGAGTTTCGAGCGCTCGGATGCATATGTAGCGGGTAGATGCTGAACCTGTTTTCCGCTGCTGTCACATGCGGCGCAAGACGCGAGCCGCGAACTCGCCGGTGTCGCTGTCGGGTCGGGTAATTATCGTAAGACAAAAGTAAGTCAATCTCCATATTTCTCTCGCTCGCGCGTCTCTCGAACCGACACACATAACGTCTGTGGCGTGGTCGGATACATTGTTATTAGCAGATAAGTGGGCAGCTACAACAATCCCGTTCGCTCTCGGGGTATATATTTTTCCATTATTTTTCTTTTCCCACACATGTGGTTGTGTTGATTAAAGGGAAGGTTTACAGCTCCGTAAATGAGACATTTATTAAATCATCGCTACACTGGGGCCGTGTGTGTGCAGCCGGCTTGCATGTTGCTGCTTGCTGATATGTGCCGCCTGATAAGTGCGTTTCCCCACCCCGGTTTTCGTTTCTTTCTCCTGCGGCACAGCGTTCCAGTTCTTATGCAGCACGTGCCCCGGGCTCGAGGCGTTCGTCTTCGGCGCATCATGGGCATGAGCTGGTACACAATGTTGCCTCGTAGACGAGTCGTTTCCCCGACTCGCGTACGTCAACCAATCATAATCATTATCGGTATCAGTGTTTCAATGCGAGTGGTAGCTAATTACTTATGCATTCCTCCCATCGTCGAGCGTTTGCATCGCAAATGAAACATGGTCCTGCCAAGTGCGATCCATGTAGGCAAATGTACGACGACGGCACAAATGCAGTGCTCATGAAACGCTGTCGGATAAAGCAACGATCCTCCAGCCACTTTCGTACGTGATTGGAGTTCAGCTGTGAGCGCGAAAACTTATTTGGTTTTATTTTTGTTACTAAAGGAAATACAAAATAAATTAGAAGAAATAGCCAGAAACAACATAAGAGCCCGAGAAAAATGTTATGAGGGCAAAATGATACAATTATAACAATTATTAACTAATTGAAGAACTAATAGTTTGCAATACAGCAAAAAAACATTCACGTCAACTAACAAAATATCAATAGACAATCGTACAAAGCGGAACACAACAGCACAGCGAGCTAACGATAGCTTAAATTATTTATTTATTACCCACACCACCTAAAACACACTGCGTAGAGCAAACACTTTCGGGCAGTAAAATTGTTTTAAAATAAAACACAATGCGCGCATCGTACAATAAATAATGCTCCTCGCATCGATTCGGTTCGGTTCGGTTCGGTTCCAGCCATATAATCAACCGATCCGTGCGAAGAAATAATACCTAATAAAACGTGGTTTTATTGATGCCGGCAAACACACACACACACACAAATACACAAATGGTACAGTAGCAAATCGCGACACGAGTGCATCTGCTGTGCCGTTTGCTGCAACAATGTTAGCGATTTGAAGGGCTGTGTTGCACCCCGATGTGGTTCTACTTCCTGGTTCAGCCGGCAGACACGTTGCTGATAGGCGCGAGAGGAAGGGGGGGGGGGGGGGGTGAGGAAAATATCAACCGTGCTAGACGTTTGGTCCGTTTGTTTACTATAAAATACATTTTTATGACACACACACACACACACACACACACACGCCAATGCGAAACGATTCAGTTGTTAACGTCGATTTATTTACTTCGCATGGCACAAACCACCGGGTTCAATCGCAGCTGGCGAGAAGGGAGGAAGCAACCACCTTCCGTTGGATCCCGTGGAATTTCGCTCCTCGTGCCCATCTTCCTCCCCACCCCCACCCGGGCGGCCGGTGTCATAAATCTATTTGCAGCGAAATGAATATGCACACGCTTCGGAACGGGTTGCAGTCAGGGAGAGGGGGAGGGGGTGGAAACCGGGATAGGAAAAAGAGTCACACAATCCAAAACACGCACCAGTTCGAACCGACTCGGGCTATCGGTTAGACTCGTGGCGATAGTGTTGAGCAAAATTTATTGATCTATTTTTAGCTCTTTTCACAGCAGGGAGCGCTTCCGGGCACGGGGTTATAAAGTATCGATGCATATTTTACGTAGCAAATCCTGATGGAAATATTTTGTCCGGAAACGCTTCTATAGGCAGATTAAACTCCACACAGTAAATCGTTCATCCATAAACGGCCGTTTCGAAGGGCCAAATTGCGATACACAACGGCTTTTTTAACACTATTTTATTGAATAACAAGCTTTACTGCACCCTGATCGAAATGAAAATATCTGTCAAGGGAAATTGAAGAGTAGAAAGAGAAATTAAATTGGGTACAAAAAGTAATTGTAAGCTAAGTCACAGTCCAAGCGAAAATAATCGGATTTAAGAACGTCTTTATACATGCTCATTTTGTTTTACTTTGCATCATGGCATCCTTGGTTATTTATATTTTGTTCCATGCACTAGCTGTCAAAACAATCGGCGATGTCATTTTGACAGATTTCAAATGTACTGCATCTCAGATCGTGTTGATGAACTTTTTTGTTACATCCAAAATGCTATGAAAGTCATTTTCTAGAGTAGAGTACATTCAACGACTCTTCGAAAGCTACCCTCCCTGACGGTTCAAATCAAATCCGACACAAAAAAAACAGGTTCTATTTCGCTGCGTTCGCGTGCCGCTTTTATTCTAAGCCGACGTTTGTGTTGTGCTTTGTGTTCAAGTTTATTTCAACTCACCACCTCCATCCCCCACCGTGCCAGTTCTCGCGCGCGCGCTCGCGTGTGTGTGTATTGTCGAGTGACCGTTTTGGAGAAACGAAGCAAAACAGGGAACAATAGCACGGTTTGGGATCGAGTGGATGCAACAAACAAAACGCAAACCGCTCGGTCGGTCGGTCTCGGAAAGCATGACAGTTCACAACGATAATAGTATTAATACCCCCCGAAGGTCAGTATTGAAATCAGCAGCACCATGGAATGGAGTTTGTTTTGGAGGTTTTGGTTTTGGGTGCCTTTTTTTTTGAGACCGCAAGCGAAGATCATAAATCAGCCGGGGATTAGTACCTGATGCTGGTGGCTGGACTGGCTGTGGGTGCTACGATGAAATGGAATACTCGGTTGTCTGTCATCAGTTTTTGACGTTTGATGATTTTTCTGCTTGCATTTATTCATCAACTCTATCGCATGGTTCTGATATTTCGTGAAAAGGAATTCGGTTTAAGCACTCCATAGCACCATCCCGAAATGCAAACGATTCCAGTTGAAATCCACCGGCACGTGTGGCAACCATTTCACACACACACATTCTTGCCCTCCCGTCCCCGAAACATGTTCGGTAAATGACAAATAATGGTAAACATTGAGGCAAAAATGGTAACTCGCTATAATAGCAGCGAAGTAGGCGATTGTAGGCATTAGCCGCATCTTACCTGTTTCGCATCGTCCGCAACATTGTCGCATGGCAAAAACGATGGCTCCGGCGTTTGGGTCGAAACGAATGTCATTAGTGTCAGCGCTGATTTCAATTGCAGTGTGTGGGAGCCTTTGGAGAGGGGTTTCTGTACGTCGTTAGCTCGTTTGCATCGTTTAGCGCAACGAGACGAGTTTTCAGCGCCTGCAGGAAGACGAACGCGATTCGACGATCAATCCGTTCATGATAGCACACTCACTCCCTCTCACCCCATGCCCCTCGCCGCATGGATTGAAATGCATTTTAAAATGTTCACCCAACGCCACCCGACTCCTAGCCTCCTATCGCCGAACACCCCCGGATGGGTGCGTGCTCCTCATTTTGCCACGGAATAAACAATAATTATTTGCCACCCACAAGCTCCCCTCAGTGCAAAACACTTTGCACTCGCGATGCACTTGAAACGCGGCGGCGAGTGGTTTGGCACACCCCAAAAGAGGTGCAGCGATGCACTAAACGGCGGCAAGAGAGAAAAAAACACCACCACCACCGCGATAGGGCTGCAGTTTTATGGGTGATTTATGTTTTATTCATACACACCCGCTCTCGTTCCGTTTTGCTCATCAGCTTTACAACGCAGCGCTTCTCTTCGGCACAAAAGGGGGCTGATGTGCATCAGGGTGCATCATCACCATCGTCATCATCATCATCACGATTCGTTTGGATTTTATTTTTACGATCGTCTTGCTGCGCCACCCTGCGCCAAGACATTTACAGCATTAAAAAGCGCTGTTTTATTCCCTTATCCGCGCCGTTAATTTGTTGTTTTGCATTTCTGTTATGATGGGAAGGAAAATTTGTTCATTTCTTTCCCGGTGCGTTTTTGTTTAGTTGCCTCACGGTGGTTTAAATGATTTTTATGCGAGGTTAATTTATTCACGTGCTGGCGCGTGTCCGCGTTCGGGGAGGTTCGTCTTGTTACCGACGAAAGTAGTTTCGGTTCGGGATACGAACGATAAACGTTTGCTGCTCAAATTACTGAATAGGGCAGGGACGTAATTTTTGGGAAATTTCTTTGAATTCCGATACCCCAGAAAGTTCGGGATTTTTTTTTATGCTGTTTTTTGCCACATTTTACAAGCCTCTTTCAAACGCATTAATAGCATTATGGTAGAAGGAAAAAAAGAACGAAAAACAGCATTCAGGAATGAATGGCGCCCTCAGCAAACCAGACTTGACAAGGGCAAGCCAAGGGCCTGAATGGAAAGAAGTATCGCGTCCCGCAGGATTCAACTACCCTCCCACCACCAGATTTCCGGCATTTTTCGACGCGAAAAAAAGTATCTTCCTTTTAAAAATTCCCTAAAATAAAATCAAGCTCTCGGGCGCGTGCTTCCAGTACGGCCACAAAAACCGGGACGAAAATTTAATATGTTTCACCTCATTAACGCCTTCGCCATTGTTGTTCGCGTAATTCAATTTATGTTTCTTCAATTTTCCTTCCCCCGCTCCCCCGTCCTCCAATCGCGAACGTGTATGCCAGGAGACAGAGAAGAAGAAGAGGCAAAAAAACAGGAAATGAAACAGGAATCGCTTCATGCTGATCTTCGCCCTCTCCCAAACGCCGGAGCAAGTTTCCTTCGATTTACATACACTTCTATTGGGTGCGAAGTTAGCGTGCGGTGGATGAAACAAGAAAAAGAAAACAGCATCTCAAAATTCGCCAAAACTGTACTTGAAGCCGCCACTTTTGCCGCAGTGTAATGCGTGTTTGGAGTTGGGTCTTTTTCTTTTTTTTTTTTTGTTCATCCCATTTTGTTACTCTACGTTTTCTTGTTTTGCTGTCAAACTGTCGCTCTCGAGGTAAAGAATCGTTCTTTTATATTATATTTTCCCGCAGCCATCGCCTCATCGGACATTGCGGGGGTCCTGGGATCCTGTGTTGGGGAACAGGATCTTTTGAGTAAAGCGAAACACGTTCAAGTGCGAAGCGAGAGTGATGGTTCCCATTTAAATGCGGGTTGAATCGAGATAAAACAACGTTCGTAAGAATACAACATATTTTCTATTAACCTGAAATCATTTAAAGTTTCATCATCAGAAAATTTATAATTATTTTCTGATGAAGAAATATCATCAGAAAATAAATAAGTAATTTATAGAAAATAAAGTATGAAAAATTAGTTCTTATATTTTTCATAATTCAATATCATCCTAAACCTAACATGAAAAGAAATGACAATGAACATAAAACGAATGTTTTGCAACACTTTGATAGTGTATAAGGCTAAAACCAAGTAAAAATATAAAATAATAAATAAATCTGAAACATTTTAGCCTTTATTCCCAATGAAATATTTTAAAAAATTAAAGAAAAAATGGAATAATTTTCATCGAATAAATCTAATATTTTAAGCTCTTTTACAGTTTTTCGTACACACAATCAATGATTAAAAGTTGACAAAAATAGCATCAACGATAGTAAAGAAAATAACAAAATAGAAATTTTGTTCAAGTTTTTCAAAAAACATCACATTCCATATAGAATGTGTTGTATTCGTCTTTGATTCAACTTCACGTGACGTCAGTGCCCTTACACACCAACTAAAGCACCTTGTGCACCTTGGCCACGTTGGACTAGTTAAGGGAAGCAGGTCGTACCACCAACGCGTACGCGATTCATTCACACCCAGCCGGCGCCGGTGGAATGAATCGAAATAATCGCTGCATATTTTTGCGGGCTGCAGCGCCCTGTTCCTTATCAAAATCTTCACCGAAGGCGGCCCGGAGAAGGCCGCCTGATTATGCAAATGACGGATCGTATCGGCGCATCGGGCGCTTCCACCGCATCGCACCACAACAACGATTGCTCGCTCCACATCGTGAAATCAAACGCTCGAGTGGCCAACTGCACTTGCGAAGGATAAGGTGAGGTGAAGTTAACCTTCACGCCGCAATGGAGGGTACGTTCGGTGGTAAAATCGTTACTTTACAGTGGAGTTTTGTAGTTTGCTTCCCTTCCCTTCCATTCCCTTCTCCGAGTGCGATATGCTGCAGCTGTACGAACCTGAAGCCAATGAAAAGCGGGCCACTGGATGGAAAACAACGAACCAAAAAAAAACACTGGTGGCACCGGTGGCATAATAAAACAAAATAAGACCAACCAATAAAAAACGCCGGCATACAAAGAACGACCGGGAAGCCGGCTCAACTGGCCGTACCAAACACTCTGATCTGCCTCCTACCCTCATAAATCTCAATTTAACGGTCTTGGCCGTTCATTAAAACGCGCATATACACTCACACACACACAAACACGGGCGCGAAACAAAACCAACCGCCAACAGAAAATGTGGAAAAACAAAACGAAACAGAACAGATAGAAACATTAGTCAGCGGCAGAAGCAGCAGCAGCAGTGGCAGTGAAAATGAAATAAAAAAACCCCGAGTACGAAACAGCGAAAAACAAAAACGACTTTCCATGGCACAGCATAAAGCACGCCGCAAAACGCCGTAACACAGCTCATAAAACACCGGACTTGATGCGAGATCGATCTCGAAATTAGATAATATGACAACGACGAGCTTTACGAGCGCTGCGAAGAACGCAGCAAAAGTGAGAAAACGGCTGTACAATCAACAATCGCGAAAACGCAACGAAAGAAGCGAAACGCTGTGAACGCAGCGGCAATGGAGAATGTTAAAAGAAAAAAAAACCACAGCCCGCACGCACAAAGCGCAGCCAAGCCAAGCGGGGCGAGGAAAAGATAGCACAAACTGGGAGATAAATAAATAAAAAAGTCACGCTCAACAAGGAAGATTAAAATATCAGCAAAACAAAACAGCTCCGAGCTGGTGGTGAACAGAACAGTGTGAGGTGGAAAAGAGGAACAGGTTACAAAAATAATCCACACCATTAAACTTGAAAACAAAACACACACACAGAGAGAGAGGTACAAATAAAAAAACAAAACAACAGCAAGAAAACACAATGTGAGAAAAGTGTGTGGAAAAATGAAATGGAACAGAGAAAACCCAAAAGGAAGCGAACAACAACAACAACAAAAAAAACACGACTAAAACATCACATCAAAAAACAAAAGATACAAAAGCAAACGAAACAAAAAGGATGCAAAGAAAAACGGACACAAATAAAAACCAACGCTCAGTGCACAGCGGTGCGAGCAAAATGCAAAACGGAACGTCAACGGTTCGAGTCGGCGAGATTGCCGATTACGCACCGAACCGTGCATTCGGACGGAATGGGATGGAAAACACCGTCACCCGCTCTGACGCCGACGACCCGTTGAAATGAGCGGTTAGTAGTAGCGGCGGCGTGACGTGTCACCGTGTCCGCCTCCTCAACCCACCCGGCCACCGGACGGACGGTGGAAAAGCCGTGGCCGGTAATGGAAATAAATTCGATTTTTATTTGTTTCTCGCCGAAAATGGATTCCATTTGCAAATGCACCGCACCGGGACGGGAATTGGAAAGAGTAAAGCAAATGTGCGACATCAGAAGAAGTACAATTTAATGCCACGTTAGAGCGATAAAGATGTATTAATATACGGGCAAAGAAACCATAACTGGTACTATAGCAAAAACGAATCGCGTAAAGTCGAAACTGGAGAAGTAAATAGGCATAAGAGAAAAAGATCCAATGGCAAATTAAAAAAGGCTTGAAATATTTATGTAAAAACAGTCAATACTAACATGAATACAAGAGGATAAAATGAAAGAATGTTAGTTGATATATTTTGAAAATGCACCCTAATATTAAAGAGAATAAAAAAATTTAATAAGAAAATAATTTTCAGTTACATTTACTTTCTTATAACGTGATTTTAAACAACCCAGGGAGTTGAGTACAAATGACAGCGATAAAAAGTATATAAAAGCGTAAATATATGAAACATCTCGGTTCCATACCGATCTCCAGCTTAGAACTAGTTGAAATTGAACATAATAAAAGGTAAACGAGCATGAATAATGCAAACCATCTGGCAATCGCTTTTCACGGAATGTATATCAATTGTGGCGAGTTTTTTGTTACGTGGTTTGGGAAAACATTTCCACAATATTCCACTTCCACTGTCGCTTCTTCGGTTCGGCCGTGTCCCCCGGCAACACAACCATCTTTCAAGGGCGCACGAAACGAACCACCACCCGCATGAGCGTCTCCGAAGAACACGTGCACGCGTGTATGTGTGCGTGTTTTTTTTTTGTTTCTTGCTTGACTGTGGGTTAGTGTGTCTGAAGGGGGATGGCGGGGGCAAAATTATGCTCTCGCCCAGAAGCCGGTGGAAATCGTAAAAAGAACAGCACAGAAATCACAAACCCCCAAAACGGTGGTGATGGTAGCAACGTGGAGCAACTGGAGCTCCGAATCGAGGACGCTCTACTAGGCTCCGAGGCCTCATCCCCTCCCACCGTGTCGTGTGCTTCATGTGGTACGGTGGTAATAAAAAAAAAACACACACACACACACTCAGCTCGAACAAAAGCAACATGCCTCAAGGTAAAGGCAAAGGCATAATAAAGTAATCCACCATTAGTCATCCACTCACCGAGTCAGTCAGTCAGTCAGTAAGCCAACCAGGGGCCAACTCGATCAACCCGGCACTGTGATGGACAGGTGATGTGACTTCGGCTACATGCCCCAACGGCAGGCAGGCCCATCTCAGCTGATGTGCTCCAGCGTGTCATTCAAAACCGAGCGAGGGGTCTTGTGCTATAGTTTTGTTTCATTTCTGCTCACTGCCACCTCGCTCACTTCTCGTTTGGTGTCGCCTGGTTTATGGGCTGACGCTGACGCTGTTGCTTTGCTGCTCGCTCCACTAACGAGATGGGCGAGATGTCGTGCGTGAAGCAGTGGCCCACCACCGCCCGTACTCACCGGCACGCTAATGACGCTAAAATACGCGCCTTCCACCTTTTCTTTATTTAATTTCCATATGCAGTTACTTAATTAAACAAAGGCAATGGCAGTAGCATAAAGGTGGCAAACGCAAGGGCGCGGTAATAAACGCGAGCGGGCAAGTGTTGTTGATTTGACAGCCTGCCGGGACGTTCTAGCTGAAGATGATCTTTTTAAGGCGAGATTGTCACAGGAGACCTTCAGGAGTGTTTCAAACCGATAATGTAAACATATGCCTAAAAAAGTAATAAAAATAAATAAAAAAAACTTGATAACATTCGAAGTTAGTTTTATCACGACAATAAACTTCTGAGATTATGTATAAAATGAAGTTGTTAATTTAGATTGTCTTTAAATTCCTAGGGATAGTAGAAGATTTAGTTTGAAAAGGGTATTTTCCATTGGTTTATAATTAATGAAGCAATGTGAGGAAGCTAGCTTAGGAGCAGTCTTTAAAATGACGTATGTTTTCAAATATCACCTAAAAACTAAACTTACATATCCTACATCATTAAATCAATACCATCGAATCCTTTGCTGAATAAACTTTTATTTTTTATTATTTTTACACAACTTCAAAGATTTTCCTTTCATTTCAATTTCTTTAATGTCTTTTAGTCTTGCACGTTTTTCTTGCACGTTTTCCAAATCCCCTTTGAACCCTTTCGGATACGACGGGCGTAAAATAAACGACCACACAGAGAGGGTACGTCGCTGTAAGTGCATCCTCCAGCTCGGCGTCGAACGATCAAAGCATCAAAGTCTGTAATAAACACGGTTCGATCCAAACCGGCCACGACCACCACGACGATGTTGTAACGCTGCTGCGCTGACTGGCCGGTTTTGAGGCGAATTTAACGACAGGAATTATATAAATTCGGATCATTTTTTTTTTGTTTGTTTGTTTGTGTTCGGCTGGCTGCAAAGCCGATTCCGTATGCAACTACGAGACGGCTAGGTGTTTGCGCTAGGCCACGAACAAAACGATCGTGCACCAATGATGCAACACACCTCCGAAGTATCGAGCCTCTATCACGCCTCTTAACGGGCAGCCAGACGGTGATGATGATGATGATGAAGTGAAGATCATTTCTCAACCGTGTCTGGGAGATGAGTTTTGACAACAGCAGTCTGCCCAACTCGGCATCGGCGGGTTCGAAGGTCAAACACTTGGAGAGATCATCTCGAGTATCACCTCCAAAATAGCACCTTCCAGATGGAAGGAAGCGATGGAAATTAAAAAAAAAAACAAAAAACAATATAAACACGCTCCATGGCAGTGTGGCACGCACCCACGCGATAAGCATGTGTGTAAAAAACTACACACAACAACAACAAAAATCTCCATAACTTGTTTTTTCGAAAACGCGACTCGATTTCGGCGCCAACGTAGGAATAAATGGAATGGAATTAACACCCCAACGGTGGAGCGGCAAAGGCTCGCAGCTACGTTCGCCGCTCGTCTGTATCGTATAAACTCTATGATTAATACGTTTAAAATAAAGAAAAACAACCCCTTCCGGCATCCCACCCCGTCCGCTCCGCGAAGGCAGAGATCGATCTTCCTCTCGCACTCGCCTGTGACCCAAACGTGATGGCGCTCGGAGCGACCGGTTTTTATGCCCCACCAACCGGTGGCGTCGTCTCCAGCGTCTATAAAGATTTTGTCATCAAGCAAAACCCGTTGCGGTGGGGAAGCTAGACTTACGAGCCGAGGCAAATATCGAAACAAAATGTGAAAAAAAAACACAGTAAGCGACCGATGGGACCGAAAAAAAACAACAACGGCACCAACAAATGGAGAGGGGGAAGGGGAGGGGGGGGGAATAAATTTATGATACTTTGTAGCATGATCACTTCCTATATATGCTCTCGCTGTCCATCTCGCGGGGACGCGATCGTGATCGTGTCGGTTCTGTTGGCCGCTGCTGCGGTTAGGCCAACCAGCGAGTCTTGGTGGCAATGCGGTAGCATAAATATCAATCCGTTTCCGTCAGGTACGGCCACGGCACGCCACGGAGGGTAAGCGGGCAGGGAAAGCGTACGTACAGCGTACGTTTGCTTTGCGTAATGATAGGTCTGTTTCCGAGGCGCACGTACACCCCGTTGCCCGGTTGGACTTTCTCTTTTCGCGTTAGACACACGCCCCGGTACTGGCAGTTAGGGTGGTTTGTGGTTAGTGCATTGCTATGTTTGCTATAAAGTGTATGCAATGGTTTGGGGAAACGGTTGGTGGAAGTTGTGTTGTAAACGAAAACAACAAAAAAAAAACACCCCAAAAATATTCATTTCGATAATTTTGAAGCAGGTTTGGCATTCTTGGTCAGAAATTTGATAAATTAATTTTTTATGCTCATTTTAAATATAGACGATCAAATATGATACCCATTGCAAGGTGGAAAATCAACAGAAGAGGAGGATTATCATTTCAAAATAAATGGGTTCAATAAAGAAATAATAATATTGGAAGCATTCAAAGGGCTAGAAGAACTATTGAACTTCATCTTTTACATCCGATTTTTTCAAAAAAACTACCCTATTTGTAGTAGAAAGAAAAGCTTACTGCAGAAATGATGGCTAAGAAAGTACGAAATCTTCAAAAAAAAAATCTCGTTACTTTTTTCAAAAATACTCATTCATTTGTCTTTATCTCCAGAGTAAAGTTTTCCCTCTCGGATATAAATTTTGGAATAAAACAATCCATACCTATTTCTTTAGCCAAGCTGATGTCGAAATATTGCATCTAGTTTTGTGTACTATGAGATTACAGTTCAACCCACTCCCAACGTTTAACAATCATGTTCTTACACTCGTCCCCATTCCCTCCTGGAGCCTAACTCAAACAGGCCATCGGCACTGGCAGTTCATTTTCATCCCCCTTTCGAAAACGGCAAAACAACAACAACTTGACCCACTAACGAGCACGCCGCCACACCAAAACAGCCCGTTCCATTGATCCGAAACCGACCACCGCTTTTTCCTCGGGGTGGTTTTCGTTTCCTTTTGTCGACCGGCAGAAGATCGCCCCGACGAACGCTGTTTGCCGACGAAGACGATCTCCCTATGCTAGGCCTTCTACGGCACCGCTGGCGACACGATTTCTTTTTATCGGCCATGCCTTTAGGTTATGCAGCTCTCCTGCAGCGAGTGATTCTGTATTCCCTTTTTATTTTGGGCAAACAAAGTGCATAGAGGGACGGTGGGAAAGAGAGAGAGAGGGCGAGAGAGGGAAGCGAACAAACGATGCGTTTGTTTGCTCGCTTTGCAGCCATAAACCGCCAAACTACAAATCCGGTTGGCGGCTGATAAGCGAACGAACGGTGCCGGCACCGAAAGAAAAAAAAACACGCCAAACCAAATAGAAACGACACACGGCGCGAGCTAGAATGGTGTGTGTGTATATTCCGCTTTTATAATCTAAAAATTACCTAAAATTTGATTTAATGAAGCGCCGAAGCAGCCGGGCGTGTGGTGCGATTAATTTTAATGGCTTTATTGGGCATCACCGCACTTGATACCCAAAACCGTGTGTTTGTGTGTAGATCGGGTGGCAAGACACTCAGGCAAATCGGACGATATAGGATGGTTCGTTTCACTTCACTCCCCGCTAGACACCATTAGGACGGGGTGAGTGGTTTTTTTTTCCCTCTCCGGCTTATCGGCCGTAGATGCGCACACGTCATAATTTTAAAATACATTAAAACCCACTCAC
The DNA here is from genome assembly GCA_000473445.2 of Anopheles farauti. Lineage (NCBI taxonomy): Eukaryota > Metazoa > Arthropoda > Insecta > Diptera > Culicidae > Anopheles > Anopheles farauti. The sequence goes on from KI915045.1 coordinate 2,903,829, forward strand.
TGTTGGCGCTCTGGGTGGGGGGGGGGGGGAGGTGTGGAAACTTATTGATTCATAGTGTGGAGTTTTGGATTGGGCTTTTTCTTCGACCTTATGTCTCATTCCACCATTAGAGAGAGTTGCGAGCCGAGTGTCACGATCCCCGAAAGTGCCGGAGCGCGGGTCTGATAATGAAATCGAACAACAACCTCAGCTCCCCCACATGTGGTTGCCGCATGTTGCAGTAGAATCCATTTTCGGAACTTGCCGCGAAGGTCACCAGGCACACGGGTAGGCAACGAACAAAAAAACCAAAAAAACAACCCAAAATTTCAAAGAAACACTCGAGAAGGGTGGGAATAATTCTTTTGTTGACGGAATGTGTTCTTTGTGGCCATATGGTTTTTTTTTTTTTTGGTGGTGCTGTAGAGAACAGTGAGGAAATTTACGAGAGGAAATCTTGTGAATTTCATGACGCAAAAGGGTTAGAAGGGGCCCGTTGCAGCATGGTCGTTGTATAATTCAAACGGAATGACTATGAACGTAAATAATCAATGTGACGGTTATGGAAGATTACTTCCAGACTGCCTCAAACTTAATAGCTTCGGCTGAACGAGACACCAGATGGTGGTTTGGCAGAGCATATCATCAGCGAACCATCGTTTTTGAGTTTAGTGTAACAATAGTCTTCTGAAAAACTAATAACCTGATCACAGCGGATCGTGTCATGATTATCAAACAAAACATTCCGTCTTCTATTTGAAACTGATATTCCTAAATCCTGCAGGATCGTTTGATTTGTTGAAAAACTCCTTTCTAGCCTCCTTCACGCGTGAGTAACCCAGGCACGATTGCTTTAATCCTGCTAATTACTATTCTTTTCATCAAACTATTACTACTTCTTCCCGTTTGCTACCAGATGGCGCCTCGATCATCCCAAACGCGCCAGACTAAAACCACAACACAAGCCACGTGGTAGACCACATTACGTTGTTTGCTGATTAGTAAAACAAACCACGGAACAGGTAGACAGTGAGGAAAAGAGAACAGGAAAAAAAACACTCCTGCCAAATGTTTTGCCATTTCTGGCCCTCGGAGTAGTGAGCGAGTGCTAAATATCGGCGCAAACAGCGCGTCTTCTATTTTCAACACCAAACCGACCGTTTTTACCAAACATTATTAATGTCTCACGCATGACTTAGCAATGCACCGTGACACGATGGAGACAAACAGCTGAACCTCGAACCGAACAATGGCACCAGCGCGTATTTTAATTATCGCGTGAAAGATCGCTCCAATCGCGGACCTTCAATTCCGCTAGCGCATTGTGGTCGATTGATCTGTTCGTTTTTTTTTTTTCGTTTCTGTCGTTGCTTATCCATCTATTATCGACCGTTCGCTCATTTAAACATTGCCCAAGTGATTCACACCACAATCGGGAAGAACGCTTTACTCACCGTCGACGGTGCGGAGGGATTATCTTTTCGCGAGATAAGCCATTCGGGGTGGGTGAGGTGGGCTTCGTTTGCACAGCCGTAGACAGAAGCGCAATAGCGGTAAGAACAACGACAACAAAAGAAACTGCATACAGAATGATGAACTTTCTTCGCACGCCGCCGCCGGAGGAATTTCCGTCCAGATGTTGTGAACCGGCCATCAATTAGCTTCTTTCTGTTCCGTTCCGGGTGGCCTTCTAGAAGGCTAAGCACCTAAGGCGCTTATCAAAGTGCATTGCTCTAAGCTACGCTCGCCTATCCACAATCAATCAAATCAACTGCTTTGATGACGCGGCACCGTCTCCATTCGGTAGCTGTCAAACTGACGGACGGCACAGACTGCTTCGATGGTTGCGACCGATAGGATGGAATCTGTTACAAGTGAAAGATAACCTCAAAATAATGTTACCTCATGTACGCTGAAGCAAATGTAATCGGAAAAGCGCCCCAAAGCAGCTTATAAAAGTGCCAGTGGTTAAAAGTTTTGGATAATTCTTACTAACACTACGATTCTGTGCTCTAACAAGATTCTAATACGGTCCACGTAAAACATCACACGGCAAATTCATAGATTGTTTGAGGTGAATGAGGAATGGTTGATTTCGATTCTTCACAAATCGAGAATAATAAATTCGGAATTCCATGCTTACTGTGGGAATTTGCATAGTTAAATAATTAAGAACATAACATAAATACATTAAACTGACTCTTTTTTTTTGCTCCTCCATTTTAATTCCCTCGACATGTGCCAATCACTCAGAACTGAGTCCCAAAATCATGATCGCTTTACACTTTCCAGCCCACAAATCATGCAACGCCTTCGTAACGTGCCGCAAGTTCGGGTTTCCGAACTGGTTAGTCCTGTTTATACTTCCCGAAAAAAACAAAAACATTCCAACAGGGCGGCACGCACGGTGCAATGACCAATTAATTGAAAATCCGATCCGTTTTTACGCTCGCGCGTTTCCGATAAAAATAGTCACGCGTGAATCACTAACCCGTTTCGACTCGGGAAGCCTCCGCCGTAACTCGATAGGCGAGCAAGCGTTCGCCGGTGTGCTAAAACGAGAGCCAAAGTGAACGGCAATCCTGGGCAATTCGAGGTTCCCTCGTGGCTCCAAACCCGATTTTGAGGCTTCCAAAAATAGGTTCCCAGCTCACCAGCGCATTCTGACTGGGTGCATCTGGTGCGAGAGAATGGAAACCGGCCGGAACCGGTCTCTCCGGGTGGAACAGAGTGAGAGTGAGTTTATTTCAGTTAATCAAAGCTCGAAACTGGATTCGACATTAACTGACCACCTTTCACTTGAAGTTCCTCCCCTAGCGAGCGGACTGCACTGGGTGCAAGAGAATTCGGGATACCATTTTTGGGATAACCGAGAAGAATGGTTTGTTTTGTACTTTCACCGCACCGAAAGTGCTAAAAATAGATTCGGGATGGATTGTGTTGTGCCATTTTTGAGACAAGTCCATATTTTGAGGTATTACGTAAAGCGCATCGATTCGTAAATTGCCTGCGCTTGGCGTGTACTAACAAATTGTTTCTTGATACCCTGCTCCAGCTGTCGGAATCTGAAAAATAAGCTCTTAAAATGTCAGACCATTTGCACGCATGTCTTTTCTGCTGCATGAAACTGATTTCGGGGGAAAGCAACGCTTGGACAGGGCAGGATTGTGTCTCTGTTTTTTCAGACTGCCGCTGATGGAGCTCCTTATCAAATTGACACATTTATATGACTATTTTGTAAACAATGGAAAATAACAACACATATTTCGTTAGGTAATGTTTTATGAAGGTATATTTTATTCGTGTTCCAAGAAATCTTTCCCGTGAAGAACCGGTCGAAAGCAAATTCGATGTAAAATTTACCAGAGAAATGGGATAAAAACTCCATCTTCTGATTTTCAATAAGCTGTTAGTAAGCAAATGGAATTAACGATCCAAACTCCAAATACTCTAGTATCTAAGCAGCTTTGTCGATTATGTAACGTATTTTTCAACCAACGAGTGACAGAAAGTGTGTCCTTTCCACGTGAAGCTGAGCGTGCGTAGTTGCTTTTATGAGTAATACTGAGAATGACACGTATTTAATTCGCACACTATAGCTCCCATTTCCCGGTACGACGTAGGGTTTTAAATAATTGACCACTCCTCACAAGCAACAGCAGCATTCCTTCTTCGAAAGGAAAGATTTTGCCACCTGAGAGCAATGACTTCACCCATCTCCCTCTCTCTCCTCGAACGGTATTTGCAATCCTCGAACGGTATTTGCTTAAAGAAGGTGAATAAATTGTAGCGACAGCAAACGCGTTAAGGGCGAAACCGTACGTCAAGCAGTATTTTTATTTCCTATCCTCCGTAATGCTCCGCATTGCACCTGCTCCCTTGGACAAATAAGCACAAGCGTACACACATAAAAGATTGCGCGTGTATCAATTATTCAACACGTGTGTAGCCGGTGTGATAAATATCGCACCTCATGCACAGACTGTTGGCGGTAGCGTCAATCAACACGTTTTCGCGGGATGGGTGAAACATTACATTTACCTTCGTGCGTTTCCAGTGCCAATCTCCAGTGCACCTGCTGTTTCTTATGAGATTATATTGTAACAGTTGCAAGAGTGAGAAATTGGAAAGGGACTCCACAGCAAGCGAAGGTGATCATTTAATTCGGCAAAATTTTTTATTTTTGAAGGAACTGTTATTTCCATTGGTAAAGATCGCTTGCCAACTTAACAATATAGAAGGTTGATGAGGGTTTCAATGCTTTCATAATATTATTAATTATTTATAATTATATAATCAAAAGAGAGGTTTGTAAAAGGAGAGGAATATTTCGTTGGTTGTTTAACGATAGCAACAACAAAAAAACTGAGTAGATCTTGTAAAACCAATCTCATCCGGGTATCAATCAATGTCCCGATGTCTAAAGCAATCAGTGTTATTAAACCTCATCATTCCCTACCCTCGTTTTACCACTGCTATATCGCCCGCTCTGCTTCATATCTTATCTTGAGAAAACTCCAGCAATGCTTTACCGAGCGAGAAACGCTGTCTGCGCTATTTAGCGACTGTAATTAGCATACCTGAAGCTTATCCCATTCCGCTTATCAGCTCACATTTCGAAGCGGGGGCTTGTGCGCTTGTGAGCAATCCGTTTGAATACTTTCGTTATCCACACACTCTGCAGCATATTTAATATCGAACACGCTTGTTACAGCATGCTACCGATACCGAAAAGAAACAAACCCTCCTGGTTTGAGCCGTACTTTCATCAGCATTTTATTACACATTTCCTCTCTCTCTCTCTTTACGGGAAGAGAACGCTCTTTACGCGGAAGGGACCATCGTGATTGTCCATCCTGGGACATCACTTACCGGACGATACGATGATGGCACCCGTTCCACCCAGCCACACTCCCTAAGGGGCAGATCATCTGGCCGGGACAAATGCAGCGCTAGAAGAGCGGGATAGAGAGCTGACTCATTTAAGATCATCAAAAGCAGAAACTGAAACAGAAACGATGGGCGATAAAATTGGCCGAGTGGAAACGTGAGCCCTTGGAGGATAAGAATGGCCCGGGTCGTTACGCAAGCGACCAGGGCAACATCCTGCCATCGCAACGAAACGCACAGCTCGAAAGTACGACAGCACGAGATGGTGGAACTGCACGGGATGATTGTTTCAATTTAGGGGGAAAATCTAATTTCCACAGCGTGTAACTAAATACGGGATCATCCCCGTGGATGAGTCTTGGGGACAGCTACAGCGGAGAGAGCAAAAAAATCGTTCCGGACGTCCTTCACGTCCTTGTTCGCGCTGGCAGAAACAAAATGCCATCACGCCCGGAATGAAAGATGAAAGCCAAAACTGGCGGTAGAAGTGAACGGAAAGTGAAAAAAAACACGAGAATGTAGTTCAACATTGTGGCGTTCGTTTTACTGTACAGACTACAAATCAGCTGCAGTTGGAGCATTTTCTGTGTTTCTTTTTCGTAAAAAAAATGATTGCTGCGAAACAAATTGAGGGATGCTTCTCAAAGCTTGAAATAATTCAAACCGATATCATCGTGATAGCCTTCAACTGCGAGTCATTTTTTCCGGTCCTTCGTGCCGGATTCAGATAAAAAGCAAGTAAAAATAACGAACAAAAACATCAACATGATCCACTTTTGTGGCTAAATCACAAGTTCCTCTTCTGCCTGTGAGTGGATCCGATCACGCCATCTTCACGGGAACAGCATCAGCGGGTACAAGTACACGCCATTTGTTCACACCTTCACGATCCAGCGTAAACTGGATCCCGATCCCGCCCGATATGCCGAAACCGAACGTCTGCCCGCTGCTTGTTTATCCAAGTAGACGCTGGCTTTTCCTGTTGGCTTACGGCAGCGACGCTGGTGGTGGGTTTAAATATACTCCACGCAAACACACACACATCTCCAGCTCCAGCTCCAGCTCTTCCCGAGGAAGCCCCCTGGAATCCCGCCGCCAAATATAAAATACTGCAAAAGGAGCGAGATGGGGGAGAAAAAAAAAACATCACACCCATCACACCTTACACCAGTTGCCGGCAAGGTTCCCCTGGAGGTAAGGTGAAAATGTGCTAATTTAATCGCGATATTCGAACACGCGGCCGTACAGTGTTGCCTTCTCTGCCGCGATCCGCGGTTCCTTCCCTCGTTTATCACGAACGCAACGGAAGTCAACCGGTTCGAACCGGTTCGATCGAGATAAGATCGTGCACAGAGAAGATCGCCCGGTGCGGTCACAAACACACACACACACCGAACGGAAACAAATCTCCGAGCCGAAAACCAAACGCTACAATAAGCTCCAGCAAGACGCGTTGCATGAAACGAAGCCGAGATATGATTGTGACAGCTGAGGCTGATGACGGAAGACGCGATGACGTTTGACGCACAGGTCCGTGGCTGGGCGCGTGTGCTCACTTCACCTGACTTGTCATGCCGCTTGAGTCATATTGGCTGAGCACGACCATCTGGCCGCGACCACTGTGTTTGTGTGTGTGTGTGTGTGTGTGTGTGTGTGTGTGTGTGTGTGTGTGTGTGCTTCCTACTTAACGTGGCTTAGCAACAGTGCGCCAATGTGAACGACACGGCGGAGACAGACCAGTTCCAGTGCATTAGGCAAGGTGTGACGGTGTTTCACCCGCACTCGACGACACGCCACTGTTGCACTTTAATTGCCGTACACAATTATTAGCCACCACGGCAAGGGCAAGGGTGCAGGAATCGGAACTGTGGTGCGGCACCGCGGTGGAAGGTTACGACAATATATCGATAACTCTCGGCACAGACCCACAGACTACCTTATCGAATGGAAAGGAGAGGTGCACAAACAGAATGGTGAGGTTAAATGGTGCCGAGAGAGCGAGAGAGAGAGAAAAACAACCCGTGAATTGACATCTTTCAGTGCGATGACTGTGGAGCAGGAAGGAAGAGTTTCAGGGTGAGTACTCATGATACAATGGATGCGGAAATAAATGGTGTTTAGGATGAGGAAAATATGAATTAAATAATAAAAAAAAGTTTTAAACTAAAATGAAACAAAACGTTTTTTGAAACTTTATAAAAGTGAGAAAATGTATTAAAAAATCACCGATAAATCACAAATGTAAGCACCTTCTCCAATCGAACATTACAAAATGTTACGCAAATGGGAGTAAAACACCTAAACAACATTTAGAAAACAACGAACCCAAAACCGTGCGCGCGGTGGGACAACATTATGCGCATTGATAAAACAGCTAACACCCGGTACAGGAAAACAAAACACAACAGGAAATGAATCTAGAAATAGGATGCCCACCGCTTCATCACAGCATCCATTGGCTCATTGTCGAAAGAAAAAACGTCATTTAAACATTTTTCTCCCTCCCAACCCGAACAACGGAGCGAGAGGGCAAACAGGGCGAGGAAACGATAAACACTCATCACTCGGCACGTTCGTCGAAGGGAGGTGGCTGGATGAGGTGAGGTGGGGCAGGGGGAGGGGGGGTGCAGGGTCTGGCAGACCCGCGGGAATCGCGGAAAACGCGGTTTTGGTGGTTTGAATTTGTTTTTAGAAGTTTTTACGAGCACCATTTCGAACCATAACAGCACGCCCGCATGCTGCTGCTGCTGCTGCTCTCGCATGCTTTGAACACGAGATGTGATGGTGGAAGGCACAACAGAACGCACGGACACAAACACACACGCACATACACACACATCCACTGCGTGACGTGTGGCCAAGTGGGATGTTTTTCGTTTTTAGCAAATCGACAAACACCGCGATCGCGATGAAAGATCGCAACGGTGGAGGTGGAAGTGCCTAAGTATCAACAACGATCTGACCTAGTTAGCGATCGGCCACGCCGGTACGGCACGTCTCGCGTGTGTTTTGCCAACAGACCGACGCCGAAATTATGCTTCCGCGGTGTTCGAGAACTTCTAAACAATGCAAAAAGTACGCCACGTGGTCGGCAGGGACGCGTCTCACGCTGCGGTCACGTTCAGCGGTGTGATCGGAAACGCTAAAAAATCGAATGTTTTGATGAGCTTTAAGGCCTCATTCCCCTTGAAAATTGATCCTGGGAGGAGTGGTACGTGGAGGTACGGTATGGTCGGAGAACAAAACAAACGGGAACCCATTCGATACCAAACACAGCGGACGTGATCTACGATCATTAGTTTCGAAGATTTCGTGGTACAGACATTGCCAGGAAGGGAAGTCGGAGTATGTTCCTGAACAGAACACTTCAAGGTCACTAGTTCTGATTGGTTTTATCATAATCATCATAACTCTTCCTTGAGTTTAATACTATAATATGGTCCCAAGATTTTTGTACTACAATTCTTTCGGTTTGCTGTGCTCCAAATTATTTGAAGCCTAGTTTGAGTCAAGCACTATAAACATTCAATGACAAACTAAGAATTTGCTCCAGATGATCGTTAAATCCCACCGACTCCATCATTTTAACTCAACCGGCACAAGAACGTGCCTCGTTCGTGTGTGTCCACAATCGAACCACTTCGTCTTATGCAACACTGTTTTGAATTATCGACACCTACCCCGACGTTTCCCAACTCTCTCTCTCCCTCCACCAGTTCTACCGAGTGGAGTGGAGTTCATAATTTCTAAAACAAATCCAGCTGCCTCTTCGGACGCCCTTCGCGATCGCGTCTCTCCACACTCGTGCCGACGATCTTCGACAGACCGGGCAATGTCGGGGATGTCGTAAAATGGTTTGGCAAATCACTTAGCCACCGCTGGAGGGCAGAAGCGGAGGAGTTGCTTTAATGGATCAATAAATTCCGGTTGCCAGCTTCGCCAACCGGGCCCGGGCTGTAAATTCGGGTCGCGCTTCACTGACCTCGACGGACTGGCGGGTGGTACGTTAAGTATTTACGCGCAAGGGTGGCTGTTTTCCGGCAGACTTAAGCGGCACACTCCCCATTCCGGCCGGTGCCAAATGTGTGCAATAAAATTTTGGTTCCACGCTCTCGTGGTTATGCAAAGTACGATGGGCATAAATCTAACACCCCGTGGTCCTTCGCGCAGAGATCGAGAGTGAATGAGAGATTTTCATCTTCGAAGTGGTCTTATCTGTCACTTTATATCGTACAGGAAATGGAGATTAATTTGTAGCACCATTTGTAGTCTAAGTCTTCAACAATGAACGGTTTAAAATAAGCTGCTTCGAAAAACATCTTAGTGCGGGTTATTTTTAGCTACCGAATCTAATAAATAAAATAGTACGCTCCCTCCTCGATCGTGACGCATCTAGAGAATATTCTAGATATAAAATGTGTTCCATACTACGTCACGTGATCGAGGAAGCATAATGTTTCTCCCACACGCGATAAATAAGGCAACCGAGTAAACATCAAACGCGCACGCGGAAAACCGATCACCGATCGCGATTCGAAACAAAACGAAAACGGAAAGAAAACAACTCACAGCGCGTCACACACGTTCACAAGCTTTTGCGCATATTCCCCGCTGAAGCTGAGACGAAAAACAAAACGCCAACACCGGACGTGCCCCTTTTCTCTTCAAGGGGTGTGTTTTTGTCGGTGCCCAAAGGGATAAAAATAAATACGCAACGAAACGAAAATTGGCACGGTGGCGTTTTGTTTTTCGATGTTTTAATGAAATACGGTGACATTTGCGACGTAAAACGCCACACCCGTCCGATAGTTGTTTACGCCGGTCACTTCCCGGATTGGTGGACGATTAGAGTCGATCAACAAGCAGGCAGACTCCACCGTGGATATGAAACCTACCGCAACATATCGCTCGACGGTATGCCTTCCGAAAACTAATAATGAGACTCCCCGAGGCCCGGACGCTTGCGGGTTGGGGAATTATTGTTGTTTTGTTTTCGTGCCTGTGTTGGTTTTGTTCTAATGCCCGTCCCTATCGGGCCCATTGTTTACCTCACCGGTGGAGCGTGTTGATGTTGTTGATGCTTCCAACAAACGTGCTGACCACCCGCAGGATGCTGCTAATGGTGATGCTGGGGCTGTCTATTTCTGTTCCAACCGTCCGATTGCAGTCGAGAGACGAAAGGTTGCTTCCTTCCGCCGGTACGTCTTACCTTCCGATGCCGAGCTCCCACCCACGGAGAAAACAATAAACGAATCATTTTCTAATAGCCTCGTAACCGGTAATCGCGTAATCATTGTTACTGCGACACGGGAAAGCAAACACCGCATGATCGACTTCGATCATGTGCGATCGACAAAAACAAAACAGCCACGCGTAAATCCGGTCGCAGCGCGCCCCGTTACGAGCCCTAAAACTCATCCCAACAGACAGACGATAAACATTCCATGTGGTCCATCTCGGTACGGTACCGTCGGTATCGTCATTAAAATGATTCCACTGTCTTCGATAGGGTTTTTTTTCGAAGCTCTCCACTTCGTGCTGGAAAAGTTTCAAACCGATTTAAATATCACTATCAAAGCGACGGTCCTCGGTTTCGTCGTCGTCGTCGTCTTAGTCGTAAAAGCAAAACATAATGCACTCTATCGTTAAAGGGTAATAAAAGCGAGAGAGTGAGGCGCGCACAATCCATGTTCGTTTTTTGTTTTTTTTTCGGCGTTAAAGGGTTTTTTTTTTGGAAACGTTCTCCTCCGCCTGGGTGGCAAACAGATTTTCAAGGTTGCTTATTTTAAGCCCCAGCTGCGTGTTTGCCACACATCCGCATGTGTGTTATCATTGATTATTGATCAGTTTTATTTGTTTTCACAACAGCCCGGCTAATGATGGGGATGATGATTAGGGTGATAAAAATTCGTATGGGTAGTGTTTGTTTATTTTTTCTTTTCGTGCCGAAAAGATAATAAGTTTAGCGATCCCGTACACTGGTTGCTTTGAACGGCAGTGTTGTTTTAATGTAACGTTTTTCGCACATGTCACACTGTTCGTTTCCCCGAAAAAAAAGCATGATCTGAAGCTATAAGTGTTTCTTAGAAGATGCCCCATAAATTTCATTAAGCTGTAAAAGTCACAGTCGAACTAAAACCTAACTATAAAGATCTTCAAACATTAAGCCATCGCCAGGTCTGAAGCGGTGGGAACGAGCCATCAAATTTGAGTTTGCTAAAGGCACGCCTAAGGGCTTTACCAATAAATCACACGTTAGAGAGAGCAAAGGTCAATGTTGTGAGAAACGAGCAAGAAGATCCCTCAATGTACGTTCCTGTTTCTATAGTTCCATCTAAAAATGGAGAAAATTGTTCCGATTCACTTACAATCCTCACTGGTTGGAAAATGCTACAATATTAATGAACTAGTATTTTCCAACCTAAAAATAATCCAGTCGTTCCAACTCTCATAAACTGCTACCGATCGTTCGAAAGTATGTCGAAATTTCCGAAAGTGTCCTCCGGTGAAATTAATTTCTGTCAGCAAATTGAAACCCTGACCACTTCAACCCTGTCCAGTCATGTCGCCTACCCAGCCCGAACGGGAAAAGAAATGCTACACCGAAATGTTCGCCCCGCAAGTGGCGAGAAAAACAAAATTCCATTCGTCGGCAGGAAGGAGTTTAATGTTTCCGCATACTCGCTATAAGCCGGCCGGCTGACCGAAGACTGTATTTCAACGAGATCATAACACTAAAAAGCAACTGCGGAGAAGAAAAAAACACCCGCCGACCGAGAGCGGATTATGAAGTGTCGTGTAAAATTAGCTGCGTAGGAGCGGGCAATCTGCGCCTGAAAAGCCCTGTCGAACGGAACGGACAAGTCGGTGATCGTTTCCACCGCGCGTTCGATCGCTTCCAGGGCGGGCGAAGATTTTCCTCTTATCGTGGCTGTATCGCGGGCACGATGATCCGGGGCCGGGACCTATTCTTAGGATGGATTCGGCGTGGATGGTATTCGGCCGTACCGACAGCAGCGATTTCCGCCGATATTTACGAACCCGGCGGCACACAACTGTGGCTGTTGATGATGTTTTGTTGTGTAAGTTTTGACGGAGAAGGTTTTATGAGCGTCGTCCGTTCGTCGTTTTGTCGCTCTGCTAACTTGTGGCTCGCCCTGAACGCAGCAGCAGCAGCAGGTTCAGCTTCGGTTTGCTTCCTTTTCTTCGCACTCGCTACATCTTCTCCGACTGCGCCGGTAATCGGATCGGATCGGTCTCCCACGCGGTTTTTATGGCCATCATCACACTATAGGCACTTGGTGCTAGAGTTCTTCGCTTCCTCGAGCAGCAGAACTGTGTGGTGCTGGATGTTTGTCTTAGTGTGCGAGCGTGTTCCGTCCGACGCTAGTCGATGAGAGTATGAGAGTGATTTATTTTCAGACCCAAAAGAAACTGGATCTTGGGCCTATTTTCAAACATATTCGGTGTATGTCTGTCATCTCGGTGGATGTCTTTTGGTGAATCGATATAGCATCGAGAAAACGGATCTGATTAGTCTGCTCTAGATTTAGATTAGTACATATTAAACTACCCTTCGCTTTATTCTTGAATATTTCATGTCTGCCTTCACACTTCTGGATAAAAGTTATATAAAAAACTTAAATTTTGAATGGATAACTATGAATTATCGCAAACTTTTTTTTGTATAAAACCTTTGATTTAGAATACGATGTGTAGAAAAAATAAAATGAAACATATTGCCTGAGCATTCCCATGGCAAAAACTGTGCCATGATAATTAGATTTTATCCATTTTATGAACGTCTAGGCTCCAGTTTACTGCGCTCGGTTTTATAAAGAACAAAAATTAATGGAACCATCATACAGCAGCAGCGGCAGCTTCAAAACCGTCGCCAGCATTACTTTTTATGGTACACAAAATAAACGCACGGCGCGTGAAAAAAAAAGAAAGAAACGGAAAACAAGCGAACATCCTCGCCAAGCATTTCAATTCAACCGCTTGCCAAGTTTATGTAAATGTTTGCCTGCGGCTGGTCTGACCTTTCGGGCGCGCGCTGTGGGCTTTACGAGGCGGATAAGAATTTTCTTCCACAGCGGCAAACATCGAGGGAAAATAAAAAAAGAAAAAACAAACGTAACAACCATCCTCCTCCATTCGGGTCGCCGGAAAAACGCGGAAGAAGCGATGGAAAGAAAGGCGTCCGGAATAAAGTAACAAAACTAAAGCATTCACTGCATAGCCTCGCCAAAAAAAAAGCCAAACTTTCGATTCCACCAGCGCAGCCAAAGCGCAAACATTGTAAAAGGCACCCAAAAATGCGCCAAATGTCGCGAAAGTACTTCATGAACTAATGCCTTTATCCAATAAACTGTCGCGCACCATCACCGTGGTGGAGGAGGAAAGCAAAAAAAAAGGACACAAACGAAATGACCGAACGAACAAGTAAACCGCTCACACTCACGTTCCGTGGTTTCTCGGCGGCTCAGTAACTGCCGGAAGCGGAAGACGGGCACGGGAGTTTAAAGGCCATAATCCGCCATCCTGCCTCGCCAGGATGATAGGGTTCGAAAGGGGTGAAGCGATGGGCGAACTAACGCCCAGCAGCGTCCAATTCGCAAAGTTTTCAAGTTGACAGCTTAAACGCCTGCCTACCAGCTGCCGGTCTCGGTTGCACTCGGTAAATCGCTTCCGATCGTAGCAAGCGTGGGATTTTGGTGGTCATTTTTGGTCTACTGTTTTTTTTTTTGCTCTATCGCTCGGGCGGAATGAGAAGACGTTACTTTACGATCTACCATGCCGGTGTCCCCTCGGGGACACGTCCCTAGCCCGCCCCGCCGTTACTGTACGTGTTTTTGTTTTATCCAGTCGGCCAAAGGAAACCGCTCCCGGTCTCCCTCTCCTCGTACCGAGCGGGTTTCGTATTAAGCGATCGTTTGATATTTTTATCGAGAAGTTCCGCAAAAACCGAGTGGTTATGCGGATCGCTCCGTAAGTTGCACGCCCGCAAACTTCCTTCGTGGGAGGGGAGTTTTACTGCGGATAAACATAAAACCTCTTCCAAAATTCGACATCCGAAAGCCAGCCGCTATGGGAGCTGGCGAGTATTTCTGGTTTTTTTTTTTTGCCTTGTGTGTTGATTTTGCTTCTTGTGGTGGTTGTTTTTTCTTTTGTTTGTTTTGCTCCAGACTTTGCCAGCAATTCGGACGGACGCGTATGCTTGCTTGTTGGCTAGATAGTTTGTGGATAACTTAAGCCAAGTTCTTGCTTCGTTCTCATACAAGCATTTATTTGTGGTTCGAGAAGTAACAAAAAAATGATTTGCTAGTAACATTGCGCCGGGAACGAGTGAGTTCCAAAGTAATGAAGTTGAGAGTGAGGAAAACGAATGATTTTTTCTTTATTTAAGAATACTGAAACGATGAACGTGGAAGTGAAACGCTGCGCAAAAGTTTATTCTCACCATTGTTCGTTTATTCAAATTACTTATTTATACTAAATTAGGCTCTGAAAAAAAATTTGATAATCAGAAAAACGATTCATATGAGAGAAAACAAACCCACATAAATCGAAAGATGAAGTTAATTTAAATTAAAATAATTTAATTTCAATTTTCATGTATAATTTTCATTGCAAAACCTTCAAAGATTGAAGGCTCTTCAGCCAAAGGTTAATATGAAAGCCCAATCTGCAGGACACATCAAATTAGTTTGTGTATGTGGATCAAACCACTCCGATTTTAACACCTACTCCAATCGTCCTTATCGGTAGCCAGTAGCAGTTCTACACCCGGTAAACCAATCGGCAAACTAGCTAGTGCACATCGAAATGATCACTTGCCCCTGTCAACTTCGCCCGCAAAACAGATCAATCACCGTGCGTTTCAACCTTGCGTCCCAGACACGCGCCCGGCAAAAGGTGTAACTAATTGAAGCTTAGTAAAATAAAAATCAATCGCAATTAATCACACCGCTACAAAACCGGTAGCGTTGCGCTGTTTGCGAGGAGCTCTAGCTGAATCATAATTGTCCGATTTCACCACGAGAACAGGTGGAACGCTCTCTACCACGATCAGAGTGAAACCGTTCAATTAGTTTGTCTTCCATCGCTCCCATCTTCCACCGTGTCGGCGCCAGCCTCTCCCGGTGCGATCGCTTATCGTCGGTCCGGTTGGGCGCGTTGGACACGAAACGAACTGTGAGGCTGAAAATAGAATCTCCTCCGAACGCCATGGCAAAGGGGTTTCGAGAGCTACGGGAAGCTCGGCACCGTCGGCATGAGTTTCCCCGAAGGAAAAACCGGACCCACCGAATCATGTTGTGCGGGGAACTCGTTCCAGAAACTCCGCTTCCGGCAAGTGGCCCGGTCCGGCCCGGCCGAGGCGAGGTACACATTAAATGCTAATGATTATGTTTTGTTTATGAAAATTGAGGAAACGCATTGAACAGTACGCTGGCGCCGCCGCCGCCGCCGACACGACGAACGAAATCGAAAGAGCAGGGAAAAATCGCTTCATCTGGCGACACCAATCCTGCTCGGGTGCGCCGACAGCCGGCACAGAACGAGTCTGGAAACGCGGGTGATCCGCGATGGTGATTGAGCGAATCGAAACACGAGTGCGTTTCGACACATCGACACATTGACTGCTTTTCACGCAGCGAGACGTGAACAGGGGGAACGAGGGACGGGGGACAGGGGGAGAAGGGTTTTCTTTCGACCGAAGCGAGCAGAAAACCACGTCCTGATGGAGACGGACGGACGTTTGGAAGCGAAGCACCACCGCCAGGAACGAGGTAAGTTATGGTACATGAAAAGCGAAAACGGTCGCCCGAGCGGCGAAGTAAGTCCGTGAAGAAACGGCACGAAAAAAAAATCCACCAAAACCCGTACAGTCATCGGCAGTGCGCTGGACGAGGGCAGAAACTTTCCCTGCAATAAGACAAATAATGAATAAATTTTTATTGACGCTTTCGGTGGCGCCAATCGATTAGGATCGGTTCGGTCAAAGCTGCTGCTTGGGCGCTAGCTGAAGTTTTGCGCTCCCTTCGCCCCATTCGCCCGGCGAAAAACGGGCTTGGGTTTGGGTAATTTATTTTGTCGTTGTTTTCGTACACGACCAGGACTCGGTTGCGCTGGGATATATCGTATCCTTTGTGCTGCCGGCGAGATTCGCATTTGACAGTGCCAGTGATGGCATCTGACGATGGGCGGTTTGTGTGTTTGTGTGCTTCTTTTTTCACCGAACGGGAGTCGTTTCGCAGCCCCCTCGACACTGATCTCTGATTACGGTCCGCGAACGAATTACGGACGAATTTGAACACAAACACACCCAGTTGGAGCAAGTTTTGGCGACCATTTTTTTTTTTGGGATGAGAGCGTGTGTTTTTGTTTGAGTAAAAACAAGAAGTTACCCTTCTTACAACGCACAAATAACATTCAAGTTATGGACAAAAATTAACAGAACTTTAATTTAGTTGTTCAATTTAATTTTTCTCGATATTTAACCAGTAGCCTAGCTTTTAATTTCAAATTTAAAAAGAAAAATTAATAAACCCTTTTGAACATATTAACGATAGATATCAAGGGTTCAAAAGCCTACTTGTAGCTTGGAAATAGAGCTGTATTTTAATAAATAGTAACAGTAAAACCATAGGCTCCTTTGTTAATACATTCAAAGTTAAACCAACAAAATAAAATTGTACATTTTATCGGCTCGATCTCGCTTGAATATAAATAGCTTTTGGGAATAATCTTAAGGCTTAGAAGAAGAAGAAAAAAAACACAATCTGTCTTGAACAAAATCCCGATTCACACCGGGACGCCCCCTCTATGTGTCAGTCAGTCGCGTAAAGTGCGTTTAAAAACGCGAGAAAAAAAAGAATCAACGATCAACAATCTTGCACGGGAATGATACCGACCTAAAACAAAACGAACCGAAACGAATCCAACCTTGAGCGAAACCCACCGATGGTTCGCGCGGGTGATAAGAAGGTTTTTCCAAAAGCCCCACCGAATGGAAATCGGGCGAGACGCACCGGTTTTTTTTTCTTTTCAAGGTGAATCTAGCGCATTAAACGCCGCCCTGTCTGAGTCGGGCTCGGGCGCAGCCACCCACATGCGGTGTTTTATTCGTTTCGCCTTACAGCGCCCGAACACTTTCGACCGATGACGATCGCGCACCGGTGCAAAGCACCCGACGATCGCGGCATAAATTTAATCTTGGACGAAGCTTTTTTTTTGAACAAAGGTTTTTTTCCATTGCCTTCACGCTGAAGATCGTTGAAAAGAGCTCCGTCGAGGGTTTTGTTGAACCACGGGGTGGGAGGCGGGCGGTGTGTGCCTGCTGACAGACGAGGGGATGAAGTTTCATGAATAAATTACATATTCATGATCGGCCAGTCTTCTCCGCCCGTCCGTCGCGGTCCAACGCGCTTATGACTAATGTTGAACGATTTGGAGTGTTTTATTTTTGCTTCTCGCCGTAAATGAGCGCATGTTTTTTTTTTGTTTTTGCTTCCTTTTGTTAAACGGTGGGGAGTTTCCTCTCGCCAACCGCCAACCGATCGCAACCGATCGAGCTGCGTAAACAAATCAATAAAATAAATGAGATTCAAATCCGCCTCGAAGCCTTACTTCAAGATTATCTTCCCTGCGGATGATGTTTTCTCTCTCTCTCTCTCTCGCTTGTTTTCTTTATCTTACACTGCTTTCACGCCGCTCGCCGTGGCTACCGGTTTACGCCTCACCATTGATGGCACTCATAAACTAATTGGCGAACTTGCGGCCAGCACAGATGACCATAACCATAAAAGCCATGTATTCGTTTCACCGGAACATGGACAAGCGGGCTGAGTATATGGCCACCGGCAAACGGGTAAGCTTTAAGGATAAGCCAATGAGTTTCCTTCGAACAAGAAGCAAGCGGAAAAAAGGAAGGCTCGAAAGAGCGCGGTTTTTAGTACGGATGTCTCATGTAGCTGTGATAATTTGAACATTCACAGACAAACGATCGTCCACGAAAGGATCGCTCGTAGCTCTTGCGTATATGAAACTCATACATACAAAATAAATTTAATTCAATTTATTTTACATTTATTTGGAACGTAGAAGAGCGGTAGGAAATATTTTAAAATTAATTAGCACGTAAAGCCGTTTGCTTTACTATAAATAATGTAAAAAAAACATGTTTTGTCCAGATAAAAAACAATAGTTCAGTTTGCAATATAAAAATAAAAAGTTAAATGAAAAAAATAATATAAATAACTTCTGTGCAAGGTACAAAACTTAGAAGTATGCACTAAATACATTAACAAAACACTCGCGTAAGCGCATTTGCGTGACCTTGCGAACAAAGCCTAATCTCCATTGTTTAAAGTTTCCCGGGTTTATCTGCATGCCCTCAGTGCGTTAGTTTTAGAAACGAAACCTCCTCTACCGGTGCCGGTGAAAACCCCAGCACTGAGCTAAACAATGCCCTTTGCAGTGTGCTCTAGAAAATGCACACTCGTGCGTAATGTGAACCATCCCAAATACACACAGACACACACTTAAACACAAAGAAACGACCGGCATTGTTGCTACTTGTTACCATACGAAACTAACTATTAACAGTGCTTTAGGATCACACCATTAAAGCCGTTCACAATTGGACTCAAAAAAGGACGGACGCTCTTTGGCGCTCGGCGGTCGTATCACTTGTTTTCCTTAGCAAGCGGGAGAAAGGGAGGAGAAATATGGTGCTTGCCTCTCTAACGTGTTTGGTTCGCTACTTTCATCGAAATCGCTCATTAATTTGGCGCTGGTTTTTTTTTTTTTGCCGCTGCGTAAATTTAACCTACCTCCAGCTTGACAGTGAAGTGATTTTTTGGGCGAAAAAGTATGTTTATCCGGTGCCTTTCTAGAGACACAAAGAGAGGGAAGATGGAAGAAAAAACATGCTAGCGTTAATCCGACCCACTGCTAGGCGTCTGCTAGACGTATCGCCTGCGGGCGAGAATGGTGAAAGGCTATCGCAAGAGTAGATCGCGCAGCGAAGCAGCGTTGGAGCTAAAAATTGAAGCGAAGCAACAAAAAAACAACACACACACAGAAATCCAAACGAGAGACAGAGAAGCAAAGGGAGCGATGAAAATGGAGCGAAGAAACAGCGTACGATCGTCTTTCTGTACCGGTGCGAACAGAAGGGGCGAGGGAGGAGTTGGATGGGTAGGGAGACGATTAAACTCCTTCCACCCCTTTCCACCTACGTCACGAACACACGAGCGCGTTCGAAGACACACACGCGAAATCGGAAACGGGAGTGAATCGAAGTGAAAGATTACTATTCTCATGCAAATGAAGCCTGGTGGTCTAATCGTGTTTGGCTGGTCGGGTTGGCCGCACCCTCAAAGCCATCCTTCCCTTTTTTCCGGAACTTTGTTCATTACATTACCGCACCGCACCGCCGTTCGCTTTCAGCTTTGATGTGCCAGAAAAAGAAAAAACAACCCGTACGCCAACATAAACCACCGAAAAATGCAACCCGGGGGTTTTGGGTAGCGATTTTTATGCTGACGATGCCCGCGATTGCTGATGCTGAGGGAAAAGGGAAGTCCGACCGAAGAACGGAGAGCAATTTTCCATTGTTTGCGAACCGGGGAGCCATTTGTTATGCGTTTGCTTTAGTTGTTCGTTTCGGGCAGTGGTTTACGCTAAGCTCTGGAATGAAACAAGAGGATGTGCTGCAGTAACATATTTCAAACGCACTAGCATTGGATGGAGAAAAGAGGGAAAAGGAGCGTAGAGTTTAATAAATTATATAACATTTCAAAGGTGAAGCGATAAAAAAGCAGCTAGGGAAGAAAATATGTAGCAAAAAATCGAGGAAAATAATAACGTATGCACGTTAGTTTTTTGCCTTTCCTCTTGAAGTAACATAAAAAAGTGTTACTTAAACACTGCAACTCCCTAATTAAGGGCCGGGAGAGCAGCAAGCCTCGAACTAAGATCCCCCATATATTTTCGACGTCCATTTCGTGTATAACGAAAGAAAGGGTGAGAGCAGGGGGTTAACCGCTCCATCGCACATTCAATAATCACGAGCAATCGGGGGATCGGGGACGAAAAGGGAAAGGGAGTGGAAATAAACAGAGTTAACCTCAAACGGCGAGTCGTCGCGCACATTAAGGTTAGTTAAAATCAATTGAAAAAAATCAACTTCAATCCAGTTTCATGCCCGGTTTCGCCTATGGACCATCGACATCTGGTGTTTCGTCCTAAAGTGTGACCGTTCGGACCGAACCGTTTCTTCCCAAGCCGTTTCGTGCGTGTTTGCTGCTGCTGCTCCTCTTCAAATTGTCTGTCGGAGGCGCGCAAAAGAATCATGAATCGAAACGACCTTGAACCTTGAGGCTTCATTTCCTAGATCTGGTCACACTTCGCCCCTTTTCGGGAGTGTGATAAAAATAAAAATCCATCTTTGGACTCTGGACACCAAGGTGCTGCCGATAGCAAGAAGCTGCCCCAATTTAGGAGATTAGAAAGGCGGCCGAATGGGGAAGGGAGGGGACGGCAGCAGGAACCTAAATCAATTTGGTGCTTCCGAAGGAAACACAGGCCTGAGTTTGGTCCCACTGAGACCAAATTAGTTTTCGCTTCCAACGCAACCCTCGATCGATCCCTTAATGAACAGAAACCAGATCCCAGACTCGGTGGACGGATTGAGCGAGGGAGCGGGAGCGTAATATAATTTCTCAGTCACAGCGGGCAGCGCGAGATTAACAGCATCGTGAGCATGTGTTTCGCTACCCTTTTCGATCGCCATTCGAACTCCGCCGATCGGTGATGGTTTTTTTTTTCGGTGACATAACGCAACTACTAACTCTCCGCACTCGAACGCGCTCCGGTGTCACATCAATCAACCAATTCGGCTAAAAATAGAGCAAACGAATCGACGACGTCGAACAAAGTGCGCGCAACTGGACGTTCGTGTTCGTGTTGAGACGCTGGTGGATGCTGTGTCTTCCCGCATCGAAAGAGTTGCTTTAATTTATGGAAGCACATCGACATCGGTTGGAGGATGAAGATGATATTTTTGGCATGCATTTTCATGCGGCTAAATAAGACCTCTAAGAGATAATAAAACATTGAAAAAAATGATAAAAATAATATAAAATAAAACATCCCAAAATATGATTTTACATCTTGGATGAACAAAAAAATATGAGAAAAAAATGACCTAAAAAAAAACAAAGAAAATATGTTTCAAACACCACACACAAAAGCAGAAGTTTGTGCAGAACTTACACAATTAAACACAAAACGGGAAACGAGTTTATGAGCTGCAGAACACACGAATGAAAACCCCAGATCTCATATTTCAATCATCCAGACACGTAACAATAGTAATGGTCAACGGTCTTTTTCCTCTCCCGCACCCTTTCTTTCCTCCCCCCCCCCCCCCCCCCACCACGGGTGGTATCCCATACATGGGCATGAAAGTGTTGCACCGACAGAAGTTCGTGATTTTCCTCCATCCATGCGTGCAATGCAAAAGGCACGCGGGAGCGGGCGCTCTTTTCCCTCCTATCGCCCCGTGTTCGTAGGGAAAATTATGTCGCCATCATTACCGTCGTCTCCCGGCCCGGCGGCCAACGATAAGCCAGTAACGCCCGGTGTCAGGTCACCGGCCGTCTGTTCGGCACGATCACGTCGACGTGTGTGGAAAAACGGTCCACCGCGGGTTTCGGAACCGGTTTCTGCTTTCTTCCTCACACGTGTGTGTGTGTGTGTGTGTGTGTTTGTGTAAAGAGAACTGGAAACTGGCGTGTTGGGCTGTCGGAGTGAACAGTGCCTCCCGCGTGATTTCAAAGAATCACCCCGTGCGACTCGTGCAACTTGCCAGCCGTAGGGCAAAAGTACAAGCGTCAGGGCCGGTCACAAACACGCTCGGGCTGGGTGACCAGTTTTCCGAAACCCTTCTTCGCACTGCCGTTGCCCCCGATTCGGCTTGAAACCTGGCTGCCCGTGCAGACGTAAAGGGCACACACAGCACGATCGGTTTCGATCATTTCAAGACGCTAGTCGTAGTCGTGTTTTTTTTTTTTTGTTCGTTCATGCCTTTCTTTCTTTAGGGCTCCGGCAGCAGCAGCAGCAGCATCAAACCGCCAACCTACAGCTGAGCCCGCGCGTGATCTGATCGGTTGTAAAGTGGCATAATAATGGCAGTGGAGGAGAGTCACCGCTAATGATCATCACGACGACGACGACGACGAGGAATAGACGCGCCAACGTTCAAACGACGGGTGTGTAGAAGGCGACCATTTGCTTCACCGTAGTCTTTCACCTTCCTTCACCTCTTTCTACTTCTTCGCTTACTTTCTCTCGGTCGCATGGGGTCGCTGTGCCTGCGCCGGGGTGGTGAAAACTAGCGCACCACCCGCTGCAGCCGGGTCTGGCACGAACACGCTAAAGAACGGTGGTTTTAGAGGCTATGGCTCAGGGTTTTGGAGGTTCACAACACGTTAGTTGAAAAGGTAAAGAGCATCCAAAACGGTGTTTATTGTAGCAAATAATGCTAAAATAAACACATTAGTTAACAACAAAACTATAAAATCACATAAATAAATAAAGCTAAGCATATAAGGAACTTGGAAACGGAAACATCTGAAATTGTGATATTCTCGAAACCAAAAATCATTGAAATAAACCAAAAAAACCACAAAAATTCTTAACAAAAGCCACTATCGCCGAAAAAACACGTATCAAAACACGTTGTCAAACGCTTTTCGTAGCAAATGGACAGCAGAAAAAAATGAAGAAAAAATCAAACTAGGAAATAAAACCCTCCATCGACGCGCTGACCTTTTCTCGGTACGAGCCCATAATCGTACCAGCGTCCGTTGATGGTGTTGGCGCAAATAATACACATCTCGTGCAACGTTCGACTTCTCTCCACTCTCCCACCCACTCTCCCCCCTCTCTCCCTCTCACTTCACGGCCGGTAACGGAACACAAGAGTAGAGACACGAGCGGAGAGCATCGAGAAACGGTGCCGGGCCCTTCGAAGTGCGCGATCACCGTAGGCAGCATAACCGTCGCGCGAACCAACCCTTGTGTGCACCGTTTGCACCGAGAGTTACTACACCACCGGTCCGAACTCGATCGCCTTCCCGTTTATGGTGTCCGCGCCCAGGGTCTTCCAGTGGACAGTAGTTCAATGTGCTTGTTAGGCAGGGAGCAGGGACAGAAAAGGGTGTTAGTAGCGATCAGTGCGAGCGTTCGATACGATCGCACTAGTGATCGGTATCGGAGCGCTCGCTAATGAGCACCCCGGGGGCCGGGTGGGAAAGGGTAAACGGTCGGAAACGATTCGCATCCAGCGGACAAATTCTCCCTCCCCGCCCCAGTGGTTCACCCAACAGCCCCAAACAACCGTTCGGACAAACTCGTGTGAGTGAGAGCGAGCAAAGAAGTACTAAATTTTCGTTTGATTTTATAGTTGTTTTGCATTTCCACATAGTACTTTATTTCAATTTGAATACTCTATAATGTTTTTGTTCTTTTGTTGTCGCATTTGTGTTTTGTTCTTCCTTGTGCGTGCGTGTGGGTGTGTGTGTTTTCTTTTTCGCCTCCGTAAACCAAAAAAAAACACAACACACCACCCAAAACTGATCACGCTTACCAGCTAAGGTCCGTACGTAAATAGCGCAATTTATAAATTCATAGAATTTATAGAACTCGGGAGATTGGTACCTTCTTTTGTCGTCCTTCTCCGCACAAATTTGTTCCGGCTACACATTGCTTTTCTCATGTGTGTTCTTTTGTTTTGGTGAACGTTTAGCTTCTTTGTTTTGGGTTTAGCGAAAAGTCTTGTTTTTATTTTGTTTTTTGACAATCGTTTTTTTTTTAATTTCTTTGTTTCCCATTTTGCGGCCTCCTTTTTTTGCTGGTGTTCGTGTTCGCTTTTCCCGTTCCTAGGTTCGCTAGTTTTGCTTTGTATTTATTTTTGTTTTGTTTGGTTTTTTTTTGTAAGTGTTGCATTCTTTGGTTTCATTCTCATCGTTCCATGCTCTTCCCCTCGTTTTCATCAATTTGAACATCGCACACTAGATGCGCGCACTACAGCGTTATCGCTTCCCCTTGGCCCACGCTCATTCTCCGCTTCTCTAACACAGTGAGTGTGAAGTTTAGAACTCAACGTTTGTGTATTACACAATTTGCGTGCGTTTCGCAATCACTATTTTTGTATCAGGTTCTTTTATACTTATTAGGAGACTTTCATGCTTCGTTTCGATTTCATGTGTTCGGTTGTTCGGCGCCGCCCGGTAGAAACCGGGCGGTAGGAAGAAGGAGCGTTTGAAGAAGTTTAGCCGTTTCACTCATTTTGACAGGCGACTGTCAGACACATTTCGCTCTGGAGAGATCTTTGGAAAGAATTGTGTTACATTCACGGGGTTCGTAGTTAACTTGAAGTTGAAGCACGAAGAAAATGTTCATACTGTTGTACGCCACTGCGTTATCTTTGCTTTGCATGCTTAAAATTTGTTTCCTTGCCTGCTTCTAGCGCTAGTTTTGCTTCGGGTTCGTTTCGTTACGCATCGTCAGTTGGTGCTTTTTTATTCGTACTTGCACAATCTTACTTAAATGTATGCTTACACTTACAAATATGTTCGCTTACGTCACTAATTTGTATCATGGTTTATTGATTTTCCTTCTTACGTTTTTCTTATGTTTATTTGTTGAGTTTCGCCGGCTTTACGTGGATGTGATACAGTACATTTTGGTATGTGAGTTTTTGCTTGTCACACTGCAAAACCGCTCTCTCGGCGGCATTGAGAGAACGGAAAATTAACAATCACAAGGATTTGCAAACAAGCGAGAGAAAAACAACCCAAAAACTTGCCCAACCCGCTGAAACCGTGGGAAAAGAATTACTATCACAATGTGCTCCCTCTCACTGCATCGGCATCGAGTGGCCTTTCCTCTTTCCTCTAGCCACACTTCGATTTCCTTTCCCTCGCACACCCTCGCCAAGCAGTGAGAGTAAGCCGTTTCGTTTGTTTTGGGTGAACCATTTGAACTTTTCCAGGGAACTCTAGCCTTCCCCCACGGTGCCAGCGGGTGTTCGTTCTAAAAAGCGAATTTAAATTCGTTACACCCACGTTACATGCACAAACATACACACACACACACACGCACACATACATGGAACGTGAGAGCGCTTTAAACGAACAAACACACGGAAACCGATTCGTTCCTGCGTACGTTTATTAAGCTGCTTTTTTCTGTATCGCTTCGATTTTTTTTGTTTTTTGGGTACCTTCGATTTCGGATATCCTTTTCCAAGATGTTATTGTTTTTATTTCAAAAGGATCCCGCACCCGTAACGGGAGACAGGGAGTGACGCGATGGTGGTGGCCCAGAAGAGAAAAGATCATGCACAAACGCGACGCGACTCGAGTCGCCATCGAGAGAGAAAAAAAACCGAAACTTTCTTTCACAAAAGCATTCTGCCCCGCGCGTCGGTTTCGGCCATCCTTACTTTGCTTCACTAGTTTTAAATTGTAAGATTTATTTTGCATGCTAAATTGTCTCCACCACATATTTTGTTCGTGTTTGTTTTTTTTCGTTTTTTCATTTGTCATTTCGAAATTGTTGATTCCATTTTGTTTCGTTTTTTTTTCTTCTTCATCTCATTACTACAACGGGTTGGGTTTGCACATAGTCGTGTTTTAAAGAGTAACCGTTTTCGGGTTGTTTTTTTTTTGTTACTTTTGTTTTTGTTTCGGTTTCGTTTGGTTTTGTTTGTTTTGGTTTTGCTCGTTCGGACACTCTTTCCCCTTCGCCCGCCCCTCCCACGGGATGGGGAGCTTGGGGAGCGGTGCGAGCCTTACTTATTATCACTTTTAGATACTATCACTTATATTTTGTTGTATTTTCTCTTCTTCTCTTCCCATCTCCTCCTTCTCCCGCTGTCTTAACAACGCTGCTTATTTTTTTGTTTGTTTGTTTTTTCAACCACGTTCGCTTACACATACTACACATAGAGTTACACAGAAACAGTATCGTTCGATGCCGATGCCTCGCCGTGCTAGTCGGGCCCGTTATTCGCTCGACAATAAGAAACGGGTAAGTGTTTAGCTGCATGTTTCACTTGTTTAACGCAAAAAAAGATAATAGAAAATCCTAAACCACCGGCTTGCTGTTGCTGCTTGATTGCGGAATCGAAAACGAACTCAAGCCCCACGAAACGCAGGATCCGGACGACGGATCGAAATCGGTTCGAAAATACCAACAAAATCCGTGTTTTCTTTTTATTCGGAGCAACGCTGCCATTATCAGTTCGCGGCATGCCTTCGCTCCCCACGAACAGGGCGCTAACGGTTCGACTAACTACGAAAAAGGGCGCAACGGAACTTGCGCCAACTTATAAAATACTGATTAAAAATATCTAACCTCCCCTCGCACGCTCCACTCTTCCCACTTATTATCTTGTCCCGATGGAGACGCCTGGTGTATTTTGTTTTTTTTTACAAAAAATCTGGGATCGTCTTTGTACTTGGGGTAGAAAAGGTACAGCAGTGTGATAAAGCTGACTTTTGATTTTGGATGAAACTTGGGCACCCCCGGTGCCCTGTGCAGAAAACGCTGCTCATGCTGGCGTATGACGTGTATGTGTATGGGTGCCAACCACGGTTTGCAGGGAAAGTGCACACAATCACAAATATCACCTTAAGAGTTTTCATCCGTTTTCTAACGATGAAAGAAATAATGAAAAAAATGGTTTTAAAACGAACGTTAAAGTGGTTCTTTTAAAGTGTGTAAATGGAAAAAAGTAGTCATAGAAATATCAGAAAACACAAATGTTGCATAGAAAATAAACAAAATCAGCTCAAAAGAAGTCAAACTGGTGGAAAATATAAATTTTCGAAAAAAAAGTTTCGCTTTGAAAATGATATGAAACATCGTCAGGCAGGTTGAACTACGACTAATACAGCACAGTGAATCAATACTTACACGCTAACGCTATCTATCGGGTACGTATCATTATATAGTAGGATAAACGATTAATCAATACGTGTGTGGGTTTTGTACATCTCGATTGGTTTGCTTCCTCCTTGCAGCAAGGAAAGGAAAACGAATATTCATCCTTAACCGGTGTGTCACTTTCCCTTCCATGTTCCACTGTAGCTGAAGCCTTTCACACACACACACGCGCGAGCGCACATTTTGTAATCGGGAAACATATCAGAATCCCAAAAAATGTCAGCCCTTTCTGCGAACGAAATACCAGGCGCCTCCATTCCAAGGCGTTCCATTCGGGTTCCCATGGTTACCGTGACGTCAAACGTCAAACCTAGCATTAAATGATTATTGTTCCCGTTGTGCGGTCTACAAAAAACATAAAACGTTCAAAAAGAAAACGTTCACAGCAAACATCATCTTGTCTGTCTTCCACCGATCCACTTCCTCCCACTCTCCCACGTATCCTCTCTCTCTCGTGTCCTCTTGTCGTGTTCTTTTTTTGATATTTGAAGAAAACGTCACGCCTGTCGGTTTGGTTGGTTTTCGGGGGAAGAAAAAGTGGATAGAAAACAAACGGAAAGCCATTGTGCACTGTCCATCACACACGTCCGCTACCCCTTCCCCGATGGCCATATTTCGTACGTTCCTGATTATTAACATGTACCCATCACATCTATAGTATATAAGCAGGATTTTCTGTTCTGTGTCCGTTGTTGTTGCCGGGTTTACGCGTCGGAAAACCGGTGTGCCATTTTTATAATGGTTTCACGCACCGTTTCGCACCGTCCAACCCCGAAAATGCTTTTCCTCCCCCGCACGGCACGGTTCGTTTGTAAATGCAATGCAATGTTGTATACGGCGTCCAGAGTATTGCTGTGTCTGTGTGGTTTTTGTTGTTGCTTCGTTTTGAAATTCGTGAAAAAATCTACTACATTTTACATACAGATTATTGAAATGTGTGTTTTACTTTAATTCGTTTCCGTTACGAGTTTCCCCGTCTTTCCCGTCCGCTCTGCGTTCTCTACACGTTCTCTCCCTTCCTCTTTTGCTTGCTCGCTACTATACTACCATTTATACTTGCACTGTTTTGCTCTCATGTTTTGCTCTCAATCTCCTCCTCCCCACCGACTGAAGCCGTTTTAAAGTATGGTTTGTATTTTTGTGTTTGTGTGTTTGCGTGTTTGTTATACATATATTTCTTCCACTACTTTGTTATGCTGGTTTTACTCTCGGGATATGGATTGTATTATCGTTTTGTATGACACGTATGGAATGCGGTATAGTGTGCTTTCGCTTTCTTCGCTCTGGTCTTTTCTCACTCGCAACACAAACGTAACAAACAAGCACTGGAGGGAAAAAAGTTATCAAATCAAAGATATTGGAACGAGGAGCTCGACCCCGTCACAGAAAGAAGCAGATACTTAACAAACAACTGCAAAACGTATCAAAGCCATCATTGGCAAACAAAGTGCGTCACTTTAAATTTCAATTTCAAACACAATTTTCATTCAAGACGAAAAACAACGAACAACGGTATCGCACCACACCGAAACCGAATTGTCACTTGCAAAGGCTTGGGGTAGAGAGACGGGAAGGGGTGGTGGTGGAGGGTTCAATTGTTTGTTTTGTTTCCTTTTCTGCTCTTGCTTGCTTGCGACGACGATAGATTACTTGCTTAACTAGATACTTTTGTTTTGCTATAACTTTGCGTTGTATGTTGGTATGTGTTTCCGTATGTATGTGTGTGTGTGTTTGTGTTTGTGTACGTGTGCGTGGGGTAATTTTAATGATTTTGTTTCGTTTCGTTTGCGTGTAAAAATTTGTTGGGTTCTCTTCCTTTATTATCAATAGTTTATCAAATTTGAAAATCCTAGTTTTATTCTTTTTTTTTGTTTTTGTTTCACTTTGTTTATCGTTTTGTCCATCCCTCCCATTTGTAGCCGACTTCTTCTTCTTCTTTTTCTTTTGGTTTACTTTCTTTGTTTTTCTTCACCACATTCTTCGCTAATATTCCCATGCCTCGACCATCCACATATGTGTATATATATATTTTTTATGTATAGTATATAAATATAGAAAAACACACACACGGTACTTGTATTTTTTGTATCATTTTTTTTTTGTTTTCTTTACCATTTTTGTTTCCTTTTTTTGTTTTGTAATATTCGCCAACACTTTCGCTCTCTCTTTCGCTTTGCCGTTCAAACTCTTCGTACTGATTTTGTTCACTTTTGTTTCCCTCTTTTTGCGAAATACGCTTCCTCTCAAAGCGACCGCGAAATCAAAAAAGTACTTCAAACAACAACTTCTCTCAGACTTATATGAGCTAACCACCAAGTGGCGGTACAGTTTTTTCCCCTCAATGTACCTCCTCCGCTCCAACAAGCAGACGACGAACGTACTATTGGATGGTGGCTGTCCGAAACCAAAAAAAAATAGGTTCCTTTTTCTTCGATGCATGTGAAAAGATTGTGAAAGGAAAACTTCGGCGAAAGATCGTTTCTCTCGCGCCATCACTCCGCTGCGCAAGCGGCTGCTGAGTGGAGCAAGAGGGTGTTGAGGTGGGTTTTTCTTGTCATTTCACAGTGCAATAGCATCGAGCACGGCGTCGTCGACGTCAGAAATATATCGCTTCCTTTTTGTGGTCCCCCCCGTGGGCAACCAACTAACACACCAGAGGGAAAGGAAGGAACCGTACCTTTCCACGTGTAAAAATTTTGGACAAACCAACCGGTGCCACAACGAGAAGCTGCGCTCGTTTGAAGCACATCCTTTTACACACCAAGTTCTTTATTTGCTGTTTCTGTGCCTGTTTTCCTCCACTCTAAAAATCCATCGAATCGAAACGCACCGGGGGCGTGTGTGCAAGCGAAAGTGAAAGAGGGCGGAGAAGAGTGTTTTGTAAAATATGCTACTGTTGCTTGTGTGTATGTTTTGTTTTTTTGTTTTGTTTGTTTGTTTCATTTGTTTGCTTCGTTTACTTTTATTTTGTTTTTGTCACGTTTTTTTTATTGATTAATTTGTTAATAACTACTACAGACACATACATATACGTTTGGGTTGTTGTATTTTTTGTGTAGTACTTTTGAGTAATTTTCTGTTTTTTTTTTGTTCGTTTGCTTCTTTTGTCTCTTTAATATACGTTGAATGTTTCGGGACTTTGTTCTCGTCGGTTTCGCTCCAGTTTCTTCATCTGTTTTTTTTTGCTTCATTCTAACAAACATTTAGAGTTTTCTTTCATCTCTCTCTCTCTCTCTCGCTTTCTCCTTCATCCAAACTTTGTTGTTTCCAGCGCTGTAGTAGTGCGCTTTCGGTATTGTTTGTGATTTCGTTTTCGCTCTGAACGATTCCTGTTTGTTTGTGTGTGTGTCCGGGGTGTATGTGTAAGCTACTATTTATTTCCATTTTATTTGTGTGAGTGATTTAGGCGTGTTATAGTGTGGTTAAGCTATCAAACCATGGACATTTTGAGTAACCTCCTGCAGCTGCTACTGCTGGCTAGCGTCGGTTTCCTTTTTAACCATATATCAACTATGCTGAGCTATTTTGAATCGGACTGCTTACAACATGATGGATGTGGGGTAGGAAATGAATTTGTTCGTTTGAAAAAGAAACATACCGGTGCTCTATTGAGTTTGGCTCACCCTTGTTTGCTTGCGGAAACTGTCGCCTGCTTGAGCATCGACTCACGTGCCACTTTCGTCTGCTAATTGATATTTCTGCGCCACAATGGAACGATGCTTTTGATATCTGTGGCTGCACCGTAGGTAAAGATCTGCTTTTATTTGTGTTTCCTTTTTCTCAATCCAGTTCAATTACTGCGTCTATGTGTGTATTTTGTGTTGACGGACACTACCACAGCACGGTACAATCTCATCACAGGAAGAAACGAAGAAAGTTAAGGCTCCAGAAGAAACAACGCCACTACAAGTGAAACTCCAACAACCGAAGAAGAAAACTCAAAGCGAAACGAAAAACGAACCGAAAAACGAAAGCATGGAAGACAAAAAGACGAAAGAAGAAGCGAAGAAAAAAACACAAGAATTTTCGGCATTGCGAGCGAAGAAGACGAAACGGAAGAAGACGGAACAAAACGAAAAACAAAAATAAGAAAACAAAAGATTATTTTTTGCACGATTTTTTCACGTTTGTTGTGGGTTTTATTTTTTCTTCAAAAAAACAACTTTCTACAGACTATAATTGGATTGTCTTAAAAACAAAAGACAGTGAGATCACAAATAATAAAAAAACAGAAAAAAAACTTGCAGAAGAAAAGGAAGAGTGGCGTTTTCGCCGAGGGGGGGGGGGGAGTTGAGGGAATCACTACACATAAGTTAAAACAAAAATTATAATAATAATAGAGTAGCGGTAGTTGTTGTTGTAGTAGTAGCAGGTAGTGTTGCCTGTGTGTATGTGGTGTGTGTGTTTGTTTGCTTTTGTAAGGTAATAATAGTTAAAGGTAAAAAGGAGAAAGATATTTTGTAGCATATCCTTAATTCGTAAATTCAAATATCACAAATGAAACGGGTTTTCTTACTTCTTCATCCTTTTCCTTTCCTTTTCAACACCACTCTCCTGAGCGCGCTCGCTCACCACACAACAACAAACACTCTCTCGCTGCTGCTCTTTCTTCCTCGCGTTCTACACACACTGCTCCTCTTCCTTAATTCTCCTGCAAATCTTTTCTCCTCGCTCGCTATCATATCTCTGCTTCTTTTGTTTTTTTTTTCGTTTTGTTTGTTATGCTTTTTTCTTCTTATCTTAAACGTGTTTGTCTCTTCTAGTTTTATTGTTTTGTGTTGCTTCTTCCTTTTCTTTTGCTGCTGCTTCTGCTTCGCGATCGAATAAGTTACAAATGAAGAGACAAACACAGCGAAAAAAAACGGAAAAAGGAAAAACATTTTCAAAAAATATCTTCCTTTCACCAATGCCTTAAGCTTAAGATCAATGATTTGTTTTCTTGTTTCAAAAACAAACACTAACAGGAGGAAAAGAGCTACCTTGCCAGGAAGGAATCGGCACTACACGTGTTTCTATGTCGGGTGGTATGGGTGGGAGAGTGTACTGTGTCGTCGTTGGTGTGTTTATGAGTATGTATGTGTGTTTTATAGATGTGTATGTGTGTGGGTGTGTGTGTGTCTCATCCTTACTGTTTGTTCTCCTTTCCATCCCTTTACTCACAAATGCTTTATTATCGGCTTTCCTGACTTCCGCACAGCTTATCCTTATATGCATTTCTCCTCCCTTCCTCTCTTTTTCCATCGTTCTCTCCTCCCACCAACGTTCTTCTACCTTTCTTATAATGTTAGTTCGGTATCATTTTTCTTCATTTTTCTGTTATGATTAATTTTGTTCTGTGATTTTTTTGTTTGTTTGTTTCATCCTCTTTACAGGTGTGTTTTTTGCGCTCATCACAACACTCTATACTTGCACTTTTTTCAAATTTTTTAGTTCACTTTGTTTTTTTTTTGTAACTTTTTGCATTTGCGTTTTCATCACTCGCGTTTCATAATTCCAAAGTTTTATACATTCCTACCTTATTCGTGTAAGTTGTTTTTCGTTTTATAATCCATGTGTGTATGATTTTTTTTCCTTCTTCATCATCCTTCGCTCTCTTTCTCTCCTCCCCGTTTGCACACGTTGTTGTTCGAAATTTTGATTTTCGTCCGGTTTTACCACAAATCCCCCACTTAGTTCTTAACTGAGTTATATATTTTTTTGTTTTCGAGCATGAAGTGAAGCGGTTCGGTTCGCATCATCATCGAAAAAAGGGGTAGGAACTCTACACAAGATCCAATCGTTCCGAACACAACAAAAAATAACTCTTTCAAGACGAAATATTTTACCAACTTACTCTTGACGAAAAATGAGAAAATAGAACACTAAAAAAAAACGGTAAAACTAAACTCCGAATCGGTCTCTCCGAAACAAACGAACACGCTACACAAACGAAGAAAGACGAGATGAGCAAAAAGGTGGGAAGAAAAAATACCTTAAAATTCGGAGAATTCGGGGGGCCTAAAGACGTAAATTACCACATATAGAACAGAAAAATTCGAAAAAAAAATATGGAAAAAACATGCTGCTGCTGGCTCTCGCTTCTTCCTCTTCTTTTCCACCCTCTCCTTCTCCATCAACATTCTAAGCACACACACAGCTGTGTGTGCTGTTGTGTGTTAGAGTGTGTGTGGGGGTGGGGCCTTAAAATTAATTTGTATTCGCGCGTGTGGGGGTGCTAATTTTTTGTTTTGTCTCACCCTTTTCCTCCCTGTTTCTCTCTGCTCTGGTTCGCACTCTCGTTCTCTCGCACTCTACTATATTCGATAGTGAAGAGTAGTGTGTTGTGTTGTACTACGCTACCATTCCAGTTTTGTTTTTTGTTTCTTCGAGTCTTCGAGAATGAAAAATGCACATCGCAACACAGAGAAACACACAAGGCGTTATATTCTAAACTTTACCGTCCTTCGCGCATCGTCCGGTGTAAATCACAAGTGAGTGAAAAGCAACAGCAACAACAACAACCACACTTCCGTGGGGGTGGAGGGTGTGGTGTGGTGAGGTTTGTCGCTAATCATCGTATTATAATATTCTATCGCAGAGCACAACATCCACACACACACACACATGTATTTTATGTGTTTTTCTCTTCTCGTTTTGTATTTGTTTGCTTTGCACAATGCAAATGATGCTTTTCGT
Organism: Anopheles farauti; assembly: GCA_000473445.2. Classification (NCBI taxonomy): domain Eukaryota; kingdom Metazoa; phylum Arthropoda; class Insecta; order Diptera; family Culicidae; genus Anopheles; species Anopheles farauti. The sequence goes on from KI915045.1 coordinate 2,937,399, forward strand.
TGCGCTCCTCTTTTCTCCTTCCTCCTCCACTCTTTCAAAACACACACACACCTCTTTCTTGCCCTTTCTGCAGCTCTAACTAAGTGGGAGTGGGGGAGTGTTATTTTACATTTGTAGTTTGTAAAAAAATTTGAAAATCCTAAAACCACGGTTTGTTTTCATTTGTCTCACACATTCTTCTTACGCTTCGGACACAATGTGTGTCGGCTTTCGGTGTGATTGCGTGGTGTACACGTCGTACGTAGTACGTCGTGTGTGGCACAAACCCAGCCATTCGTGATTCGAAATTCACCCTCGTTCGCCGCTCGCATAATAAACATTCACAACTTAAATGGGGAAAAAATGAAACAAAAATCCACGAAATTTGTTTGCTGTTACCGTACGAAGTGTGTTCTTTATAAGCCTAATACACGATATATTTAAAAAAATCAACGAATAGCTCTCTTCTTCCTCCTTCTAATTAACCTCCACTTCTGTTTTACCCTCCTCCTAACGCTCACGTGTAGGTTGTTCGCTCTTAGCCATCATCTCTCCTCCTCCTTTCTCCATCGCTCCTACCACCTCTCCTACCACGATCCGAAATTGGACCGATTTTTTACAGAAGAAAAAGATCACACCACTAGTTGACTTGTGGAAAAAGGATCAAACGAGACGAAACCAACCCCCCTGGGGATGGTTTTCGATTCGAAACACTCGTCTCTCCGTCCTCCTCCGTGTGATTTGTGGGGTGGGATAATTCGCATTTTATGTATTCATAAACGGTACTAGTAGTAGTAGTAGTATTCGTACTTTGTAGGAGAAAATTGGAAAATCACTAGGAAATCATCACAATATTAATTCTTGATTTTAAAATTATTAATGACAAAAAAGAAGGAGAAAGCGAGCGAGGGAGGGAGTGAGAGAAAAACACACGGTACGACCAGTTTCGAGAGGAAACACACAACAATCAACACCCAAGTTCCAACCAAAGTGAGCAAAAAAAAGGACGCGCACACAATACAGAAGCGCGCTTGGACAAAATCTTATTCTAGCAATTATTCGAAGAAGAAAAAACTACAACAAAAAACACACACACACAACATTGAGTGGGTGTTTAAAAGAGGAATTCCGAAGAGAGGAAAACAAAGTATAATTTTTACGACGCTACAGTTTTCCCCATCATCGCACACAAAACAACAACAAAAACATGGGCGCGCGATTCGTCAATAATTCAATCGGTTTGCATACGGCAGCAAACAGATAAGAAGAAATGGCAAGCAAGAAAGAAACCCCCCGCAACAAACACAAGGTAGGGCGCGGGGGCAAGGGGTTTTGCTTTTCCTTCGTGCCCTTTGGTGCACGTTGCGACTAAAGCTAACAAACTAAAATATAAATCCATTGCCTACACAAAAAAGCAATGGATGGATGAAAAAAGTACAGTTTAAAAAAAATGTTGGAAAAATACAACACAGAAATCAAAATATGTTCGCACAAGAAGAGGAGGGAGAAGAAGTGCTCTCACACTCCCTCTCGCCCTTCAGATTCCCTTTCCTTCAGGTGTCACAGCAGCGGTTGGTTTGGGTTAATGGTTGAGTATTTGAATGATCTTTTCCTTCCGGGGTTCGCACTTTCGTGTGTGTTTGTGCTCGCTCGCTCAAACGCTCTTTCTTTTCTCGCCCGATTGCTAATTCGTTCTCCACTATATCTCGCTCTCGCGTGTACGTTTTGCATTAGTACGCGGCGTTTTACATATCTTGAAGTTGTTCATTATTGTACTTAGAGCATTTCAGCTGTGTGCACAGGTGTGTTTTGTGATCTGTTACAGAACAAAATTAATTCATCACTTGGGTTTGCCACGTTTTAATAAACCGTGTTACTATCTTTTCCCGTTCCCTATATCTTCTACGCACGTGCCCGGTGAAAGGGGGGAAGTGTGTGTGAAAGAATGAGAGCTCTTTTTTAAATATTTATAAAATACTTAAAAAGTAGTGGCTGCGTTCACTTTCTTCCGTATGTGTGTTCTTTTACTTTTCCTCTTCAACAGTATAGAAGAGCGGCTCACACCACCCAGCGTTGAATAAGGGGCGGGAGGAGGTGGTTTTCTTTGTGTGTCAATAGTATGTTCGCGCAGCAACGTTATGCAAATTGTGTTCTATCGCCATGCTTTTGGCTGTCTGCTGAGAAATGAAGACAATCCCCGCACAAGGGAGGGGGGATTGTTTACTTGATTTGCTTCCTACCTTTGCTTATTTTTCTTCATAGAAAAAAAAATCAAACGCATCAAACTCACTCACGGCGCGCGCTGCACAGCTACGTACGGGACGCACGAATTCGACCGATGATGATGCTGATGATGATGGTTTCGCTTCGCTTGCTCTCCTCCGGGGACGCTGCTCTCCAAACGGAAGGGAGATCCTTCCATCCATCACGAAAAAGGATGCGTGACGGCGGCGGCGCCGCCGCTTGTGGTGATAGTGAAACCCAAAGGGAGTGCTTACTGACTTGTGTTGCTGTGTTGCTTCTGCTTCTGCTACTGCTAATGCTGCTGCACAGCCGCTGAGGATGAAACGGGTTGGGCGCTCCACACATCGCGGCGTTGGCCGTTTTGAACTCACAGGATGATTTTTTGACTGCATGGTCGGATGACGAAAGCACGCGACAAACACACGCAACCTCCTCTCCACCACACCACACCGAGAGCGGTGGAGATCAAGTAGTGCGGCGACTTTTGCTTCAGATTCAGATCTCCTTCGATTGACTTCCGCGGGGGGATTGTCCATCATCCGCTGTTGGCGCTTTCTTCTTCCTTTGCTTTTACGTTGCCGTTGGAAACGCCGTTCTTTTTCTTCGCTTGAAACTTGAAACAGCAGGAGCGCACATGCATCACGCCACAACAAGAACGATTCGAGAGGGCATTCGTCAATGCCGTACTATCATTTTTTTCGTTTACTTATTACAAATCACATAATCACAGTTCCAGCAGGGGAGAGCGCGCCGATATTTTCAACCGTCCCAAAAACAGAAAAACGCAAATCACAGATTGCAACAAACGCACACACGCACGCACGAACGCACGCATTTTCTCTTTCTTCCCTCTCTCTTTCTCTCTCTCTCTCTCGCCACAGAGGAAACTTCACTTCACGTGCTTCGGGTGAATTTTAAGGACCATCATATCTCATCACACACCGTTGTCGGCTTTTTTATGAAGATAAGTCCTATTTTACACTTTGCTTCCTTTGCTCTCTTTCTCTCTTACTCTTTCTCTCGCTCTTGGACACAAAATCACTTCTCACACTCTTCTTCTTCTTCTTCTTCTTCAGCGGTTTTCCCGGTGGTGGTGGGTGGATGGTGGGTGGTGGTGGTGTGTCGGCTTGCGTTTGGTCGAACTTGTCCGGAACGAACACACTTTTTACACGATGGACAACGACCACCTCCCGCGCGCGTGTCGGTGGTGGGTCGTGTTGGCGAGGCGCTGTGGGTGGTTGTAAAGACAATCACACACACACGCACACATTCGCCCGATGAGCGTTAGGAAAGGGGTGGGTGAGGGGGGCGGGGAGGATGGGAGTCGAAGAGTCGTTTAGTCGGAATACGCTTGGTAGAGTTTGTTCTTCGTCAGCACAAAGTCCGGGCTGATCATGATTGTACTGCCACGTGCCAGATTTCTGTGGGGCGAGAGAAAAAGAAAGAGCACACAAAAAAACTGCATAAGTAATCGGAAGTAGGGGAAGAAAAGTGGTGCTTCCCTTGGGAGGAAGGGTTCCACAACCGAGAAGGAACTGAAAAACACGACTTCTCTAAAACTCTAAAATACTTACTTCAAAAACTGTGGCAAAATGGAGGTCCATCCCCGTCGGTCCTGCTTGAGCGTCAGGTACAGCTCGAACGTGGACACGGTGTTCGGGTCGGTCTTCATGGCCGCAATCCGCCTGCAAATCAGCGAGACAGTGTTGGAAAACGAAACGGAAGAGATTAGTTTAATTCGCTACCTTCTTCTAAGCAGGTGGTTGCGGAAAGGCAACACAAAACCGAAACCTACCGTGTGTTGTCCGGCTCGTCCTCGAACTCGATGTAGATGGTGCAGCCCCGGATGCCGCACGGTTCCTTCTCGGACAGCTCGAACATCTGCGAGGATATCCTCGGCAGGAGATCGGCCGGCAGCAGCACCTCGGTGCAGGCGAGATGTTGCCGCTTGGCAATCCGCAGCTCGCTCTCGAGTCGCTGCGTCAGCTTCTGCAGGGCATCTTCGTGCGGCGAAGCCGTCAGCGCTATCGTCGCCGGCTCCAGCGGGTACTGGTTCTCGCTGTAATACTGCTGCTGCTGCTGCTGCTGCTGCTGTTGCTGCTGCTGATGCTGCTGCTGTTGCTGACGCTCCTGCTGCTCCAACTGCTGCTGGCGCAGCTGCTGACGTAGCTGCTGCTGCTGCTGCTGCAGTTGTTGCTGCTGGCTCTGGTGGGAAGCGTGGTGATGGTGATGATGATGATGATGATGGCTGCTACTGTTGTGATGACTGCGCTGCAGCTGCTGACTTTGTGATTGCTGCTGCTGCTGCTGCTGCTGCTGATGTTGCTGACTCGGTGCCTGCTGCTGCTGCGGCTGGCTCTGATGGCGTTGGCTTTGATTAGAATTTTTGTTACTATTCGCCGGGATTGGCATCAACGGTGTTCGGAAATCTGCGCGATGAGAAACGAAAAATGGGAGTTTTCTATATTAGAACATAATTCCAATTTTTGAATATATTTTCTTCCGTACGAAACAAGCGAAGAAGAAAACAAAAAACGAGCCACGTCAGAATCGATTTTCCACCAACGACAACCGGATGGAGGAAGCTTCGCTCTGCCCTTTCACCCGCTCTCTCACGCTCTCCACATCTCAAACCCTCCCTCCTCCTGCAACCCTGGGGAGAGGTGAATCGATTTTTCCCAAACCCAACGCACACTACGATGCCGCTCAGCTGGAGCTGCTCCAAATACACACACACACGCCACACGCGAGCTGCCCGCTGTGCTGTGTGGAAAAGGGTTCCGGGATTTTCCTTCCTCTCTCTCTCACACACACACACTCGCACACCGAAAAAGACCCAAGAGCTCTCCTTCTCTTTTACCCGCACACCATCTCTCACGCTCACGCTCACGCATTGTGAAGTGAAAACGAAACCGTTTTCTATCGATCGGTGGAAAAATTATGTCGAACAGCAGAGCACCGCGAACAGCTGTTTCATGCGCTCTCTCGCTCACTCGCGCCAGCGCTTGGCCAGAAAATCGATTCGTGTTGCGGGAGAGCTGACGGGCCAAAAAGAGCGAGTGAGAGCGGGCGAACACGCTCCCCGGAAAGGGGGCACAGCAAGGAAAAAAAGAAAACGAACTGCTACTGCCGCTGCTGCTGGTGGAAAATTGATCGTCGAAATGTTTTTCTTTTCAGGAAAACTAGCTATTCTCGTGCGAGGTTTACAGGAAATACCTACTTATGTACATTCGTACGCCGGGTGGGTTTAGCGAACAGCTCACTCAACTCACGACTCACTCACTCACACGGAAGAGGTGGCCCTACAACGAACGAACGAACGCACGCACGCACGCAAATTTCCAACCGGTTGTTTTTCCGTTTTAGGGCGATATATCCGCGGTTTCGGTTTGCCGGAAGGGCATCAAGAACTTCTGAACAATTTGGAAAAAGGAACAGGCTCGCACTCTCCTCACGCACTCTTTCTCTCTCACTAAGCTGGACTTTTTTTTCACGAAATGGAAACCTCAAAAGTGGTATTTTCGAAGCATCATTTCCTTGCTTTGCATTCCGGCACACACTATTTCACACACCAGGGGCCTCAAACCTTAACGCGCACAGGAAAACAATGTAAGCCAAAGGAAAAAAAACAGTGTGTGGGAAAAAACCAATAGAATACGGGTTGTAATGCCGAGAGAAGCGCGTTGGATCAGAAATTGGCAGGGAAAAATGATGAACTGTTCACTCGGTTTCGCGATGCGCTTTTTGGGGGGGCTCGTGAAAATGGACAACTCCAAAAAGCCACACACCAAACCAACACGCGCGCGCACACACATACACAACCTAGGAGAGAGAGAAGAGGCGGCCCCAACACCGAGCGCTGTGTGTGTTGCCTGTTTGACGGTCCGCAAGCGAGTGGTGTGCGTGTGTGGAGCGCCGCATGCAGGAAGGGAGTGACGCATGAGGAGGGAATCACCCCACCACGGATGGGCACTCGTGTGAGTGTGAGAGAGAGAGAGAGCGAGAGAGACCGTGAGCGAACGAAGAAGTAACGGCGCTCGTTCGTTCTCGCTCACGCTGTTCGGATCAGCTGTTTGATCGGGTCCGACTCGGTGAGCGGCGTGAACGAGAACGAGTGAATCGATTCTCACACTCCCTCTCGCTCACTCTCTCTCGCTCTCACTTCCTGAACCACTTCGCTACGTATGAGGAACCACGCTCTGGGTGGGTGGGAGAGAGCGCCAGCTCGTGCCAGCTGGTTTTGCCGGTTCCTATCGCTCACACTGACTCGCTCGCTCGCTCACTCGCTCATCTCGCTCGCTCTTTCGCTCTCACGCACCGGGTGCTCCGTGCGGAAACGTTCGCACTTAGCAACAGAGCACACCACACCAGGGCGTTAAAAATCGCGTTTTTTCGCCTTCGCACCCAACGCGGTGGCGAGCGGCGAGATTAAAATATTCACGCACGCACGCACGCACGTGTGCGAGTGAGGGAGACACAAAAAGGAAGACGAATTTTAGTCCATTCCCTTCCTTTCTCTGGCCCGTGGAAAATGCGAAAAATGTTTGTGACGCGTTCGTTTTTTTTCTTGCTTCTACTACTGCACTCCCCACCGTCGTGGGTCGCGTGAGAAAACCCGGAAAGAAGTGTTAAGTGGGAAAACGGACAGCAACTGGAAAACAGACTTACCGTTGACTTTTGTGGATCCCAGGTAGCCCAGCTGGCCCGGATACGGCGGCACGGAGATGAGTTCCATTTTCAGAAACTCTTCGACCAATTCGTCAATTGCAGCCAAATTCGCACTCATAAATCAAACCGCGGATGCTAATGTCTGTGCGCCGTTTAGAGCCCCGTTTTCCTTCGTTTCGGTGGAAAACTTTACCGCACACACTACTCACACGCACACACGGTGGGACAAATTATTTCTTCTCACTTCTCACGCGGCTGCTGCTGCTGCTGCTGAATTTTCTTCTCGTCCAAGTTGGTTGGATCGCTTTTGATGCTTCTCTGTGTCCGTTCTTCCTTCGCCTATATTCTATTTGAACTTTTCAGCTTTGCTCTTCTTGCTAGTAGGTTACTAGTAGTTGTAGTAGTTGTAGTTGCTAGTACTAACAGTAGGTAATGTGTAATCGTTTTCCTTAACGAATTATCGATATCGGAGAGACTTAGACGTAGAGTTTTATACGTTGCTTTTTTGTTGCTTCCGTTTGCTTCTGCTTACATACATAGAGAATACGATGCGCGGAGAAAAGTGGTCTCGAGTTTTCCAGATTTTTCCTCCCGTGATTTACTTTTTTGTGTATCGAGGGTGTGTACTTGTCGCTCTCGCTTCCTCTCTCGCGCGCTTAATTCGTATAATTTTTAAAATGTGTTATTTGTAATTTCACAGCACTTGATTATCACCTTTGATCGTCGCCGCTTCCTTCGATTTTTTGTATGCGCGATTTTCCGCCCGTGTCGCTTAGCTGCTCATAATTTTCCTCTTCCTCTCACACACATACACACACTTACACGCACGCACTTATAAATCACGATTTTCCAGCACTTCTCTTACGCTTTCGCCGCTGTACCGTGTTGTGTCCTTGTACCTTCTGTACGCCAAACATGAAGGAAAAATACGGCCTTGTTTTGCTTCCTTACTGTTGCGAGAGCGGAGCAAAAATCAATTTTCCGGTTTCCTTTTTTTTCCCCGTGTTGCAATTTAGCACTCGCTTCGCATTATCGCTCGTTTTGTAAAAAAAAGTGTCACTTCGCACACACGACACACGCTTCGAGATGTGATTGAAAAGTTGCGAATAAAAGACTTAGTGTCGGGCTGTCTCTGTTTTCGGCCTTGGGGTTCTCTGACTACCCTGCATGTAAAACGGAGCGGGTCTTCGCTTGCGTTGCTTGATCAATTGAAAGAAACTAAGTTTTCCCGGCCGGCGAGCGGGTGCGCCCCTATTTATAAGCTAGCCTCACGCACGCACACCACTACGCGACCCGATCGTGCACAGAACCCGAACGCCGAGAAACCCGAACCGACGATGACGAGAGGGCTCGTACGCACTCACACTACTGAGCGAGCGTACGCCATCTCTTTCTGCACGCGCCTGCACGAAGCATGCGAGAGCGAGAGCGAGTGAACGAACGCTACACAGCACCGTCACTACCACTACTACCGCACATGGTTACGTGACTTAACAGCAGCGCTCAACACAGTAACCAGAAGAGAAAAAAAAACGACCGGCCGTCGATGAAGCAGGCAACAAAAAAACCGTATACCATTTATGCACAAACCCACACACACACATCGATAAACCTCTTTATGCGAGCAGAGCCGGCTTTACCGGCTTCGATCCGATTATGCGAACAAAGAACACGCACACACACTAAAGTAAACAACCCAGTGTATATACGACGATGCAATGGATGATGGAGCCCCTTCCTACTACTCCACCACTCCACCCCGCAAACAAAACAGCTCATCAATACAGGGTAGGAAGCGCAACAGAACGCCATCGTCTCCCCCATCGCCCCTACCCAACGCTTCTCCAATAGCTCCACAAATAATAGTTGTGGGGAGCAGAGCAGTGCCAGCAGAAGCGGCCGTGAGAAGAGCAGGAGAGGAACATAAAATCCAGCAACCCTATATAGAAGACTCGTTCCCTTCCTCCTCACCCCCGTTCACACACACACCGCTTTCGGTGCCGCTTTATCGACACACAGTAACGAGAATTCCAGTAGCGCTCAATCGCTCTCACTCGCTCACTGATGCCGGCCGTATGCCGCTCACTCGCTCACTCTCGCTCACTTACATCCTAACGCTGAGTTTGATGAAAAAAGGAGAACACAGGAGGAAGGGGGTACCGTGTTCCATCTGTAATCGCTATATACCAGAGCGTTTTTTTTTGTCTCTTCGCTTCTTGTCCTCCTCTGCGTGCTTCACTGTGTGCGTGCGGGCGCGTGTACGTGCAAACCCGAACCGGACCCGAACGCGAGCCGAAGCCGTGCGGGGTGCCCCCAAACACGGTTTGCGAAGGGTACGCGATGGCCCTCATCAGCATCTTCTTCTCATTCGTGTTCCGCCGTTTCTGCTTTGTTCACCTCGCTCGTTCTCACTCTCGCTGCTTCTTCTTTTTCACCGCCGTGTGCTTCTTCTTCCGGAAAGGCTAGTTTTTTTCTTCGGTTTGCTCTGCTCTGTTCCTATCGATTCCTTTTTTTCTCGCCTCCCCACCCCCGCTTCGCTCCCACCGGGACCAACCGGTGCCGGGGGAGCGAAATATCCTGGATTTTTCACGCACGAAATCGAATTTCACGCGACCAAAGCCTACTGCTGCACGGTTTCACGCGGTGAGAAAAGAAGCTGCTCGGGTGAGAATGAACGCGCTTGGTGTGTCTCCGTGTGGTTCCGAGGGCCGCATTTTCACGCACGCAATAATTCTGTGCTTTCCGAGAGTTGGTTCCCGAAAAAACGAAATTACCTACCAGCCAAAAAGAAGGTGTCGTCCGGTGTGTCCAGACCCCACGGCCAGTTGCGCCTCGATCTACCCGTGAGAGAAAGAAAATGGAAGTTTTGTTGCATCAGAAAAATATTACGCGTTCACTGCTGCTGTTGGAGTGTATGATGAAAGAAATGCAGGTGCTTTCGTTACCAAAGTGTGCAGAAAAATGTGTTCGCTTGCTTGTGAGGAAAAATGTTAGGCAATCGACGCTAGGCGATGATAGGAAACGTGTGATAAAATGTGTGACAATAGTGCTTTGAAGAAAAAAAAAACAGTGTGCAGAAAATAGGAAATTTAGGCTAACGAAAGGAAGCGAGTTAGGACACGATAAATAACATTCAATTTCTTACCTTTTGTGAAGGTACCACAACGACGGCGGTCTCTCGTCCGTGGGGAAAACTAGAATTTCTATTCGATTCGTCCGTTTTCGATAGCACTTTCTAAATCACAATCAATTTGGCTTTTTTTCTTTAAAAAAGTATCTTTCTTCTTACGCAAATTTAACGCACTTGAGAACACTTTGAAAATCGATTACGGTGCACTTTATTACTTAATTTCGTAATAAAATTCCACTCGTACACTTCTCACGCGATCCAAAACTTCACTGCTGCCAGCCTTTGCTAGCTTGCCTCCAGTAAAGTAACAAGAACTAACATGAATTTGTCGGTCGGTTCTGATTTAAATAATATTCTAAATTGCACCGGCGCAAGTGAGATGGAACGAGTGGTGACCACCAACCAGGTGGGAATTTGTTTTATCGGCCAAAAATAGAATACTTTGCTGCGTCGTGGAGAAAGAGCTGTGAAGCCAGCGTGGGTACAAAAAAAATTATATAGGAAGAACTGCCAGGAAACAGGCTACTTTGTGCGTCGAACGCAATTGGTCAAAAGTTGATCGGATGATCGATTAATTCGACTGTGTGTGAGTGGCTTTTCTTGCGATATCCCCAGCACACTACGATCGGCGAACTTGTGTCGTCCTGCAAATGGTCGATCAGGTTGCTCACAAAAAAAAATACATAATGCAGTGCAATACAAAAAACACCACTATTATTAGTTCCCTGGGGTGTTTGCAAGAGTTTCGATGGGTATTTTGATTGTTTTGGTCTTCTATATTTTCATATCTGGCCAGTTGGAAAATTAGCTTTATTTGTGCTATTTTTAACCCAAATTCACAATTGTGACCGTGCAAAATATATCGTGTATGTGTCATAAGGCAATAAAGCTCGTTGATAACAGTCGCGTAAACGAGGATTAAAATCGTTCGATTTTGGTTTCCCTCGCTGGAGCGTGATTGGACGTGTTGCTTATCTGTTCGAGCACGTTTCCGACACGCGTTGTCACACTGATTTCTGACGCAGTAAGAGGTTTTATTAGACAAGAAAACGGATTAAAATCAGATAGGAGTGATGCTGAATCCACAGACAGGGTAGGTTTTTCAAAACAAAAATCCAAATTTTTGTACCCTTTGGAACGAAATTTGGTCGCGTCCTGAAATAGACGAAAATTTCCATTGCACAGTTTATGTGCGAATAACGAAAAACGCCGGCCTTTGTCCCGATGCGTACCTGCGTCGCCTTTCCCAGAGTATTTTATTAGCACAGGGGTTGATTTTTTTTGCTTGTTTTATGTTTTACGCTGCCTAACAACCAAGCCAACCAGATGGAAGAGACCTAACCGGCTCATGATGATCATCGGTAGTAATAAAAGTGCGACAGTGTTTGCTAGGCAGAGGAAAGCTTCCAAGACGAAGGCGCCGCTATAAATGCCTCCTGCTGGTGGCTGGGAACGATAAAAAGACGCACAACAATTAAAAAACCAACTTAGAAACAGACAAAAAATTTGCTCCAAACCAACGTGATCTAAACTTGAGATCTTTCTTTGTACCTGCCCGGAGTCGATCGCTCACCATAACCGTGAAGAAGAAGCAGAAATAGCAAAGTTTCGGTTCAGTTTTCTTTATTTCGTCAGTTAGGAGTCGTTAAAAAGCAGACATCTTTTTATAGGACTTTAAATTTATTTTATTCGTGATAGTTATCTAGCTAAGCGACCCAGAGTTGGAACCAACGGTGTTAGTTCTTGGCCATCGAAGTGATGGGTGAGGATACCCTTAGTAGAGATTTTGATTTTTATTCAAGAAATGAAACTATCATGATTTCATGTCATTTTTTGAATCGTGTAGATAATTCTATGTGTAAGTACTTTTACAAGTATTATCACACAGAAAATGTTGTACTTTTATACTAGGAACAAGATTATCTTCCAAGACAAGACACATTAGCAGTTTAGGAAAAGAAGTTAAGCGTGTATGAAATCGTCACAAAACAGTATAAGTGAACTTCTGATGCAACAAACTCTCGCCAGCTCGGGAACGCTCTCGGAAAATCGGCCACTGTGTGAACGAATAGCTCTCGATCCAGCGATGAATGCCTATGAATATGCCCCTGGAAATGCTTGCCTCGTTCCTCCAACCGTCGTTCAGACGATCAAAATGACTTTTTCCTCCTTGTACCTTACCTCACAAATGACTTATGGCCTGCCGACTGGAAAAGAAAGAAAAGAAAGTGCATACGGTGCCGCCTGTGTAAGCATGTCTTATCGAACCGAGCAGCCACCGGGCGCAAATTAATTCACAGCTGACGCATTTCGCTGTAACTGTGTTTCTGAGCTGCTGACAACATACCGGACATCGTACAAAAGACCGCAGCTGATGGCTTCCCTCGATCGTCTCCATCGCACGGGTAATGATCGGCGGATTCGGGTTGGACGAATGGCTACGTGACCGTAACGCGTTTTATCGCGAGCCATCGTAGCGGCAGCGGGTACTTACTTTCTCCCGTGCCATTCTCGTGCCTCGCTGAGGCCCATTTCAAAGGTTCTGGGTGGAGGCACCCACAAAATATGTATGTTTATTTAATGGGAGGTTTTCCCCAGCGCGGAGAACGCGTTGGGGGCTGTAGATTCCAGTTTCTTCATCCGCCTCATGAATGATTAAAATATTGAAAACCAAGCAAAGCAGATGGTTCTGTTGGGCTTACGGAGGAATCTATCGTCTGTTTTAGAACAAGTCTGGAAGCAAATCATAAGCGAATCCGGAGTCGATGCTTTGGGAGTAGAGTTGATGCTGTTGAAGAAAATCATGAATACGATATTTTGTTGCACGTAACGGTCCAATTCTGACAGCTGTACTCTTTCACTTTATTTTATTTTATTTGATCGGGTTATTATTTTATTTGAGTCCCGTCTTGCAAGTTTATAAATTGAAGAAAAAATCTCTTTAAACGAACCTAATTGGACACCTCTTTTCATGATATTAAATAAGGATTCGAGAAGTTTGTTTTCTTTGTTAAAAAACGAGAGATGATCATTACCATAAACGGTTTTGTACAATATTGTGTCACAAATTTGTGAAACGAAATAAAACGATTTTATAATGCCCTATGGAAGCGTGACGAGACTTTTGGCGTAGTTAAAACCAACATTGTACCTTGCGTGTACACAAATTCAGCGCACAGTTTCTGGAGGTTTTGTTTTACGACCCTGTCTGGCTTTTATTAATGGAAAGCCCAGCCGTGGCTAAAAAAAACACACACTCCTCCAGCAATAAAGCTCATTTGCACGAAATATAAATGAATTTATACAGATTGAAACGAACGAACGACTTCTGAACCTGTCGAACCAGACCCGTCTGTGTGTGTGTGTATACCATAAAAAGAAGTGCGTTTTTGTTGGGTAAAAACAAAAAACCGACCAATTTGACAATAAAATATGGACCGCTTTTTCGTTCGTCGCAGCACCCACTCCATCGCACAGGGTTTACAGCTGTAAGAGACCTCCGGCTAAACGGGGGCCGCACTAATGACGAAAGCTATTAGAAGTCGATCGAGACGGTCGTAACGGAATGGCGACACTTACCGTACCGGACCCTGGAATCATGCGTGTTGGTCGGTCCCGTATCGAAAAACAAAACCCTTTCGTGGGTTTTGGGATTCATTTGCACACGTCGGTGTGATTTTTTCATCGCTTATCTTATGACTTTTCCGACACATCGTGCGGTGGTGCATCTTTCGATCGTACGGGATGCCGTTCAGTCATTGAAATTGCTTCCTTCCTTCGGTGCTCGGAAAAGAATTGGAATTCGGGAAGGGGTTACGGGGTTGTAAAACCCGCGCTCCGTTAAAAACAACACCGGCGGCGGTTAGTCGTAAATGGTCGCCCCGGGTTTCGGGCCTAGCCACCTCGAAACAACAAACCGAACAAATAGCCGATGGTAGTGCGTTGTAAAACCGTTCCCTGTAAATGGACCAAATTACGTTGGTGAATTTTCTTATCCGTCGTTTCTGTCACACTACCTGAGCAGTTTGTTGGCAGGAATCCGGTGCGAAAATAGTCTCACGGGTGTTGTGGTGCCACAGAAAGGACTTGACCAAACTTGTTTCTCGGGTCCAGAGCAGGCACCGCACACCGGAAGAGCTTCCTCCCGAAACGGGGCAGCAAAAAATCTAGCCAAAACCGGTTCCCCGATTCCTGTGGTCAGCTGCTGGAACGGAACGCATCGCTTATCAGCGGCTTCAGCTTGTTGCGTTTATTTTTTTGGTTTGGTTGTTTTTTTATGCCTGTCAATTTCACTTCCACCACTCGCCTCTTATCTGGTTACGGTTCCCTTCCAGCGAACGAAGGTGAGGAAGTGGCATTAAAAACATGATGCATTAAAACGAGCGTACCACCTATGCTTTCGGTACGCCGTGAAAAACACTCGTCACTGTTGTATGGTCGATTTCAATCGGGTTATGTGGCTGTGTGTAGAAAAAACACTTGTGCACGACGCCGGTTTCGCTTCCTTCAACCCCAAAAGCAGCACCATCCTGCGGAAAGGAGGGAAACGTCAATATTAATTGCTGTGCGGAACGCGCACCACAGCCTACTTGAGATGATTTTTATTTTTCTCTTTCCTTCTCTGGCTGGCGACAGACGTCAGCGACGGTGAGGAGGATGGTGTAAACAACAAATGTTCGCTCGGTTCGAACACAACCCAGCCAAGTCTTTCGATTATCAGTTTGGTGCGTTGTTTTGCATGATTTTTCGATATCTGCTGTTCTAAAAATGACCGACCGGTGGTGGCCGAGCCTTCGCACAGCGGGTAAGCCGATAGGACATAATGCGTACTATTTTGACGTACTACGCACAGGAATAAAAATGTCCGTTTATCGATTTATATGGTTATATCGATACTTTGGAATATGACTGTCTCGAATCGATTGAGTGATATATTTAAAATAAAATTATAAAGCGTCTCTAATGTGTGGAAACAGTTTCTTTCAGCGACAAGTAATTCTATTGTAACTGAAGAAAAATGATAACATCACGTAAATTACATCTAAAGCAAAATGGATTTAGCATACACAATGATACTATTTGTCCACTACTGCCCGCAACATCCAGTGCTGCACCTTGCCATCTGTCATTACCTCAACGTGTTCGACTCTTTCTATTTCCTGCCGAACAAAATGCACAACAGCAACTAAAAAAAAAGAAACCCCGATCAGCTGTCTGTGCGCTCTTGCGAAAAGATATGTGTTCCGGCACATACACTCATGGACGGATGATCTTCACGCGATCTTGCACAACCGTTTTCCACCGGCCGGTTGCTTCTTCCCGCGGGGTGTGTTTTCGGAATTCGATACGCAGCTCTACGCACTTTTGAAGTTCCCGGCCTCGCGTGTGTATTCGAGCGCGGTTTTTCCTACTCGACAGTTTTGGGAGTTTTTTTTTGTTTTTGGGAAGTCAAGCCACACGGCTTTGATCTACAGCGCGTTAGTTATGGCGTGTTACGTCCGCTCTGGCTCTATGCTAATACATCTAGCGATCCCCCTGTTTGAGGTACCAGCCCAGCCCGCTCAGGCTCTCCGGTACATTTGAGTAAGGGGTGTACGCCGTTTGGGTGATGTATGTTTTTTTATCTTCTTCAACAACCCGGGTTTCGTGGTCTTCTTTTTCAGCAACCGACCTTCGCTGGGCGTGTGTGTGTGTGTGCCGCTGAAAATGACTTTTCTCGCAGTGCCCTATAGCATTAAACTCGCCAGCCTTTCGGAAGATCCAAGTGTGCCTTGCAACCGTACAGATCAGCAAAGGGCTTTTGGGCAATCGAAAGCGAGCGAGAGCGAGACGGAGCATAGACAGCATAGACTCAATGAATTTTTCAGTACCAGTAATTACCCCGGATCCGTTGATTCTGTTTCCCCGCATGCACAGTGCGGAGAGGGTATATACACACACAGACACCGTTCTTGCATTCAGTTTCCCATTCATTTTCGTTCGGGACCTCCGCTCGTTCCCTCTCGCTCGCTCAGTCGCACATTCCGAGTACGGTCGTCGCAGCAGGCATATGTCCGCAGCAGCAGAGTATGTTTTACATGCTTTTTCCATGCTGTGCCGGCTGAGCAGAGACCTCGGGCGTCGCTGCTGTGTACGGGGCTCTCGTGTTTGCCTCGTCGACCAAACGGCCAAACAGGGACAGCGCAGAGCAACTAGCATCTTAGCAACAGCAGTGCCTACTTCAACGGTCGATCCACGGAACGAATCCTGGTGTGTGTGTGTGTGTTTGCTTAACGCTGTCTTTTCCTCCGAGCCACTGTTACCAAGTGGGACCAAGCTTTTAGCCTCATAGGGAAGATCATATGGTCAGCTGAAAACTATACAGACATAAAAAAGTTTGTATTTTGTACACCCATTGGCCGGCTGCTTTCTGGAGAACCTACTTTTCCACCTATTCCAGTTTTGATTGATCGCAATCGATCAAATCACCCATAACCGGACACAACCCTGGCAACCGGGCTCTTATCAGACAAGGTTTGCTCGCGGGCCGCAAACAAACAAACCCGAGGTTGGATCTTATCACGAACTGACCATCGAAAGACAACCACAATCGAGGACTCCAAGCGAGGACCGCGGGGACGAACGAGATAAAGCGAAGCGAACCGTGCCAAACCAACAAAAACCACCGTCATCCATACGTCAACCGGGGGAGCCGAACTTGGGCCCACGATGTGCATCATTTCGTTATGCAAGGTTTCGTGCGGAGACCGGCTTTCCAACCGACCGGTGACGTTAATGCATTTCGTGCCTGATATCCAGATGCGATACGTCCCTGTGTGTTGCCAAGGCTTTCTCTTCCTGCAGCTAGCGAGGATTAGGCATTTTACCTATTTTTAGAGACAACATCCCCGTCGTGTGTCATGTGTGCCATATGTCTTGTAAGTCTCTTTCACACGTGTGTGTGTCTCTAGAAACACGAAAACAAAACTAAGATCCCTTCCTGAATCATCCCTTTCGAATCGAAATTGAGCGTAAATCTTCCCCACGGCAACCGCGATGGGACGAACCGAAGACGCCACGGAATGAAATACTTCGGATTCCAATGGACGAGGCCGCCGTTGCGGTTGCGGCCTGTGCGAGACCGTCTGGTCGTTCCAACGTTCGATTTCGGGATATCGAAATGCGTATCGAAATGGGATGTGCGTGCGTGCGTGCGGGTGATCCTTACATTTTTGTAAATAAATTCTAATCCACCGAAAACTACCACCAAGCAGCGGTGAACGTCTTCATGAGGGTCCGCCTTCAGATGTTCCGCCTTACGGTGGAACAAAAAAAACGATTTCGTTGCGTTGCGTTGCGGCTTAACTTCATCAACTCCTTCTCAAACACACGCACACGCACCAACACACACTCCGTCTCGGGGCGGGCTGGGATATCTCGCCCGTTTAATCTAGCACCAAGAGAACCGGCCCGATGATGGCCGTTCCTGTCCGTTCGCGTCCGAGCAGGCCCTGGAGTGGACCGAAAGAAGAAACATTCTCCTACATGTTCGATGCGAAATGGAAAATAAGAAGCGCTGGTTCATCTTTTCTCTACGCTTTAGTTTCAACGGGAACCGACCGGCTGACCACATCAGACCACAGTGAGGTGCGTTGTATGTGGAGCTTTGGTTGGTTAGAGTTGTAAAAAAAAATCATCTACTACCACTCCACACACTACTCGCAGAAGAAACAATAAAGACTACATTGACTTTAATTGAAGAGTACGGAGCAATCAGAAACGGCTATATTCATAAATATAGCATCGACACATACGGTTGTGTGGAGTTCCGAAGCGATCGTCGGCACATTGGGTACCTAAAACGAACTGGCCAAACTCTCGCACAAGCAAAAACTTACTAACCAAAAAGTTTTGTTCTTTGTAAAAAGTTAAAACATTGTTTATGAAGTTTTACTCGATTCTTTGTTATCTCTTTCTGGCTCTAACAAACCAATCGCTGCCTCTATTCCGGTTTAGCAAACTCAGCGGTTGCTCTGATGTGAAAAAAGCGTTATAAAATGTTCGAGCTTAGTTGCAATTCTTCTCCTTCTAAACGAAACATTAATTTACACATGTTTGTAGCATTTGTTGTAAAATATTTTGTCCCTATAGCCTCCAGTTCAGTTCCACTGTCTATCGCACAGACCCATGGGCAGTCGACTGGCAGTGAGACTTTTGAGGATATCTGAACGCATCCCGCCCTCCGGGTTGGGAGAGAACGCAAAATTAATAGAACGTTCGCGGCCATAACTTCCCTTCCCCCTGTTCTGTCCGTAGCGTCCAGTATTTCTACCCGTGCGAGCGAGCGAGCGAGCGAACTGACCCGTCTTATTTTTTATGTACCCCTTTTTTTCGTCCCAACGCTAAGGCAACACGGTTCGCGCAAAGATTGAATCCAGATTGTGAATAATAAATTAAGAAAAATGATTGAGCATATTATTATGCATGCAGTGGGCCCGGCTCGGTTCGGCTCGGTCCGACCCGGTTTCTAGTGCTCGGTGTATCTGCCTCCTGTGTTCGCTACACGTTGCATTCATGCGCTGCGCAAGGGATCTGGAAGCAAAGGAAGGTAGAGAAGCTGGAGCGAGGGTTATGTAACACCCCACGGGTTGAAGTTGCTCGGTGAAACAGTACGCAGTCGCCGGCGGCTCTTGGGTCGCACCGTACGGATCTCATTCTAATGCACGGTAAAACGCACACCATAAGCATTGCGTTCGGTCGACGAGAGGGAGGGGTGCACGCCGCGTGAAGTAGTAGCATAAGAAGAAAGCATTGTTTTTCGAAACCCAAAATGCAAATGTAAAGAGTCAAAGAGTCAAACTTCGAACAAACAGATCGCATCCGACGACTTCGCTGCGTTCTTCGACAGAAGAGGTGGAACAAAAAAACCTGTTGAAACTTGCACAAATATTGACTCATCAGCGGCCGTAGTCGCGCTGGGGGTGGCACTGGGAAGGAAAGTCGTCGTCGCCGGGAGTCGGATTGCTTTCTTCGGGTAGATCCGGGACTGGAGAAGGCTGAGGAAGAAACCGTGCCAGTGTCGCCTTACGGAGACATCATCCTGCTTCGGGCCGTGCCTTCTTCCCTCGGCGGTGGTGTTTGTGTCATTCTGCAGCCCATTATCCACCGAATGACACATACGGCGAGTCATATGACGAGCCAGCTCGGCAGGGGACACACGGAGGACAGTTTTCTCGTTTCACTTTTCCTCTTCTTCCCGTTTGTTTGCTTCCCATTGCAGCCCAGTTGCATGCAGTTGCACGGGGAGTGGTGGTGTTTTCCAGTGTTCTTATTAACACTTGCCTCCACGTTCGCTCGCTCGCTCGCTTGCTGCCTCTGCCGTACGCTTCTTTGCCGGTTCTTGCGTTCGTTACACACGCAGGCAATGCAGCACAACTCGGCTCTCAATTTGCTTGACTTAAGTTTCCAACAACCGCAGCGGCGACGGCAAGGCACCCTTAATGGTTGTCTCTTTATGTCACTTTCGCGTCTTGGTTGGTTTAGTTTCTTCCCCAGGCCCATCGTATGGTTCCGTGGTAGCCGTGCAGTGGAAACGCTTCTTCTTTCTTCCACTAGCCTATGCAGGATCATATGGCAAACTCCGGTGGGACAAATACCGGTGATGGTGCGTGGATTACACCAGCGACCACATACGAAAGGATAGATATTCTCCCAAGAGCGTGCGGGTGTGTAAAACCTTTTCGGAATTGATTCCTTTGGAACAAAAAAATACTGGTCCAAGCACTGAAACGCGAGTCTGGGGAAGAAAACTAATGCCACCGGCTGGCGGTGACTCGTTTGTTCGTAGATTCGTATTCGCGTACGCCAGCGGAGAGATCCGCACACAACGCGATCGAACGTGTTCCTGCAAGTTCTTCGCATCTATTCGCATTCGCGTTGCGCTTTTTAATGACCACACATAGAATGGTTCTCACTCACGGGCGAAGGTAGCCTAAGATAAGATAAAAACGATAGTTAAAAATAATCTAAACGCGAATAAATGTTTGTGATACGTATTGACAAATTATTAAAATACTCATGTTTATGTTTATTTTTCTAGCCACGTTTTTTGAGATGTTGCGATTTCATTACAGCGTGTGACAGATAATCGAAAACGTTCTTCTTTCCATGGCCTACTCGACCGGTTCGCAATTTGACAGCTCCGGCACGGTGGGATTAGCTGTGATTTGGCTTTCGGACAGTCGTCGCTTAAAATATCATCCCCCACACACACTCTCTCTCTCTCTCTCTCTCTCTGTTTCTCTCTCTCTCTCATACACACACGCACATTCATACCACCATTATTTCGTGCCATTCGAAATTACCACAATCGACCTGTTTCGGTTGCCTTTTTTCCCATGCTTTTACATCAAAATTATCGTTTTGCCCCTTTTTGGCTCGCCCTTTTTTGTCAAATTGAAACGATTCTGCCGGACTGCCGGGTGCGGACACTTGCTGCAAATGGACATGGAGCTTCCTGTTCCTGGCCCCGGGGGCACAAAAAAAACATGAAAAATTTACTCGGTTTTGAGGTGCGAGTTTTGGGTGCACTTCGTGTGGCAAAAATTGGGCTCCATTATCTGGGAGGGGAGCCTCTCGAAGGGGGGCGGCCACGTTCTGGGTTGCGTTTCGGGCGATTCTGGTTTGAGTACAGAACAAGAAAACCGGATTTCGGTTGCTTAGGAAGGGCCCCCATTTGGAACGTCCACGGCTATCTTTTACGCTTGTTGATAGGTCGTCTGGTTGTCGGTGGTTTGCCCATCGTGGCCGAACGTGATGTGGTCACAATGCGCTTAAAACCCTGAGCCGAGCTACGGGCAAACCATCGACAACCCTCCACGTTCTTATGGGATGGACGGGAAGAAGCGGGCCGTAACGCACTAATGGATGGATGGCAAACGGAAAGTCATCATCATCATCATCATCATCACCGCGATCATGACGATCGTCGTGGACGGGAGACGTTTGCACTCGCACAGAGACGCATTTTGCTGTAGAAAAGCCCTCTTTGGCAGCGAAGAGGAAACGAAACGCTAGCAGCGGCCCAACGCTTATGTAGAGGAAGTTACAGCGGATAGCAACAGCAGAAAAAAAGACGTCGAAAATCCAGTGAAGCATAAGCAAGCAGCATAAAAACATGGTATCGATCGATGGATGGTGTACGGAAAACAGAACCGCCGGCGAGCGAAGGAGAAAAAGAAAACCCGAAACACGTAAAACGCGAGGAGAGAAGAGAACGGAAGAAAAGAGCAAACCAAAAAAGCAAACCAGAAACCAAACGAAAAACATGGTAAAAGCAACGTGAAGGATGCTCTCTACCCCGAGGAGTGGCGGAGTGTGGAGTGTGCGAAAGAAATAGAACCGAAAGAGAGAGGGAGAGAGAGGCATAACTTTAGACTAAAATCGTACACGTTTTAAGCATACACACGGGAGGCAAATATGATTTTCAGTAATTCGATCCAATCCTCCTTCCCACGCGGCGTATCCCATGCACTAGCGCGTATCTTTCGTCGTCCGGTGGAACCGGTTGGCTTAAGGCCAGCAGTGAATCAGTGTTTCACTCACACAAACGCGCAGGGAAAACACACACACGCGCACACATATGCACACGGGAGAAGATGTGGGAGTACATGAAAAAAAGACGACGATAACGACGATAATGGCATGCCGAGGAGATGAGTTGCAGGCAAACGACAAAAGAAGAGAAACGCAGGAAACCTATCTGACAGCGCCAGCGCCGCTCTGTCACCAGGGGGCTCCGCGAGTTGCTATGGAAACTGGAACAAAAGTGGTTTTACTTCTCGTTTCTGTCATCCGGTTCGAGTTGTGTGGAAGATCTCTCTGGACCACTACGGAGATGGAGATCACAGCTGATTTAGGAAACCGGCAAGATGAGGCTAAACCGAATGCGGATGCTTCTTTGCTGAAGAAACTTTACAAAGTAACAAGGTTTTGTTTGGAGTTTTGATGTCGTTTTATTCACAAAGAACCATTTTGTTAATAACAGGTAGTATACTTGAAATCTCAATAAGTTTAGAAGCTAGGATCACTGATTTCTCTTTTCTTCATATCATACTAAGAAGATATGATGCTTTAGACCTGAAAGAAGCATCCAGGACGCTGCATGCGTGCGAGATAAACACTCGAGCTCAATTGTTTGGTCCATAAATAACAGTTTCAACTCTAAAGCTTTATCCTCTATAATCGGCAGCTTGTGTTCTCGGCCCGGCTTGGATGGATTTGAGCGGAAAAAGAAACTTCTAGTGATACAGCACTCAGATGAAGATCGTTCCTTCGTAGGTTTTGTTCTTTGTGCGCGATCTTCCAACAGAGCATTAGTCATCCTGGTTCTTTAAGTATTAGTGCTGAACGGATTCATATTCTTTGCCAGGAATAGTCAAGACTCTTTTTATTACACAAAACAAAAACCTTTTCTACAAACGTTCAGCGTACGGAGCCCCCCTAGCGTGTAATTAAATAGTCTCGTCACATAGCAAAAACGACATGATACCCGCCAGTTTCCCCAACGGTAAGTTGCTGTTATGAGACCCCGCTGTTGCAACGATACACTAAAACAAAAAAAAAATACACCTTAATCCAATTGTAGTCTGGTCTTAATGGTCGCTTCCATTACTCATCTGTACCATACTAATGGCTCAGGTGCGGCTTTGTTACTACTGGACTGATGCTCATGATGGGTTGTATGATGATTCGCGTATGATTCATGCACCGATCTAACGGTTACGATCGTGTTCGCCCCGAGCCTTCGGAAGGCGATGATCGTGGAAACCGGGGTAGAGTGCGTACACTGATGATACTTTTGTTTCAACACACCTTGGTCCGATGTACGCAACTAACTTAAGTCACATTTTATTTGGTGGATAAGGAGCATTCTTAACCTGAAATTGTTTTATTATGATACTGTCCATAATAGGTGCTAGGTGCAAAAATTCAACAAAATACGAATACTTGACTGTAGGTCTGTCTAAGCTTGAGAGAAGAGTCAAACAATCTATCTTTTTCCCACAGCTATAGCTCAACTTCCCATTTTTATGTTCCTAATAACTGCAAACAACTTCTCGGTAATAATTTTCAAACATTTTGTAGTGAACCGAACCGTGCACGTCAACAAAAAAAAACCATCGCTCCACACTCAAGCGAAATGGTTCATTACATCATCCAGCTGCGATCGCCATTAATCGTTTCGCTCGAAACGGCGCGGAGACACAACCAATAAAACTGTAAACGGTGCCTTTTCAACGCACTTCAGCGGAAAGAACCTTCAAATAATTATACCCCCGCCATGCTGCCACCCATGGCCGCGCTAAGTGAAAGAAACCAGCACCGTCTTGTGTCGCCGTCTACCCCCGGAGAGCGCGTCGCGGATTGGGATGTACGATTAATGATTGGCCGCGGGTTAGGTTGGGTGCAATAAAAACGATCTGTTGACGTGCTGACAAGTGTACGCGTGTGTGTGTGTGAGTATGCATTTCTGCAAGTCACAGTCAGTGTCGTTGATGCGGAATCGTTCTAGCGTGTGCGCTCGTCACTGATTGACGTTTCGACGAGATGCTACAGTCTTTTCTCTCCGATCTAGTCACCATTGCATGCATGCGTTACTGCACGTACGCATTCTACAGCCCGCTGCGAGGAGGTAGGACCTCGAAACGATCTGTGGACCTCATAAGGGTGATGGTTGATGGAAAATTTCCAACGCGTCCGGGCACTTCTGGTTTGTTCGTGGTACAAACGTTTAGAACCACTGACCTTTGCGAAAGTAGCTTTTTGGATTACATTATGAAAAAAGCCTCGAACGCTTTTGGCAGTAAGCAATGTTTGGATGCTTAAAGTTAGTGCAATTTGATCGGTACCTTTTTTTCTCTTACTGAGACTTGTAACGGACCTCTCCGGGTGAGGACAGGCACTGCGGGAAGGTGAAAATTTCGGAAATTAGGGTCGATGCTGAAAGGTTTCACGACAAAAAAACACGCACCCCTGAACCCGTCTCGAAATTAACCGGAACCGAGCCGGCGTTCGGAGCGGCCCAGTGGCCCTGAAGATGTTTTTTTTTTTCCTAATCAGATCAGCTGAACGTCCACATCGGCCGCATCGTTGTAGCCTGTGGAATGAGAATTCTAGAACATCTAGCAACCAAAAAGTAGGCGCAGAAGTAAAGTGTAAAATAGATCTGATCGTGGGTGTGGCACGAAGTTCGTGTCCATTTCCAACAGAGAACCAAATGAACTAGACCCAGGCACCAGCCACACACCAGGCCTGGAAAACGAGATTATGATGAAGATGATGATCATCATTATTGCTACAGGAACGAGGACCGAGGGCCGATTTTATTGCTGGATCACAAGGAGAGCGATAGAGAGAGAACATTACAACGTGCCGCAGTAGGAAAATAAAAACGTGGGCAGACGGGATCGAAGCAGGCTTTGCTTGCCGTTTCTACATCAGCAGGCTCCACGATTCCTTCGTATAAGGTGATGATGAGCCACTGTGCGTGAGAGAGAGAGAGAGAGAGAGAGAGAGCGAGAGAGAGAGAAACAGCGACACTTGCCCGTCAGTGGCAACCGAGAAAATGTATACAATCGGGCAACAGTTTTTTTTTTGAGAAGGAAAATTAAATTAAACAATCTCAACTCCCCGAGACGGTGAAGTATTGGTGAAGGGCATGGGACGGAGTGGATGAATATCTTGTCTCTCTAACGTTTTATGCTCGTCCCGCTTTGCAGCGTCTCGCATAAAACCGAGGGTGGTGGCGGGGCAAGAAATCGTTCCATCATCAGCTGATGATGATGATGACGCTGGTGGTGGTGGTGGTGGTCGTGGGGTGCTGGGAGTCGCGGTTGATGAGCAAGAGGAAGCTTAAACACGAAGCAGACGTGGCAAGAACCGGTTTTTCCCGAAGAAACAAGCGGGCGCGAGCATCGCAAAACAATTGAACATTAAACTTCATCTCGCGGGCGCGCTTTCTTCTGGTGTGGGTGGTAGGAGTGGGATCTTACAGCATGAGGGTACGCCCATGCCCGTCCACATCCACACCAGCGGATGGAAAACTGTTCCGAGAAATCGGAAAGTTTGTCGGTTTACTAAAGGCAGGGTTCGAGGGAGAACGGGGGGGTTCGTAAGTAGGTACGGTGACAGGTTTTAAAACTGCCAAAAACTCTCCAAAAGACGTAATCTGGAGTAGGCACTGACTGGTGCTGGAGCTGCTGCTGCTGCTGCTGTTGTGGGCTGACAGGAGGATATTGCCGGAAGTTCCGTTTTTGACAGGTCACCACGGTACAGCAACGCAACCCTCGGAGTCGGCCGCCTGCTCGCTTTCTGGCACTGACACGCCCGCCACACGCCCGAGTACGAAGATAATGGGACTCCACAGGGCAGAAGTTTTGCGTTTGCTGGAAGATTTGACATGACTTTAATAGGGCTCTAAAGTTGTTTTGTTACTACCGTCGTTGATGTACTTCCACCGGGCCGGCAGGATGGTAAAAACATTGCATAGCATTCGTACACTGCTTGTGCTGCACGTGATGCTATATCATCCCGTTTTCGTAATTTCCCGAAGGAATTCGTTCAATTGAGCCTGAGTTTCGAATGTTCCCGTTCCTGGCCGAATTGGCCTCGAGTGTACATGGAAAAGAGATTTAGTCCAGTCCGGTGTTAAGTACATGGGTCATTTTTTGTTGTTGTTTTCGAAAACCTTCCGCTGCGCTGCACCAAACCTGGAACAAACTACAACGAGAGCGCTGTTTGTGCGAACGCTCAATTGCATCAGCATTTTACATCACCCCAGTACGGTGGACAAACAAGCGTCTTCAAAAATAGTATCACAAACACGGATCGCAAAAATAGCGCCAGTAGTGAGGCAGAAAAATAAATAGCAAAAAAAAAAGATCACACAAGTTTAATCGCACTGGTCCAATCAGCTCCGTCATTTCGCCACCTCAAATAAACTGCCACAAACACTCGGGCAATTAGACGATGTTATGACGATGAGTTTGACGACCAATCTCGGAAATGCACCCGGACGCCGCCGCCGGTTTCGTGATAAGCGAAACGTCATCCGGTATTCCGCGGGTTGCGAAGTATTGGTGTCTTTTAATTGGCAGTCGCGATAGTGTACAGAACACCGGAACGGGCAACGAATTCTGTGGCAAGTGAAAGTTACATCCCGAATTGCATCATTCTCGCGTGGGAACGTGGGAAATCCTTGCTGGTGCTGCGGCTAGAACGATTGCATGTTGCCTTGTCAAATCAGGGACACATATTGCACCAGCCAGAATCGGGTCGAACACGTGGTTTTTGAACGCTTTACATTGGTGGTGGTGGTGGTGGTGGTGGGGGATTTGCGCTTAGCAACAGCGCCTCACGAGAGCTCGGGAACTACCGGGAACGGTCTCGAAAAAAAAGGCTAACCGACGCGCGCGAGGGTTCGGTTGACTCACGGCACCACCACCGTGACCTTGACAGTTGCGGTAGTGCTTGAGACATCGATTTCGCTGGCACGAAACAACTGAGATAGTTCAATCGGAACGACAGTTATCAGCGAAAAACACGATCCGACGCGATACCAGCGCGAAAACAACACGCTTACTTTCGAGAAGCAAACAAAAAATTGCAAAACAAGAAGAAACAAACCACACATGACAATCTAATAATAGATCTTAATGTCAAATCATTTCGTTCGCAGCTAGTTGTTTGCACACCTCTGCACCTCCGCACCGTGCAAACTGTCAGACGAGCTGGCACGTTGGTTTTGATTGGAAGGTGGGGGGACGGACGCCTCGCGTGTTAGTCATGTAGTAGGCGATGCGTGTGTGTTAGTAGGTCGTAAGTTTCGCATTCTACTGGGACAGCTGCTGCTGCTGCCCATGGGTATGTGTGTGTGCGTTGAATGTGGCGTGCCCCCAGAGCGGCGCGATAAGGTCTCACTTCTTAGTCATTATCAGAGTCCGCACAAGTACTGGAATGGTTTCAAACTTCTTCGTTTTTTTGCCTCCCTACTGACTACGTGAGCAAAAGCACCTTCTCCAACGGCCACACGGCTAAACAGGCGGGCGATGAAGCAGCAAACCTTCCTTGACCTTGCGTGGTTGTTTGTTCGTTCCTAGCGCGCTGGTGGTTGGTGGCCACATGTAAGCGTTTTTAATTTGTTTCCCTTCCGCGGCGAGGGAGAGAGAGCGAGAAGGCCGACCGAGAAAAAAAAAACAGAGCAAGAACGCATGGTAACCAGCTCCTCGATTCTCGTGCGTCTGCTAGAGATCCGAAAAGGAATTTATTGGACCGCGTAATGCCACCCGAGTTGCATCATCATTTCGTATGTAAATTGCCAGGAAAAAAAAGGAACGGACGAGGGTTTTCCCTGTTTCCCGTGCCCGGTGGGGCGATGGACAGCTGAGTTCCGCGGCAGCTGAAACATCGGGACAACAAAGCAAACGGGGTTCAATTGTGCTCCGTCGGGGTGATAACCCATTCGAAACGAATTTCTAAAACGAATTCTCTGCCGGAACAAGCGGTTTGGCGGAATTTCATATGCCGATGATCTCATTGTCGATTTTAAAACAATTTAGATGTCATTCTCTTGCACTAGTTTACGAAGAAGAAAACAATACCCTAACTCGCGGTGTTACTCACACGGTGAGAAAAAAAAACGAAGAAGAAATGGTGGTAAAATGTGGTTCTAATCGAAAGCGGTGCGTAAGCGTGCCTGCAATCAATGTTATCTTCCTGTTCTTTTTTATGCTCTCCCACCCCTGATTAATCCGTGCGTCAGGCTGTTCTACGAATTTGCGTGCCCGATGAAACGTGTTCCTTCGGAAACGTGAACGCCTGCTGTTGCTATGCCTGCTGCGATCCACCGGCTGAATCACGCCTCACTTAGGGAACATTCGGCCTTACGTCAAGTTCACCGGCACCGGGGGTTGTTACTAGCGAATGCTCCAAATGCTGCGGACGAGTTGGGGAGGGATGTTTTAAAATTAGGTCGGAACCAACTATGAAGCCGATCGTGGTGATGATGAAATTTTGCGTGCAATTGACACCAACGACCGCGTTATCACACGCGCCCGCCTGAACCACACACTTGTGCAAATAAATGCAACTAATGATGTGTGTGTTTTTTTTTATTTGGGAAGTTTCCGTGCAGCGTTGAGTAATTCGTGCGGAATGTTGTGTCATGTTTGAAAACGTTGGAAAAGTTTTGTTGTGAAATGATAGACCGTGAATCAAGCAGGAATTATAACGATACGATAAATCATACAACTTCAAATAACCGGAACAGTACGTACGCGGTGCTGTTGCAGCCAGGTTTTGGGCACAACATATTATTTACTAACATGGGCTTATGATTTAATGGCACGTTTTGTGATGGAATTGGAAAACTCATTTTAACCATTTATTCCTTAAGTCTTTATTTTTAGTCATTTTCTACGGTATGCACCGGAATGATGTTAGTCACCGACAGTGGAGAATGTTTTAGCCCAATAGGTTGTTGAATTATGGAGAGTCTGTTTGCCATGCAAAACTGGCAATAAAAAGCCTAACTTTAAATGGTAATGGTTTGTGGAATTTTCCATCGGAAGGTTGCTCGTAAGAAGGTAGTTGAATGGCTTTTTCAAATACAGAGGAATGTTCCAGGAAGGATGCTGCATAAGAGAGGAGTAAGGAAGTGAGGATTAACAATAGTAAATGGTAAGAATTGGAGACGAAATTAGAATGTTATGTTTTTTAACAAAAAATTGAAAGGATGCATTAGGCACCTATCTTTGCCTCTTATTGTACTCCTAATATTTAGCATCAATTGTGTGGAATTGGATTTGTCATCAAATGATATTCAAATCAAGGCCGAGAAGTATCGGTTGCTTGCGTTTGAATCATTGTATTTTGATGTTGATAACCATTGCATTCATCTCACTTTAGGTCAATTTAGAAAAAGACGAATCTTTCTTCTCAAGGTCAGCTGAAATGTGGAATTTTCCATCGCCACTGTTTCTCCTGCAATGGTGGCGGGCGTTTGTGCGTTTGAAATAATAAACCTCGGCTTATGGGATAAGCCCGGGTGCAGCATCGAATTGCAGTTCGTCATTCCCGCCACATATGCATGGCGTCACAGATCTTTCACCGATCTCCGTCGTCCACTTGGAGACATTAGAGACGCGCCCGGTCGCGATGTCCGCTGTCGGGCTGGCTAGACGCGAACCGTCTCTTCCGACCGTTTCCCGGAGTGCTGCCGGACATCCCAGGACCGGCGGGAAGCTACATCCTGCTGGGTTTGGTGGACGCCCTCCGGTTCCGTGAAACCGTGCCAGAGGAGACAGTAAAATAAACAAATAATAAAATTATGGGCAGGTACTTTGCGGTGAGGCAATATGAATTGGTTCGTCCGGGACCTTCTTGCACCTTCCAGGACCCGTACACCGTGACAGGGAGTCATCTTCTTACCCCCCGAGGGGTAAAGGTAAAGATTTCGGGGTTTTTCTTCTCTTGACTCAGGCATCTCACTTTTTTCCCTTTTCTACTTGCAGGTTTGGTCCCGCGATCGGGTGCAGGTATAGGCTGAGTATGGAATTTTCCACTTCCAGCCCTGTGTGTGTGTGTGATATAGAGACAGGGAGACAGAGAGAGAGTTGCATTTCGATGGGCTCGCTGGTATGCTGTTTGTTTATCTGGCTAGCACTTGGTAACAGCGCATTCCTTGCCACGGTCGAACAAGACTGCGACTGAGCAGCGAAGAGAACATGCCACAAACGAAGGAAAAAAGGGATCAAGATCGTCGTCTATAAGACGGCATAACAGAGCGATAGGCAATTGGGAATAATAAGCTAAAACCGGGATCGATCCTCGACGTTCACTGCCTTGAAAAAGACAACACAATAAAGGCACCGGAGGTCGGAAGGAACTGACCCTTGGGGCAAGTGGAAATAAACCCCGGCTACCTCGGGGACCTTTAACTTTCACGTGTTGCCGGGGCAAGATCGGTTGCGTTGGTTTTGTTTTCCCTTCCGAGATTTCCAATCGGGTCACGAGAGCTCTCGAACGATCCGGACGAAGGATCGTTTCGTTCTCGAAGATCGTACCGTATTGGAGTTGCGCACCCAGTTAGCACCTCGCGACAATGGTTTTATGGTGGCCATTAGCGTGACCTACCAAAGAACTCGCTCTAAACAGGTGGATATTGTTTTAGGCCGGACCGTATCGAAACCGAGAGGAAGTTGTAAACCGTTGTCCAAATAAACTTCGCAACGAGACGCGACTCCACAAGCAGGCACGGTAGGTGAATCGTGCCCATCGGCCATCGACCTCTCCACAGGTCCCAACCCAGCCGGGACAACGTTTGACGCATGATTTATGATGACCGATGACCGTTGGCACCCGAAAAGAAAGCGAAATCTTGACGGTGGCACAAAAAAACGTGCTGAAAACGGGCCACGCTTTCGTCGTAATCGCATTCTCGGGGTTTGTGAAATCTGTGAAATAACCAGAAAAACTGATAACCGTGTACCGCAGGGTCTGCTGGAGGACGTACCCAAAAGGACCGCCGCCCTGTCAATCGTCGTCTGGCATCTGCCGCAGGACGAAATAAATCCTTTTCGAAAGCATGAAAGCTCGGAAGAAATGCTTTCCAAACGTTCTCATCTCGACAACGGCCGTCCCTTCCGCTTTTCTTCCCGACCATATGTCGCACATGTCGCGGGTTCACCTCTCGCCTGATGTGACGAATTTCACTTTGAAGAATGCGTTTTTACCGCGCGGCGTAGCGAGGAAAAAGCGTTACTCCCATATGGTGTCTGCGGCATCATAAGCTACTAATTTATGGGATTCAGCGCTTCAAACGGAGTGACGGAATGCGTATCTTTCCATTTTCTGTTTTCCATTCGCGCTGTGTTTGCTCTTCTTTTCCGAAAAGGAACATTGTTTTCCACTCGGTTAGGTGGTCGGAGGTTAGGTTGAGCCAGTGAACGGATGAAGAAAAAAAAAATGTGTGAAACATTTCAATTTAATAGATACGGTGCGGGGCATGCAAGCGGCGCGATGTTGTTGACTATTTGTTGACTGGTTTAATAGTGTGTCAGATTAGTGAGCGTGCGTTTTTGGGGGTATGTGTGTGTGTGTCTTCAGCAGCACCATCCCATCGGTCGTCTCCCCTCGGGTGGGAGCGCGTGAGAAACGCGGTGGACAGATTCCCAAGATGCAAGATTACGTCAATATTAATGGGGCGCCGTTTGGCGAGGTCCCGAGACAAAATGGGAACAAAATGTAGCGTTTTTGTTCGCCGCTTCCGTGCGCCGTTTGAGGCTTTTTGGAAACATTTGTTCACAATTTCTTCCACCCCTCGAATCGCTTCCATTCAGTGTGACAGATGTGTGGGAGATGTGTAGAAGAAAGAGCAGCATTCTAATTTCTTATGCATACCACATGGTTTTTTTTCGGTGGTGTTTAAAATGCAAAAAAAAAAAAACACTTACCATGGATAATTTTGGGAAGTATTTTAAGTAGGATAATCGGGAATCGTGTATCTCGGATGTATAAATCTTCTTTTTTTTGGACGGTGCATTTTGGTTGGTTTTGGGGGTGGATTAGTATAGATTGTTTAATTTAATTTTAAATTCCGAAAGAAAATTAAATGCTTGCGATTCACTCTTTGGGGAAGTTTTACAAAGGGATGGTGGTTTATTATTAAAATTATAAGAAAAAGTTATTCAAATGAACATAATGTATTTTTTGAACGATAATATTGCCAAGAATTTGTACTAAAAATGGTAAAAAGTAAAACAGAGCTTGGGAAAATACGTTATCAAATTTTTCATCATCAGAAGCATGATTTATTATTTTATTTTATCGAGTGCATATACTGGGGGAAGTTGCTGTACTTTTCGAACTAAATAAAAGGAAGAAGAGGTCAATTTACTCCTTCACGTGAAAATTATTTCAATTTTATTTCATATTACTATTTATTAACACTTTTTCTATCCCAATGTTCTGCTTTCTTCTTCAGCGAGCTGCTTTACGGCGAGATTTGGAATGAAAAACAAGCACAAATATTCCACAAAGTGCGTGTTTGATGATAAGCGTAAAGTGAGGCGTTTTTTTTGGGGTAACCTTCTTTTTCGTTCTTCGTCTTCGGCTCGCTCTCGCTCACGGCCAAGGGATTCGACGCCGTGGAAGGGTAATTGCAGCGGAAACCAATTCCACCCGTCGCTGTTGATTCGCAATCAAGCAGCGTAAGCAGGCGAACAGCAAACAAACCAGCAGACAGCGGCAGAACAGAAACAAAATAGGCTTAAAAACTAGGTGCTTCCACATTTTTCCACTGCCTCACCTGGCAACAGCTGATTGCTCGGTGCTCGGTGGTTTGTTCTGATTCCCAGGAAAAGTGTGGAAGGAAACAAAAAAAAAACGATGGATGTAACAACAACAAAAAACATGCGTGGAGCTGGCGGAATCGCTGCCAGTGGCATGGAACGGAACGGAAGTAACCTTGAAGGCGTGCAGGCAGGCGCTCGCGTATCGTAATCACTTCTTGCGCGCCCCATTAGCTCCCGAGGGGGTGGTGGGGTAGGGGGAAGGCAAAGCCGCCCGGAGCGCGACCGGGCTTCGTTGTTTTTTGTTCTTCTGCTGAGCCTGCGTAACACACAAAGAAACGGTGCGTAAGCGGACCTGGTGAAGCGCGGGTTCTTTATCGGCGCTGCTCGTTCGATGCACCCACAAACGCTGGCGCCGCAGTTGCAGTCGCTACGACCGAATATGATTCATCCGGATGAGGTTTTACTGTAAAGGTAGATCACCTTCGGTGGTGAATAGAATAAAAAAACATAACAAAAAAACGGACTGAAACCATGGAAGCGCGGAAGGGAAGCACAAAAGGTGCCACCTCATAAAGGAACACCTACGAGGTGGTCGATTGATTAACACGCGGGCAAAGGGAAGCGTGTCGAACGTTACAGGGGCGATTATTTTCTTTCCTGTTTTAATCAAATTCCTGGAGACGATCTTTCTCGAGGAGCTTCCGCTTGATGCGACCCTCAAAGCAGGGACGTGCAGGGATTAAGGGTAAACGCGCTCGCCAGGCGCCTAATCTTTCGATGCTGATGCCGACATAGGATGGGATGGTGATGATGGAGAGGATTGTTGTTTTTTTCTTCTTACAAAAACCCCTTTACGAATGTCTCGATCATCTCGCAAGTGAAAATTAAAACTCGCCAAAGATGACTTCGCTTCGGCTTCGGTTTTTGCTCGCTGCCATTAGGGATGTATAATTATTTCTAGCTTTTCACATTCACTCACCTCACCAGTAATCTGCGCCTTCATCAGCGCGCTTTGAAGTTGTGCGGCGCTTTGTCTGCGAGCCTTAAGAAATCAATCAGCCGGTTGGCCGGATGGTTCTTTAAATATGAAAGAAAAACGTTAGGATTGGAACATTCTTGGACATCAAAGTTCAGGTGGCAAGACATGGTTTTACCTTTTTAATTACTACAAAGATAAAATTCTTGCATGAATCAAGATGAAAGTGAAGGAAAATTTATACTTCTTTCTTTGCAGAGGAAACATCAAAGTAAAAAATGACCAGAAAATTAAAAATGATAAGAAAACTAAAGGCATGCATTAATGCTTAAATACGATGAAAGCTAACTTGAACTATTAAAATTGTAATGTAAAATTCAAGCTCCGAATGTTGCACCAATAACATCGATGAACGTAATAAAGACATCTCTGGAACTATTTTCAAAATAACAAATTCTGTTAGTTTGATGAAAAGAATATAAATTTCTTGCTTCTCCCGAAGCCAATTCCGTTAAAACATCCATCAAAACATGGTTCTAAAACAAGCGCACAAGCACACTTCTCCGGACCCTATAACCCCTTCTGGTTTTCGGAACTCGCCATCACCAGTCAAACAAAAAAAAAAAGGATTACGCAATAAAAGTCAACTTCATTTGGTGGCGATCAACATCATCAACACACACACGAGGCGTTACAAATTTCTATCGTTGCAACAAAGCATTCCGCATCCCGGAACCCGGGTAATGCATTTGTGTGTGAAGCACAAAACCGGAACCGGAAGTGGCATGGGAGGTGGGCAGGCAAGCATTACACGGGACGTAAATTGGGATTAAAAAAGACGAAGGGGTTAGAAGTTGCGTCTGTGTGTGTGTGTGTTCGTCCTTCTGAATGTCCTTGGGTTTCTTTATGTTTCTTTCACTTCCGTTTCGGTGTGTGTGTGTGTGTATGTGTGTGCGTGTGTTTCGCCTTAATAAAGAGCGCCCGACCCCGAGCTTGTCCTGTGTGCACTGCCGGGACCTTTAGCTCCGACATCCCGGAAGGGTGGCAGTGGGATGGGATGGGATGGGCGATGGGTTGATTTATGCCCCTGCTGCGGTCGGTCGTTCGGTATTATCGAGGCGCAGTCAATTAGGCATCGTCACCACCCCGACATCCCCGGCATTAAATACTCCCGAGCAATAACCAAAAAAAAAAAACTACATCCAAATAAAATGCTTTTCCATCATCCACCACCAGAAAATGTGAAAGGGTTTTTCGGATGTTTTTTTTTCTCTCTCTTTGCTGGTTTAGCCATTATCTTGCCGTGCCGTTTCGGGGCAGCCAGGCGACATGTCAATCCTTTGGCATGTGTTTTTACGATCCGGTACGTGGCCGCGGTTTTGCGGTTCCAGCTGACAGGGACGGCTGATAATAAAAGGTTTTATTCAGAGCGAGCGATATTTTATTATGATTTAATGTTTTAGCAGGCACGTGGAAGCTGTTTTACTAAATAAATAGCGCTTTTGTGTGATGAAAGCGTGGCAAAGTGTTTTGTTTCAAAAAATATATAATGCCATAAAATCATATTCAGCAATGCGGAACCTAAAGACGATATATGGAATTGAATTCGTAGCAAATTCTATAAACGAAACATATGCATTTTGGTAAATACAGCCAAATGGAAATAAAAAGAAATCAATAAGTTCGCAATAGTGAGAAACTTAACCTAATATTATCCTGAAGGATAAAAGCACGATCCAATAAATCGACGAAATGACGCATTTGGGCTGTTGTTTGCGAGCTAATAGTTGAGTAAACCTTCCGTTCAGCAGGAAATGCGTGCACGGTGTCGATTAATGCAGTTGAGTCGCTAGGCAGTTCCACTATTTTGTGTCTTTTTTATCCTTCGCTGTGCAGGAACATTGCGGAAGAAGCTATACTAAACGCGTCAGCGTCATTCTATCATATTTCATTTACTTTGTGGATAATGATGATGATAATGGATCGGTCGCTCCCGGCAGGATTGTGCTTTATCGGAGAAGGGGGAATGTAAAAAATATGAAAATATCTCCACAAAAAAACAGAACCTAAAACCGCGTTGCGTACCTCATTTCGATTTCGATACCCTTCCGTGCCGGGTGGCCATTGGCGGGTAGTTAAATTAAAAAAAAAAACGGAAGCATGCTTCGTTGTCTGACTTGCGGTGATAACATTTGTTGAAATTGTAGGAAGAAATTACCCTACCGTGCGGAGGCTCCACGTTCGATAAGCTCGCGCTAAATGAAGCCTGAAATGATGTACGACCGGCTGGGGTTTGGGTTCGAACCAGTTGCTTCCGGTGCCATCAGGAGATGGGGGCAGATCGTCGGAACTATTCGGAACGAAACCTACCCCTTTTATGCTGCAGGGAAACGTAACGCACAGCTGGTCACGCATTGACCTGCGGCATAATATATTTATTACTTCCGAGAAAGAATAAAAAAACAACACACACACTCACCTCCCGCGAGGACGAAAGGGGTGATTTCTCTATTTCGGGTCCTTTCCGCTTCCGCGTTCGATAGCTTTCGCCTCGGTAAGGAGTAGGAAATGGGCACATTTTGATGATGGGTTCGCTCGCGCTCGCCCCGGCCGCTCTCATTCATGACGGGAAACTATTCATCGTCCGCCGATCGCGTGGTGTGTCTGTTTTCTTGGGCTTGGACGTGAGTCCTTCCTACCGGTGATGGGCACCAACGGTGCACGTGAGAAAACGATTTAATTCTACCTCCCTCACCCGAAAGGAACAGTTTTGGGTTCCGGTTTTCGCTGCGGCCATGCGGCAAGTGAGTCATTATTATTGGAGGTTTTTTTTCCTCCCGACCGGGTGGGAGGTTTTCCCCCGAAAACGCGGAATGATAAGGCATCACTTTTTAACTGCCATTTGCCGTGCCCTCGGCCTGGTGGTTCGAGAATAGGTGATTATTTGTTCGCTTCGGTAGCCCCAAAACAAACTCCCCAGCCAAGGTGTATCGAAAATTAATATCCACTGCAATGTGCCACACAATGGTTGCTTTATCCTACCTGCCGGGGGAGCTTTTGTGGGGTTGATGGTGAGGAGGGGGTGTTTTAAATAATTATCGAGCTATATGTCATTCGATGGGTGGTGATTTGCTGGGAAAAAGTGAAAGGAACGCTAGATAAACTTTGAAAATAACAAAGAACTAAACAAAGCTAATGCATGAAAAGGATGTGTGTAGAACTAAAACATGGAGAATAAGTACGGAAACATATTAGGAAAATAAAGTATTTATGCTAAAGAGCTAAACCTATCCATCAACCTCTAAAGATTATTTTTAATTTGGAAAAATAAATTACAATATTTTTTTTATCACATTCTATTCTCATTGAAAAGTTTCATCGTTCAAAACTGCATTATTAAATAAAAATAGCTCCTTTTCAAAGAAGAAAATCAAATGAAAACAAAATTCAAACAGAGCTACAGTAAAGCGATTGTTTGACAATTGTAGAATGGAAATGGAAATAAAGAAATAGCAATAAAACGTTCTACGTGTCGTTTACACGTTAGCTTTAAAGTAAACATGGCTAAAAATGTTACGAAACAAGCAAACTAACTACGAACTAACAAGCTAACTCCACTGAAGCAGAAGCAAAACGCTCCAAACGATGGGGAAAGACAATCGAAAACGGTTTAACTCACGAAAAGTAATCAACATACAAGCTCCCGGAAGCCTTCGGAACAAAACTCACCGTAAAAGCGGGCAAAACTTTTCACCATGCATCCCAAACGGCGGAAAATCAATTTTAAGTTCGTTCGGAGCGATGTGTGTGTGTGTGGGGTGGTTTTTTCCGTTGTTTTCCCATCCGAGCGGATAATACCGTATTCCGCGATTTCCACTTCCGGGGCTCAGTTCCACATTTTGTGTGTGTGTATGTTTTTTTTCGTGGAGGAAAACGATTCAAAGTTTTCCTGTGCGTTATTTTTCTGGGAGCCTCCACCGTTCACCTTGTTACATTGTTACGCTCGCTCTATCTCGATGTGAAGCTTCAACGCACGCACGATTATGGTACAATGTGCCATCATCTCGCCCGGGACCAGCGTGTATGTGTATTTTGGTGTCCCCCATACTGTCAACAGGACCCCTGGACCCGATTGGCTTGGCGTGTTGGGTAGATAAAGTTTAACAATACCTGTTTATACCTTTCCCCGCGCGGCTCGCTGCCTTCGCATCCATCGTTAAGCGTTATTTCGTGTAAAAAGGAAAACAGCGCAGAAGGGAAGAGGAGAATCGCCGCAGAATCGGTTGGATGAGTTTTCGGGGAAGGGAATTTCCCCGGGAAACGGTACGGAAACCGGGCACGGGTCAAAACGCTTCGCCAGTTTTTCTTCGACAGCACGAGCGAGAGAGAGAGAGAGAGAGAGAGCAAGAAAGGGAAGGGAGAGTCGCTGTGACATATCAAAACAATCAAATCGAAAAACACGAAAAACATGTTTAAGGATCATGCGAGAAGGTAAGGGACCGAGCGAACGTGAAAGGCGTTTTCCATCGCCGGAAGTGTTTGTAGAAAGAAAGTGCTGGTGCCGGTCGTCGATACGCGGAGCGGGAAGGAAAAGCGCGTTCCTCCTTTACGAGGCACAATCTCCGCGCGCGCGTGTGTGTGTGCGATTTTCCAGCACACTAATTTTCGAACGACTGCGCCTGGCTCGGGGTGGCTTATCATCGGTCATTCTTGCACCGGAAGCGAGCAAGGGAAAGATTTTCGTTGCTGGAGAAGTTGTATGCGTGCCGTGGCGCTATCTGTTCGCTTCAAACACAGCAAAAGTTATGCTCGGTTACACCGGGGTGGGAACGGGGCTTTCGGTTTTCATCGATACGTAAAGACACGACGGTTTGACACGGGCAACAGAAGACACGAGTGTCCTTGCCGGTGAGAGATGATGGTTTGATCGTAAACTATCGCTTTTTTTTGGGACGTTTTTTTATGAGCGCCGGGGTTTTGAATTGATTGACGATTACGATAACAACACATGCAGTACAATGTCGTTTGTGACGTGACGTGTGTATTGCTACAGCGTGGCTGCAATCGATTGAGCTCAAGATAGTGTTGTCTTGCAGAGGCAGAAGCAACGGGCGTTGTTAGGGAATTGAAGGATTCAGTTTGCACCAAGGTTGACTTTTGTTTTTATTGTAAAATTTAAACTGAGGTTTACAGTGCAAACCCTTTGGGCGAATGTTATTTTGAAAATTATATTTATTTTTTTTTTATAAAATAGGATCTTAATTAAGCGAGGAAAACTTGAGGAAAATGATACAACAAATGAGCTATAAAAAAATATTTGATCTAGAAACAAAATCTAGAAATACAAATAAAACTATCTTTCTACCTGTAACTGTTGAAAAATGTCTAAACCATCTTTGTCATTCCACAGTAAAGTTACGACTTTTCAGCTCTTTTCAATTACGTCTATGTTCTTAAGATTTGACACAGGGATACGAGGGATCCGAAAAAATCATTTATTTTATCAACAAAGCCGTAAACAGTCAGGACATAAATAAACCACTTTTTTCCTTTGGCAAACACGCTTCGGTAAATGAAAAACTACCCTTCTC
Organism: Anopheles farauti; assembly: GCA_000473445.2. Taxonomy (NCBI): domain Eukaryota; kingdom Metazoa; phylum Arthropoda; class Insecta; order Diptera; family Culicidae; genus Anopheles; species Anopheles farauti. The sequence goes on from KI915045.1 coordinate 2,976,318, forward strand.
CGGCTGTTTCTGTTGTGACGACTCCCATGCGATAATGAACTGATAAGTGCGTCCTTTGGAAAATTTTGGGTTGGAAAATTTGCAATTTTTCTTGCCACCGAAATGACCGTTCGGATAACTTAATAAATCATCCATCGGCAGGCTTGCTTTAGAGCGTAGCTTACATTTTATATTTCATTAAACTGTCGTGACAAAAAAAAAACACACACACAGAACCGCATCCAGGTAGCGCTGCATGATCGAGAAGGTAAAGAACAAGTAAAAAATGTCATTTTTTACTCGCCGGACAAGCGTCCGTTCGTCGTTACGGGCGTCGTTCTCAGGCGTGACAAATGAGCTGCTATCAACGAACATCCTTTTTTGGCAGTTTTCCCCGGCTCCTCCCTACCAGCATGAGGAAGAACAATCTTCGGGATAGTAGCGAGACGATTAGAAGATTTGTTGTGTTGGGCTTGCTTTTTGCGGCTGGGTCGAGCTGGGAGTGGAGAATTAATTGATATCTTCACTTTTCCGTGCGCGTTACTTTGGGCGAACCTTTTCTTTGTGTCCCTCTGGAGGAAGGTGTTCCTCTTCGGCCATGGAAACGGGCAGTAAGTTATTCCCTGCTGCTGGTGCTGCGCTTTCGTTCGATATCTTCTAGTTGCGAGTGTGTTTTTAGTTTTTACTTCCACACTTTGCCACTCGAAAGATCCCAGGCATAGGAGGGAAAGGTTTTTTTTTATTCCCCGAGATACTTTTTACGCCTTCCCTGCGCTGTCTCAAATGGGTCAAAGTTTTTTAAAAGTCCCATCCGAATTGAGGAAGATTTTCTTCTTACCCTTTCCTTCTTCCACAAAACCCGGTCCCATTGGGTTCCTATTTTCCCATCCTCCGATCTTGAGATTCCTAGCCACGCTCTCTAGTGCGTATCGAGGAAGCCATACAGTGGGACAAAAACAAAAAATAAGAAAAAAGGACTTACGGTAGTGGTACGGTGTGGGTTGTTTACCCGAACTTACCCGCATCCCGTCCCGTATCGCTCGAAGCGTTCCCCCAACGGGTGAGAGTCCTTTTTTTTGGTTTCGTCCGATCCCCGAAACAAAATGATCCGATATTAAAATGTCTTTCAACGGCCACTGGTCGGGTAATGGGCCATCGGACCTATCAAGGACGAGGCCTGCGAGTAAGATTCTATTTGTGGCGAAAGGATCGAGACAACATGAAAAGAAAAAAAAAAACTGAAACTCTTTACATAAACCCCAGGGTGTCGTGTGATGAGTCCTGGGAGTGGATACGAGAGCAAAAAGAAGCAAACAGATGCATAAAAAAGAAGTCGAATAAAAACTAAAGAAAATTAAAAAGGGAAAGAAAAGAGGAAAGTAAACACCTCCTTTCTATTCGATGTTTTAAAACAAAACGAAGCAAAATAGAAAACAAAGACAAACTCGACCCCAACGAAAAAAACCGTCGGGGCGACGTGACCAGGATCCAGGATGGAAGCGCACCGAATCTGTGTGGCGAGTGGAAAATTAAATTGTCCTTTGTTCCTGTGGCCGATCAACTGCGAAAGCAAGCAAGCGAAAGTATCGTTCCTTGTTCCGTTGCTCCGCCCGGGATCAGCTTCCCGCTGCTAAAGGGTTTAACGATTTGTGTTTTTCGTTTTCACATTACGTTTTATCTCACTCTCTCTCTCTCTCTCTCTCTCTCTCTCTCTCTCCCCCTCTCAAACGCAATCGGGATGATTGTGGATGGGATTGAATTGGGAGTGAATTGAATTTATTCTCATTTTCTCTTTTTCTCCCTCCTTCTCTCTACTCACCCTCTGCTGAGCCAACGTGGTTAATGGGGCGCGGATTGCAACAATCGTACATCGAAACAAAGCTCCCCGACCCAGTTCGACTCGAGGTCCTTGATTAATTGACATTGATTGTGTTGGTACATTAGAAAAAAAAAAAATACTCCAAAAAGAGGATATTTTTGTGCCACTCTTCGGGGAATTCGAGCGAAAACGTGGAAATCCTTCTCGGTTTAATCTTTTTAGTCGCAAACGGGAGCCAGCTTGTTCCGGTTTGTTTGTTTGTTTATTCGATCGAATCGAAGGATTATTAGGATAATGAAATGTACGGAAACGGGGAGTTCCGCGCAAATGGTGATTAGAAATGGACGTAAAGTATTTGAAAATTTGTATACTAGAGCAGAAGTGGGAGCTTAGTTCTTTCCTAAACTTCAATTGTGTTGAGTGTTGAGGAAGAATTGAAACTCATTTTTAAATTCATTTTAAATTAAATTTTAGGTTCTCTTCCATTTTTTCTATTGGTTTTATTTATTACTGTTCCATCAAATAGGTTAATATTTATATTTATCTTGTAACAAACACGCAAAATGAAAGTTGTTTAATAAACAAAACTAACAATCTGATATCTTACTATTCGCAAAACGACTGATGATTGCACACGACTCACATTTTTTAATTTAGCTTTTACAGTCGATTTCAAGTCTATTTCACTTTCAGCGGTGATGACGTGATCAGAATGCAGATGAAGAAAGATCATCATGCATCGACTCATCACCATTATCATCACACCATTTCAGGTCTAAAGCGCCTGTGTTAGTGTGTGTGTGAGTGGAGCAATTCGAATGCAAACCACCTCCGATTGAAATGAGGCAAATAAATTAAAAATGTAATAATCGCAAATAAATTGCACAAACGTACCGTGATCGGGACTGAAATATGCACAGAAATGCCCGCGAGGTCTTGATGCGGTATGAAGTGTGTGACTTTGGGGGTGGTTTAAAGTTTTGATTTTGTTTGCACCGCGATGCGGTTTTGTTTTATTATTATTAATGCTCCACTCGGGGCGTCGCAAGCCGAGGGAGGGGGGGAGGGAGATGGGTGGAGAAACGAGTGGAGCCCATTGGCAAAGCCGGCAGTGTCAGGGGTTCAATCACCTCGACGTACCGTTCGGGTGCGGTGCAAAGCAAACCGAACCGCCCTCAGGGCAGAAACTCTTTTTTTCCGTTGTCGCTGTTTGTCCACGCGACGAGCGAGTCGAAGAGCGCGCAAAAGGTGCGCGGGTGCGCTTAGAAAGAAGAAAGTTTCCGAAGCCGAAAGTCGAACCCCCGACGTCCGGATGGACGGCGGTTGTTGTGGTGGAACATGCATACGTGAGTGAAGCAACCGAATGAGAGGCGAACAAAAAAAAAGAATAAAATAAAAAATAAAACCAACACCAAACCGAGCACCGAGTGTTTGGCTCGCAGCGGTGACAAACAGTGACGCCACCGGGGTGGAAAGGGTGCGGTTTCTGTAAATTCAAATCTCTTGACAAGCAAATTTGAAATGTAAATGCCGGTCAGCGCATCAGCATCAGCAGCAGCTTTCACGCACAGCAGCGTCCTCCATTGCATATTGCCATGGGCGAGCGGTGGTGAGGGAAAGTAAATACGGCCCGAAAATGATCATAAACAATCGCACGCACAGTGGGCAACCCGGGGGTGGGCCGGGGTGGTTTAGGGACGAGGTCGGACGCTAGTGCGCTTCTGCTCGCATGAGGAGAATATTAATCGATTTGTGTGTATATTTTTTCATTTTTAAAGTGACTTCAAGTCGTAGAAACTTTTTGTGAAATATTCTATGTTTTTAAATATTTTTTCAATTTTTTTTTATTTCTTGCAATACTCTGTTAAAAAAATTATTTTTTTCCAATCTGTTTTTTCCGTTTATCTTTTACTGCTTTCAGTAAAATAGGTAATTTTTGTCTTATTTTTATTTAAATTATATTCTTTTAATCTTTTAATTTTTTATTTTTATTCAGTTTTTTTTCCTCTAATGCTTCCAATTACATCCGAAAGCGTTCCACCACTGAGTCCCATAAAAGCAGAAGCTGAAACCCGGCAGTATCGCCAAGATTATCAATAAAAAGCGTTGTATATAGACACTCCCGCTCTGCGTCAATATTTGTGCCAAACCGTTAATAAGCCACATTTAAAACCTCGGGTGGATCGTGATCGTTACAGGAACAACACCCCATTGCGTGTTCCGTTTCGGGCTGTAACTTATATGCAACACGATCGAGCGATCATTAGTGGTTGGACGCGAACGGTGGAGGTGTTCCGTGTTCCGTCCCGCCCGTTGCCCCATCGACTGGAAGAAAGTGGCGTAGAAGTGGCCACGCTCTGGGGTTGATGGTGGACAAAAGATGACTTCGCTTTCTTCACGTGCACTAATCGACCGGCCCTTCGCTTTGGGTTTGGGCTCGGGCTAGGGCTCGGACCGGGCTGGAGTCTGTATGGTAGGCGCGCTCTAATCGCGATAATTTATCGCGATTGTGCAGCCGTGTAGCCGGCGGCCAAAAAGAAAGCTAAGCTATCGACCGTCACCACCGTCGCTACCTGACAATGTTGGGGTTGCATCGTTGTCACGATCGGTGTGCTGTCGATCTGCATCCAAGCCGTCGACGCGCGGTGTAATCGTCGAACGCATTAGTCAGGTTGGCGTCCGGTGTGACGATTATCTAGGTGTGTTTCTGAAAAAAAATATGACCACCGAAGCTGGACAGATAAGAGAATTGTTTATTGTAACGATAGTTTCCTCTGTGTGCTCCTTCTGTTCGCCCGTTTCGTTTACATCTTCAGCCTTCATTCACGGGTGTCCGTTTCCCAAACGGGTGATGTTTAAATTAAGACGCTGCAAGAATTAATGAAACCCCAAAAGCAGAGGAAAAAAATAAACACACCAGAGCTAATATTTTATGGACAGTGGGTATAATTTTTCACAAGGACGCGGGTTATCGTAACGTTTTCGCCGGTGATAACCTTTTTTCTTTTCATGCCGTCACCCACACACCCCGTGCGTATTATCATCAATCAAGAGGGATTTTGTAAGTTGGTAGGGTTGGTCTTTGGGAAAAGAAGTCGTTACTTTATCTTTAGAAAGGTCGTTTAGGAGGTTAGAAAAATTGGTACTTATGTACAATCGGTAATGTTTATTGCACGAGAGAACGAATGAAACGATTAATATTATTTTTAATCATATTTTAGTACTACTTTTCAAGACATAGAGGCAAGTGTTATCGTTAATAGGGTTTTATAATTTAAAATTGATGTCTCGTATTTTATGTTGTTTGCTTCTTTATGAAGCGTGTTTTTAAATACATTGGAAAGTTTCATTTGATGTATAACTTTTAATTTTCGAAAGGAGTATGATTCGTTTTTAGAAGCGTTACTATGAGAATATTTTTTTATATACGCTGATTTATTTTTATTAATATAATCAAATTTACAAATACATGTGAATTATATTTGTGTGGATTCGTCGGATATATATTGTCAAACAATCTAAAAAAAATAGTATCAAATTACCCAACCTGTAATACGACCTTTTTTGCTGGCGTTTCAATATCTCCTCGGTATCCTCTAGTTGATCCACTAGTAAGCAGGATCTTATGACCGCCTGCTTAGACAACCGACCAATCGGACCGTATGGAAATCATCATCCACTGAAACAGCTGTTTTACCACGCTCGAATTAAACGAGGTCAACACCGCCATGCACCATGGCTAGATCTGACCCGTGTGGAGAAAAAAAGACGGACGGAACAACGTGTTTTACACTCCTAGCTTCTCCGGAGACACCTAATTATCTGCTCGGTTCGCGATGGCGACGACGTCGACAGGAACCGGCCAGACAGGTTGGGCCTGTTTTGGCGACAGATTTCTGTCGTTGGCGCGTTAGTCAACCGGATTAAGTTGAAGTTAGCAGTTGGCCTGATTATCCCGAAACGTCCCGAGTGTACGTGCGTCGATGGTGATTGATACAGACTTTATTTTCTCACCACTCGAGCAAGAAAAAAAAAACAGGAAGTTTATCCATCCAGCCGTGCATCGCATCTCGCTAGATTCGGGTGCGGCCCATCCCAGCCCGTTCTTAATGATGGCCCGTGATGTGGCGATATGCAAATGCCGATTCCGTTGTGAGCGGCACTGCTGTATCGCAAACCTAGCCAAAGGGAGTGAAAATTGATCGAAGATGGTGTGGAAGATAATTTTTGTTTTCGATAATTTCATTAAATTTGATTGATGTTTCTCAGCTTCTGGAGCACGCTTATCGCGTTCGCTACATACGGTGCTACCGTGACCAGCCCGCGCGAGCCCTTTCCACGCTCGCGTTTGCCCACCTCGCTCGCCTCACGGCCGGCGCATGTTTCTTCCAATTAAATTTAGACACGCACCCCGCCGGAAGGCACCACAGGGTAGCCTCTCGCGGCTTTGCCATCCCCACGAAACATGCTTTGCAATCTCAGCTGTTTGCTTAGGAAATGCGATCGGTTCCGTGGGGGAGATGCTGCTGCTCACGATGATGATGATGATGATGCTGAGCTCAGCAGATACTCGCGGTACGGCTCGATTGGAAGCCGGTTTACTTACATGGCCCACGTACGCGCCCATCCTCCGATCTCCGCGCTCTGGCTCCATCGCTCCGCAGACTCTCCAATCGTTATAATGAACGCGTAACAGCGTAAGATAGGGACTGAAGAAGGCAGAGCAGCGCTACTGCAACCCTGCCCGGTAGAAAAGAATCGATTATCGATTCTACCGAGTCACCGTTCATCCACCTCGAAGCGAAGTGGATTTGCGGGGATGGATCGAAAAGTTGCTTGGTTTGATAGGGAAGAAAGGAATCTATTTTTCTAGCCAAGCCAGTAGCAGTCGTGATAATGTTTTCCTTCTTAATTTTTCAAAGTAATTTGGTTTTATTTGTTGAGGTGCTTACATTTATGCTTGAGTTTTTAAATGAATTGTTCAATTTCCGTGCTAGTCTCTTCTAAGTTTAAATTTATTTATAAAATTTTAATTAAATAAATGCTAGTTTTAAAACATTTTCATGTTTTAGAACACTTTTTTATTTTTACAATCGCATGCAACTATTCAACTCGCTCCTTCTTCTGGCCAACAAACTCGACACGACTAGATCGCACCGGTTGCTGATGATAGGTAACATGCTGAGTGTTGTACTAAAACCGTCCAAAACGAAGGAGTGCTAGAGGAGCCCTTGGTAGCTCCCGGTACAGCCTTGTTACCCGGCTGCCTTTTAGCACCGTTACTCAATTACACACGTTTACAGCCACGAGACAAGATTCATGCATTCGATCGTTTATCATCCCTTCGCTGGTTGGTGCGGTTGCCCCCGGCGGTTCGGTTGATGAAACCTCCCCACCAGCACCTGTTGGGTGGATTACTTTACGATCGACAAGTCGTATGTGACAATCGGAACTAGTGCGGTACATTTGCTACCCTGCGAAGAAGGGTCAATAAATCTGTTGAGTGAAATTTTTGAAGTCTTCCTCCACCGGGTTCAGCACGGTGAAGACAAATTTATGCATCGTACTCCCCCCACCAGCCCACAACCCTTCTTTCGCCACCAAACGCTACACCCAAGCGACTGCCGCCGTTTCGATGACTTTGTTATGGCCCTTTGTTGCAACAACCGAACCGGCGACACGGAGCTCAAAATCGCCCGAAAAAAAAAGGCACCGAGTGAAAGTGTTGAATTTCGTCCACTTCGTACGCTTCCCAGTGGGTGGGGGAAATCGGTAAAGGAAAATCGATCGACATGTCGGGCCTGGATCCTGGCAGGCGAAGGGCAACAACGGTTCGAATCCAATCGGTAAGATTGGTCCGGCCGGAAATTTATGCACCATCGATAGAAAGCATCGATAAGCTTGAGCTCTTTCTCTTCCCCGCTGTGTGTGTGTGTGAGTGTGGTTTTAGTTTATTGGTTTTCTAGCGTGCATTGTAAATCTGGGAAAAGAAGAGAAAACGAGAGAGGGAGAAGGGGTTCTATTAAATTTTCTTAACAACCAAACTTGCGAATAGTTTTTCACGCCACAAAGCATGAATATAGCAGCGATGCAGCCGAAAAACGTTGGCTTCCTTATCAATCCGGATCCGGAGTGGGTACTATTTATTTCGCAAAATTTCACCCACAACTCGTTCGTCCCGGCCGGCATGGGAGCTGAAAGCGAATTGCTTATTTTGCCGAAGGACAATTTATGAGATGCCAAAGCTAGATTTGATGCGGATGTAAATGGAGCAGCGTTTGCGGGCGCGTTATCGGGTTGGGTAGTTGGTTCAAATCAGCAAACAAGGCATTTTTCTGCGGTAAGAAACGTACTTTAAACCTATCTAATGGTGGCTTTGGGGAGAGTTTTTCTAACCGAATGGGGAGTGGCATCGATTCAGGTGATCCTTTCAGCTCACTTTCATCAATTAGACGGGTCCGATTTCGCTCATTAATCTCTTACTCCCTGCGACGCTAAGAAATCCGCATCCCAGAAAGTCACTCTTATCTCGTGCGCCCTTCGGGTTGTGCACGGGTTTTGTTTTGTTTTGCTATTGATATAAATTTATGTACCGTCCCGATAACACGCTCGGTTTAATTTATAATCCATCTTACCCCTGCCCCGCCGGAAGCCGAGCTTTACCTGTGCCGATCCGACTTCCGCCTGGTGGAAAGATTTAATCGCAAATTTTCATCGCCAACGACGATGACGGCGACGAGCGGAGCCGGAACCGATCGAACAGAGACGGGCTTATCTTTGACACAATTAAAGGGCCTCCCTCCGTGAGGTTCCCGGTAACCGGTTCCGCCGGTCCGGTTCGGGTATTTGTACGAGCTGGGACCAGTGTTGGCCCAGTTGGGATCGCTCCAGCATCTTTTCAGCGCTGGTCCAGACGGGCGGGAGCGGTTTTTGACGATGATTTATAGGCCTTACAGAGGGTTCGCCCTTTTGCTGATGGTCCGACGGTGGGTTTGACCTTTGGTGTGTTTTCTCTTGCCAGTAGGGCAAGTAGAAAGTGTTTCGGTAGAATATCTTTTGTTATTTTGTTAATTTTTGTAAACACTTTAAAATTAAATTGAAAAAAAAGGTCAACCCACCGTAGGGTTAGTGATTTATATAAAAATCAAACATTGAGCACAGTAAAATGCCAATAAGGAATGAAGGATCAGAATGCAATAGAATTGCAATAGTGAAACAAATCGCCAGTGTTGTAGGGCAGGAACGTAATTGCGCACCGAAATAGTTTTCACCGTGCCGCAGCAAACGCGGCTACAAATTTTCGCAATTTTCCACCCAAATGAAACGCAACGAAAGGTGGTGGCAAATGCACGCACCTCAAATCACACCGCGGTCTGGGCTTTCGAGCGCGCGCACACGCGTGTCCTTGAGGACCTGTGCCGATTCGTCGATTGCAATTTGCACCCGTGTGTGTGTGATTACCCGTGTTCATCTGCGTTCGAGCGCCGCACTGTTCTAGAACAATCGAGAAGTGGTTCGGTTTGAAGGGTGCGCTCGCAGTTGAAGTGGTAAACGAGTGAGAGAGAGAGAGCGAGCGAGAGAGTGCACGAAGCGAATAGGGAAAGAGAAACATCGACTGCATTGAAACGCTCGCGCTAGGCGGCGGCCCTTCGACCTTCGGTGCGTGCAGTTTGTCGTAGGGTGGAGCGTGCGAGCTGCATCGAAGTAGCCTTTGCCGGCCGGCCGGCGCTGTCAAAAACTTCTAAACCGAAACACCCGACCCGGTATGCACCAGAATGTGTCAGTGTGTGTGCGTGTGCCTGCAGCAGGAGGGAGTTTTCAAGGTCAAAGTTAAATTTTACATTCCAACCCCTGCGATCTCGGCGATGCGCGCCCTTTGGCCAGGGGAGGGGTGTGGGTAAAATTCTAATTATACGTGGCGTGCACTTGGTTTGAGGTTGACATCCGCTGTCAGATTAGAATGCGTGCGTGTTTGCGAGCGATGCGTTTAAGATGGATTTTGGACGCCATACCGGCGATGATGGGATGGATGGAAGGTCCTTACACATGCTCTCTCACACACACACGCAACTCATCCCGTCCAGGATCCGTCATTCCGTAACGATGATATTTATTCCGATGGCTCGAGGGTTGGAAAATGAGTGAGATTATAATTAGCTAAGTACGGCGGATGCCACGTTCTCTCCCTCGCCCGCGGGAAAAGGAGCTTTGAAAGGACGCTGCACTGGAAAGTGACGAGTTCTAATTAAAACTGAATAGTGGGTGGGCGATTGTTACCGCACGGAAGCAACCTGAGCGTGATACGTGAAACGCGTTGACAGACGCGTTACGTTCGATAGAATGCACTCAGTTGCGAATACACCAAGGAATTAATGAAAAACAGGATTTAATTAGGATTTCGGTAAACGAAATTCAGTCACCAGTCGTGGAAAGCAGTCTTTTTTATTTTCTAGCTAATTAATGAGTTCGGAATTTAAAAATTTGTCCTTCTTGAAGGAGATTTTATAATAAACATAAATTATTATACATTTTTTTAAAATAAATATTTGACAGGCTTGTTATTCTTTCACGTGGCAGAGCCGTCATAGTCTACAGAAGCCGCGATGTAATGTAACTTGAGCAGGATTTGCTCCTTCCCCGAGGCTGAAGGAGCAATTTTAACGCACTTCTTCACCGGAGAACCTGCAGTTAGCTGCATTGTTAGCTCGCATGGAGGTGTCTCCTTCTCGTTAAGCCAACCCGGGGGCTAATTATGTGATTGACTCCTCGGTGCCGTCCGCCGGGAAGTGTCAGCATGCCAAGTAAATTCTACCTGCTTCGTCATAAATTCAAAATCCCGGCCGGAGTTGGGATGACGTACCGCGGCAGTCACTTAGATTTAATTGGGAAGATGCCGCATAAAGACGGGGTTTGATTTAAAGTGGTGGTGTTACTTCTGGCCGGGGGAAGGATGCTTCTTCGTACGAAAATTCGTTCTCACCTTCTGCATACGTTGCTGTCATCAAACATTTGGCCCTACCCAATAGTGGCCCGGTGAATATTTTGAGTCATTATTTGAAACGCTCAGTCTTGCTGGCATTTGTTGCAACAAAAAAAAAAAAACAGCACATCGGTACCAGCTGCCGTACGGAAACCCTCTCGAAAACCGTCACAACGCACATGCACATGCATTGACGCGAGTGCGACCGGACCTGGTAGGGCTACCCTTTTGAACGGTTGGAATTTGTTGGAAAAATTTCAAGTTCACCCATACGCGTACGCGTTCGCGTTTTGAAGGCCACAAAAGTGTGTGTGCGTTTTTGTTTGCGTATGGGGTCGCTACTGCTGTGCGCTACCCCTGCTTTATGCTCACATATATTTAAACACCCAACACCATCCCACACGGTTGCACTCGCGTTGCACTTCCATTACGGATAATTGAAAGCTATCTGAAATCTGACATTCAATACTTTTAATTACACGCACACACACACTCTCTTTCTCTTTCTCGCTCTCGAGGAGGCGTGTATGTATTCGACTAGGGCTTCTAGAACACACACTCACACAGACACAGACACACTCGCTTACCAAAAACCGTCGGCTTTTCTCGTCCATCACCCCTAGCAGGATAAAATCCATTTCCACTGGTCTCCTCCGCCTCGCTAACGCTTCCAGCAGCGAGGGCAGCAGCGAATCCTTAGAAGCATGGGGTGGTCAGCTTCAGCTGCATACACCACCACCCTGCGCCCTCGTCCTGTCCGTTGATGCTGCTGCATAGCAACAGCGACAGTGTTGCGTCACAGCAGCGACCATCCGTCACGTTTCATGACGATGGGCTTGAACGAAAATTTGCACAGCACAGCGCATCGATGGCAGCAAGTTTTTCCCTTTCAGCGATACAATGTGTTGGGGGGTTTTGCGTTATTTTTTTGTTACTGCTGCTTCGTTGCTGTTTTTATGCTGTTGCCAGGCATGTTGAAAGGATTCTGTGCTGGATGGGGGGAGGGAGGGGTCTTTGAAAGTGAAACCAGCATGAGCGAGTGTTTGTGTGTGTGAGAGTGAATATATTTGGAATGTTGTGGTTTTCAAAGAAAAAACGGGTATGGACGAATATTTTGGCGTATTTTTTTCTGGCTAACAACGGATGACAAAGTAGAAAAAATAATATTTTTTATGTAAATGGTTTGTAGTGTGGGTTAAATTAGTTTGAAATCAGTTGTGCAACGTAAACACATCAAAATAAGCTAAGAAATTTTATATAAATCATATTTAACAAGATCTTATAACATGAAAACAACTACATATACGAACATGTTTCCAAATAGCCAACATATGAAAAATGTTCTAGATAATATTTATTAAAAGGAAATAAGAAACTAATTATAAAATTTTACTAAAAATAAATACATTTTACTAAATGTATAAAATTAAAAATAAATATATTTTTAATTTTAAGAACATGATCCTATGAAGCATGAAGCATGCATGTAATAAATGTAAAACAAAACACAAGAGAGACAAAAAACAACAAATAAATGAACGTGTAGAAAGAAAGACAAATAATTTATTTTACACCTCCTGCTCTCAGTCGGTCACAGTGAAACTGACAGACTTGGGGTTTTTTTTTCGTTGCTATTATTGTGTTTGTTATGAAAAGGATAAAGAAGATGAACAAGAGCTCGGTGTATGGGAGGAGTGTTCCTTTACCGAACCATAATGTGATGTTCAGCTTCTGCATGTGTGTAGAAGACACACATACAGACCTCGTTCAAGATGTGTGTGTGTGTGTGTGCAACGCCGGTAAGTGATATTGCGCTGACACCGTCGAGTTTTGGTTGGGGCAAAGCTGAGAGATGTTTTCATTTCAACCAGCGACACCTTCATTGCTTGTATGTGTGTGAGTGTGTGTTTGTGTGTATGGCTCACCAACCGCTTCGGCTGCACATGAAGGGAAGGATCACTTTGCTGTTGGATAATTCTCGGTTTCGTTTTCATCTTCGTCGTGTTTTCACAGCCACCACCAGCAACAGCAAACGCCTCTTGCTCGCAAAGGTGTCCAACACCGTCCGACGTCCGTGTGCTGGATTTAACAGCGGCAAAAGCAAAAAAACAACATTTTTTTCCTCACAGAGCCCTCCGCAACCCGCTTGTCTTCACTACCCCATACCGGGAGATCACTTTTTTATAATACCTCTTCTTTGGATATCAGGCCTGTTTCAGAAAAAGCCCTGCCTGAACGTTAGTGGGAAAGACGGCGATGAGCTGCCGTGTGAGGGTGGAGTAGTTTGGAGCTGTGGTGGAAAGGTGGCAGATTCAAAGTGACACCAAGATGCGCTTGTATATGCGTGTGTGTGTGGGTTTGTAAGGGAAGATATGAATAGAACATGTCAGGCATGATGGGGAATATAATAGATTTATGTAGACACTTTGTCTAGTCATGTCGAGTCGAGATATCAAGTGTAACAATGGAGCTGGGTTCAGGTTTTCTTACCACCTTCGCGCTGAAGGCTCCAAGTGTTCTCCCGGTTCCAGCTCAACGTGCGCGCACGTGTGTGTGTGTGTGGCTATGTGTTTTATAAGGTGGAAAAATAGTTTCCACTCGAGCTGACTCGAGCTAGGGAACACGATACCTAGCGTTATGTCCCTCGGAACACGCACCGTTGAGCTACCGAAGTCTCGAGGTGCAACGTACCGTGTTGCATCTTCTCGTTGCTTTTTCGAGATTCCTTCCGACTGCTGGTGACGCGTTTTGTCAACAACTGGTACTGCCAACGCCGAGGTCGAGGCTCGTTCCCGAGGCCGGCTCGTTACATAATCTTGATTATCAGCTTATCGGGTGACGCGTGCATTGCGTGGGTGACTGTGAACGTACTTCTCAGCGATGATTTATGTACTGACGGAAGCGGAACGAGCGAGCTACCGTTTCAAGCCCTCGGTGGCCGGTGTCAATCGTTCGTCAGGTGCAGTATTTTAATGTGGCAGGATGTTGGCGAATGGAAGGATTTACAAACGAGGAGGGTAAACTTCAATGACAGTTCGCATACGTCAGTCTAATTGTCAGTTTCTGAAGTGGTTGTTCTCAAGCCAGAGTTAGGATCAAGTAGTCTTCAGATAAACTGCGGAGTACTAATGTTATCAAGATGATAAGCTATCCATCTTGTAGTTGTGCATTTTATTGTTGTGTAGCGAAAGTAGTCTGAAATTACGTCAAAAAACTTCTTCTTATAAAGTGTATTCATGATCGAAAATCTATGTATAAATATGAATTATGAATATGTATGTATAAAATATGAATTTTCCTGGCAAATTTTGGGATTCTAGTATCTCCTACAAATGAGTTCCACGGTAAGGACGTTTTTATCACTTTTTTGTAATTTATTTCGCATGTGCCGCACCCGTCAACGGCTCTGACGGAGCTCTGTTCGCGTTCTTATTACGCTTCCCAAGGACCTTGCAAAAATCCTTGCAAGCTGAAAACCCACAATTTTCATCTCCCGTGTGCGTACACGACATCCGCGTTGGTATGGGTGCCAAGCGTTCGCAAAACACACGCGATTCACGCGAAAAACATGCCACGAAATGTGAAGGTGGGTTTAGACGCATGATTGGATGGAACCGGGCTCGGTGTTTGGTGAATATCTTCAACGCCAGCTTGTCATATGGAAGATTTCCACGAATTTACGCCAGATAACTGACCATTAATAATTTATTTCGCTCTCCCAGGACGGTTGGAAGGGTTGCGCGTCGAAGAGATGGATAAGATGGATAAGCGTTTGCGTCACACAGTAACGTGTCCCTTCGTTGCCATAGTGATTTCCATCCATCCATCCTGCCGGTGACGTTTACGGGAGCGGGTTAAAGGATCGACGGGGCGCAAAACGTGGTTGACTGCGTTGAAATATGCACCCATAGCGAGGAGGGTGGTTTTTAAATTAAAACCAGCGAATGTTGCAAAAACCGCGCCTCAAGAGGACCGCTTCGGGTGAAGAGCACTAGAAGTATTTTCAGCCGAGGCTGCTTTTTGCCCGGAAGAAAGAAATCTTTACAGCGAACAAAACGTCAAGAGCCATTACGTCCCATTCACCGCAGGAAACGTTCCATCGGCAGGCTTCCATCTGCGTTTTTGGGGTCCTTTCTCGGGCTGACAACGCCGGATGAGCCGGCAACCGGAGCTTTTCCCGTTCTGCCACTTGAATTGCAGGGTCCATTTGCCCGTGCTGCTGCTCGGTGAAATGGAGCTCGCACCGAAAGAAGAAGAAGAAAAAAACGGTTTACTTTTCTTGATGCAAAATTTTGTCTCCGTGTGGGTTTCTTCCGGCCGCGTTGTTTTTCCATCCACCGAAAGATTTTCCCCTCGACACTCGAGCCTGCCGCTGATGGCGTCGTACTCGTGCGCCGTCATCTTGAGCCGTTCGTTTACTACCAGTGTGGCTGGATGGTGGAAGTAAAAAAAAAAAAAAAAGCACGCGGCCTGAAAGTAATGGGTTTTCCATTCATCAGCATGAGAGGGAGTTTTTCCGGCCGTACACATTCCTATCGTCCTTCTCGTCACCGAAATCGAAGTCCTGCGGGCCAAACTTCAATCACATCGGATTGAAATATTTGACACTGCGAGGCTTTACGATACCGAAAAAAAAACGAACACACGGCGGTGATGGAAATGATGAATTGTTTTTTTTCTTCACCCTGCCGTCTACCGACGAAAATCCGTGGTGGAATTAAAACGGCCGCGAGTGAGTGAATGAAAAATGACACCGATGCCGTCGGGTTTTGGGAATGCGTAGGTTGAAGGTGTTAAAGTTGGTTTTTTGGTTTTGGTTGGAAAGGGATGTTTCAAGGTTCCATATATGATGTCTGTAGACGTTGTCATCCATTTGGTAGCTACACGTCTGTTATTAGAATCGATTTCTTCCAGTCAGGCTCTACACATGATCCAGGAGGATGATATAATTCGTTTGCAATAACGTCTCGTCAATCTCGTTTATATTTTTTGTAAACATTTCCCCTTGGTTCGAGGAGAAGATAAAGGTTGGCTTGCCTCGTGGGATTGTCAAATTTTGATAATACTCTGTCACAGACGCGTGTGGTTTTCACACTCAGGTTAAGGTAAACGCTAATGGAAATCGATTGGTGCTTTCATGCTTTCCCATGCTCAGACATTGGCAGTGAATCTTAACGTAAATTGTGATTTTATATGAATATTTTTGTGCAATTGCTAAAATTGTGTAGTGGTGCAGATTTTTCAATCCAAATAGCATGTTCCCTACTATCAAAACCTTGCACGCTTTCCGTAAAAAATGAGCTTGTTTTTTTGAGTGCCTTTATCGCCTTACCGGCCACTTGTTTACTTCCTACATCATTCAGCAGATCTTCCCGTAACCGTGCAATTTTTGGTCGTTTTTGTGTGTGGCGACGATAAGAATAATCTGCTAGTGTAATCTTCCATTTATTTCCAGCCCGCTTATTTTCCAGCTCATTCGCAGATTCGCATTCTCATTAATCGAAACAAACAGGGTTGGAGTGGCATGACTCGGCACGATGGGCGCAAGGAAGCGGAAATCACCGATGCACCGCAGAAGAAGTTCCAAACACCATTCATAAAGCGCGTGTGTTTTTGACGCATGTGGAGTGGACTTCCAAAATCCGCGACAGAAGCGCACGGCACACGTGAAGCTGGAGATTATATTCCGAACAATTACTCGGCGTGTATTACTCCCATACACACAAACACACACCAATCCACTTATCGCTGGGAAGATAGTAGCACCGTGTCTTTCTTATCGCACCACACGGGCTGTACTAATATTTGCACAGCGAGACGCTGAGAGGTTCGGGAATGGTCAAAAGTGGTCTAAAAATAAGCAAACAAGCACCACATTTTCGGGAACCATGTGGCGGCTGTTGTTGTTGTGAATATTTGATGTTTCGCTTATCACCAACTCCCAGACGGCTTCAAGGACGTCACCGGCTGGCGGCGGGAGTGTTCAGGTTCAACCATTTCGTTCAGGGTCAATGGGTGTAACTGGTTACGGCTGACAGCCGCAGCTTTGGGAGCCGAAAACAGGGTGCTTATCAATGTCGGTACGGCCCGAGCCGTACCGTGTCCATCTTTCCCTTCCGATCTGTGGCTGAAGTTCGAAATCAGAAAAAAACAGACTCTCTCGAGGCTCGAGAAATTGCGTTTTATTTTTTCGTTAATCATCACCAACCAGAAAACAACGATCGGCAGTGGACGGGCTTCGAGCGTTTCTGTCCGACGATCTTGATCGCCCGGGCGCAGATACGTTCCCCGGGATAGATAGCGATCTCTCGAAGGTGTCCAATTTAAGGCTGTTCCACTTGGCACGACGGATTTGTGCAGCGAACGGGCCCCTGAGGGCACCCGTCCGGTCGGAGGTTTATTTGCGGGGCAGCGAAGAGGTAGGTCCGCCGGTCCGCCGGTCCACACTGGGCCTGGACCGTGCCCTGGGTCTAGGTACTCGGGAACGGCGACGAATAATAAAACGTCGTGATCGAGGTATAACATAAATTAGGAGTGACCCAAGAGAAATAGGGTTCCAGCGCGGAGGGAGAGAAAGGGTTTTTTACTTCTTTCTTTACGTTTAGCCCAAGCGGCACTATGGGCTGGACGGTTCAGAATAGACCGAAAGTTTAGTAAGGCAAAGATTGTAAAAGAATATGTGGTTCAATCAATTCGAAATATAAAATAAAAATGTACCATATAAAATGATAAAAATTTATATTTTTTACATAAATTCGAGAAGAGTATAATGTCTAATATGGTGCAAGGAAATATTCTTAATTTTTCCCGTTTTAAACCAATGCATTGCTTCTCCTCTTGCACCAACTGTGCAAAGGGTTGGTTAGCACGATCGCCTCGATGGACGGTTCGACGCATCTCTCCAGCATCCAGCAGCGACAGAACACACGTACATGAGGAACTCCTTCTTCGTGTAGCTGATGATGCTCTTTTTGTTGCTGCTGCTGGTTCCTACCAGCGCAGACGATGATCATACGGGCCAACGAGAAACGATAAACAGAAGCCACCATTCGTACACCATGCCATTAAGGAAGGAAAAAAGGTACAAAAAGACGGGGAACGGGGGGGGGGAAAAATAACACATGCACGGACAAAACATTAGAGACGCCCGAGGGCCCTAAAAGCAGCGTCGATCGTTTTCCACAGCATCATCGGGCACACATAACCTGCTCCCAAGCGGGTGGTGCGCTTGAGAGATCGCGGGCGGTTGGAAAAATGGACCAATGGTCGGGCGCACTCGGCACGAAAACTAATTTCAAAACATAAATCAGCTGATTTAATTGTGCCCCGCGTGGAACTCGCCCGCGCCCGGGTTGAGGGTGATGTTGCACGTTCGCCACAGCCGATCGTTTCATTTTCGTTTCGTTTTCGACTGGGCCGGCTTTTGTGGCTCGGTGGCGGAAGGCCGCGGTTAGGTGACTTGCACATACATACACGTAAGAAATGGGTGATCGCACGTGATCGGACGGGAGGATCGTGATCACCGCGTCCACCCTCCGCGTCCACACCGTACCGATCGGCCGTACTTTGGCGGCTACCGGTTTTCAGGTCTAGCAGCAGCAGCAGCAGCAGCAGCAATAAACATTCAACCCCGTTCGTGCTGGAAGCGAACTTGAGGGTGAAAAATCGATCCAACGAACTGACATTTCACATTTAGGGAGGCTCGGCGAAACTGGCCAGCAGCAGGGACGCAGTCGCGGTCGTGGTCGTTTCGAGTGCGAGAGCAAATTGGTAGCCAGTAGCTGACGTTTATTAGCATGTCCCTTCGTGGAAGCACATGTAGACGCTACTCGCTGCTACTTCCCGTCCAGCTTCACTCGAAACGAGCACGGCCGGGGGAAAAAAGTACACGTTTACTGCATAGAAAGAACATGCTTGTATGATTTTTTTTTTGTGTATGCTGCTTTGCTAACTCGCTCCGGACATGCTGTGCCTTACGTCGTGGTGAAACTTTTCACTCCACGAGATAATTTAACCACTCCCGGCGCTCTTGCTTCGGGCACATGATAGGAGTAAGTTTTAATTGCTATCAACGGATGCTTTTGCTGTGTACGGGGTACGGTTCGGACGGGAGAAAGCGAGTGCGCCGTTCTGTCGCTAGTTGAGCTCGTTTCTGTCATGTTTATTTTTCCAGCAGGACTGCTGGTTAAATAATGTGTTAATTGGAAGCGAACGGTTAGAATGAAACGATTCAAATGTAGACAATAATGCGGAAAGTCATGGAGAAGGTAAAAATCAAGTTGCTTGACGGTGTTGAGTAAAGTGTGATGGAAAAACGCAAATAAAACACTTAAATCTTGACAAGAATCTAGGAAAAATAAGAAAAAAAATATTGAAAAATTTATTCTTAAAAAGTTTGAAAACATCAAATAATATCACAAATAATGAAGCTTCCGTCGAAAGAAACTGACAAATATACATTTTGAAGCCTACCTTCTCTGCTGTTAATCTTCTTAAACCCAAAAGTTGAATAACACATGTTTACATTTCACTGCAAAGAAAGGAACTCATTAGAATCCTGACTGAAGCAGGAAATGTTTGGAATTTATATCTGGCCAACTTCTTCTGAACCGTGTTTGGAGAAGAGTTTGCTGGTGAAAATCTTCTGCCCGGATGTACGGCGTCAGGATTCTTCAGCGAGACGGCTGTGTGAGTGAATAGTGCGAGTTAGTTATTAGTTTGCCTAGCAAACATCACACAAACGGCAACTTTGGACGAGTTTCGGGTGCGAACGGGCCCCGAGAAACGATTGAAGCCCGAAAGAACGAAACTATTTCTGATGCGATGCGTTCGCTCGCTAGCTGTCGTTGAAAGGATCGGTACGTCTTCATGCGTACCGCGTACCGGGAAAAATGAAGTTTCTTGCAAGTTTTCTGTCATTTCTTTTTGTTTTCTTATGGTTTGAACGGACTTCATGGCCAAAGAACATTGTGTGGACTGGGAGCCACAGGACACCGAGTGTTCGAAGAGAACGAATTGATGATCCTTACGACAACGGTCGCCGACGGAGGAAGAGCGTCGTCAGCTGGGTCGGAGGAGGAGGAGGAGGAGGTGAACGCTTCGCGTTGGAATTGGATTTGATAGAAAAAGTCATTAATTATATCGTTTTCTATTGGTAAGCGTGGTGGGATGGTTTTCTGTGGAAGGATTGAGGATCTTCCTCATCAAGTTTCCTTCCACCGCTTTCCTTCCCGAAAGGATCTTCGTCGGGTGTTTTTTCCTCTCGTTCACTCTTCACTCTGGGCTGCCGGGCTGGCAAAACCTGAATGCTGGATGCCGCACGTCCTGATGACGATGAAAAATGATGCGCTCCTGGCAGGAGGTGGTTGCCCAAGAGGGCACAGGCAACGGTTGGAGGGGTTTTTTTTTTCGCCACACGTCACCCATTCTGCGGGCAGGTTCATTTTCGATTCACTCTCACTCTCGGCTCGCCCATTGGATTTTAATTGTTTGCTCTGAGAAATTGACAGATGTGTAGCAGCTTTGACAGCTGATCGTTGCTAAAATAAATGTTTTGATGACCGCTGAGCGTGAGCTAAATGAACTGCCCGGGCCGATGCTGGAGTGGAATTCGGTTTGTCAGTGCCAGCTGAGCACTTTTCGGTTTTTCGGAGCGACCGCTTCGGAATCTGTTCCGGGGACGCAACCCTACTACGGGGGGGAGGGGAGAAGATTAATGGAACGAAACGTTCAATATCCGATTGGAGTATGGTCTCCGGTGCTTATGGCCCGGTACTTCCGATTCACGAAGAATGATGACTAACAAAGACAAGACGGCGTTGGGCGGAACAAAAGAGTGCAATTGAACCGGCAAGCCACAAAGATAAGGATGGAAATTTTGTCAGCAAAGAGTTGCTAATGGTTGCCGCAGTTGGAGCCAAGATTTGCTTGATTTATTTTAACATTAGCTTCGTGTAAATGAAATGGATTAATCGTTTTCCAAGCGACATTTGGATAATCTAACTTCATGAAATTAAAATGAAATTTAAGACAAATTTGTCGTGAACAACAAATATGATTTAAATTTGCTACATGTCATAAATAATCTCTTGTAAATGAAATTGATTGTAGATTCCTTTCCAAAATCATTGAAAATATCACGCTGCGTTGCTTTACAACACAAAAAATTAATCATAGCAAAATGCTTGCATGCGCGGAACAATCAAGGCATCGCTGGAGTCTTATTTTATCGTTCGTTAAAGTTTCCCCTAGACATGCACATGTATAACTATCCTTTTTCTGTGAAACAGTTTCGTAAAAAGCGACATCGAAACACTTCCGAGAAAATAACAAATAATGTCCGTTGGAAAGAAAGTCAGCTGTGAAACATTTTCCGAACGGGATGGACGAGTTTTCCGATTCTGTTACCGACCGAATGGTTAAAGCTGTGACCAGAAGGAACCTTTTCCAGAGACACACCAGAGGGACAAAAATGAATGGTTTGAACGTCATAATCGAAACAAAACCTTTAAGAAAGTTTTGTGCGCAAGGACCGAACTTTTCTACTAAAAAGAAAAACACACTACGATGGGCGGGTGGGAGAGCGGGAAGAATGTGGCATTAATGCTACACCAGCAACGACCCATTGTAGAAGCGTTGGAGAGGACGCCCCGAAACCGGCAAAAACCGAGGCGAGGTAAATAAATTTTAATGTCACGGTCATAATGTGAGAATTCTTTCATCTGCTTCCAAGGGGGCGAGCCTGTGTGCTGATAGAACTTTTACTCTTTCGGAGGGAGAGAAAATCGATCGGGGAATGAAGTTTTCCTTCCGATACCCGTGCCCAGCAAAAAAAAAGGGACGGGAAACGCACCAACGGCAACGGGTGACTGTTTCTTTTTTCCCTCCGCCCCCCTGTGAGGAAAAAGCTAGCTGTCAGTTGCTCATCCGTTGCTGCCATCCTTCCATCTAGCAAAACCGTCACCATGGCAACCACGCCAAGCAAGGCGAAAACCCGGCGGCGTTTTCATAATTCAGGAATGAAAAATGACATAATAAATTCAATTTGTACGCTATTTTCTTGGATGCGTTTCCATCGGCATCACATCCACCAGCAGCCCACCAGTTTCGCTGTTAAGAAAAAAAGAAGAAATCCTGGTTGCCACGTCCCGGGCTAACGAAGCGCCACTGACACTGCTCGAAACACGGCCGAAACAGGTGCACCGAATGTCAGGCGACGACTTTCTCCGAAAACACTGAACCCATTCCCCGGCCGGCGGAAAATGAGGAAAAGCGGCGATATAAATCAAACGCCGAAAATGAATCGTCTTTACCGCCGGTGGATAAGTGGCTCCTGGGTGGGATGTGGGTGGCCGGTGCAGGTTGTTCCTTATCCCACCGTCGAGGGAGCGACTTTTTACGATCACGGAAAGCACACACACACACACACACGCGCACACGCACTCAAACGTGGTATTAAGCAGTGTCGCCAGTTTACTCCAAATAAATCCATCGAAACAACATTAATCTTTCCGAGTGTTTTCCGCCCTGTTGTAGGGTCGCGTTGGGGTTGGGTTGGGGGGAGAAGATGCCGGTGAAAACGTAAATCTTCACATGGTGCCGGTGCCGAGCGGGCGCGGGTGTGCGCGCGTCACGCGTTATGGCACGTTAATGATCTTTTTGCCGATCGCGCAAGGAGGAAAATATTTTAATTGCCTTCATATTTCCCAAAACCAGCCGCCGCTACGGAAGCGGCTCATGGTGGGCGGCATATGTGGCCGTGCGTTTGTTTGGTGGAATGGGCTTTTCTTTTCTTCGGCTTGGTTTTTGGGTACGTTCAGCTGTTGTTGTGAGCGGAGTTTTGTTGTTCGGAAGTTTCCTTTATGGCGTTAACAGGCGAGTTAGGGAAAACGAGTTGGATATTGTCTTTGAGACGGTGGAAGTTTGACATTTTTTTTCGGAGTGGAATGGTATTGATTGCACGTTACTCATTGTTGCTTGTTTCAATATGAAATATATTCATCACATATAAAAAAAACTAATTAAATATGCTCATTATTGTAAATATAAACTAACTATTCTATTACAAGTAGGATATAACCGATGGATATTTAATATTTATATCTAACAAACCGACGATGGATAGCTAAAGGTTAGGATGACTTATCTCATGGAAGAGTAAAAAAGAATGGAAAAATAAATTGTTGAACAGAAACTCCTCATGTTTTCTGTAGCTATTTAAAGCAAGCAATCCTTTAAGCCTCCACTACGCCTTCCCCCGACCAGTCAACAATCAACAGGCGAACAGGGAAGCCAGTATCTTTCTTCGCGTTAGTTTCCGACTTTTGCTACCTATTTAGCAAAAACTCCCAGCATTTATCTATCCTTCTCCATTGAGCCGTCCATTGATGCGGTGTACGAGGGCTGCACGTTGTGTACGTGCCGGAAAGGAAAGCTACGCACCGCTGTAATGGGAAAACTTCTGTCTTATCGTAATTTTTCCATCCGATTGAACGGCGAAAGTGAATCTTTGGCTCTGCTCGCACCGCTGCTGCGTGAAGAAGCGGCTGGAGGCCATATTTTGCAACCCGATTATCCTTCACCTCCCCTGCCAGGCACTAGCAGGCGTGGAGGGGTTGGAAATTTAAAGCACTTACCTATTGCGTCGTTGCCCGGTCGTCGTCGTCGTCGGGATGACGTAGTTCGTTCTGACACAAAGAAGACTCGACAGGAGGCTTGGTATACGCACACACCCAGATAGGGCGAGCGTCTCCATTATTACGCTGTATTGCGTTTTATTTTTATTATTATGAAATTTTTGATGCGATTTGATTACGCTTCCTTCAGTTACTCCGGGCACTGAGCGTTGGGAAGTTGAGGGTAGCGCGAAACGCACGCGTGTTTGTGTTTGTGTGTGAGTGTTTTAGTGTGATTTGGCATTTGTCCTTTGTGGGAAGCGTGCTGCTTTCAACGCCACACCGGATGGAAGGATTCCCTATCCGAAATTCCCCTCGGTGTTGGCTTTTGCTGCGTGGCGCAAACTCCCCTACCGAACCCTGTTGCTATTTCCTCGTGTGTGCTGGTGTTGGTGAGCATTTTTTTGTTTCTTACCGGTTACCGAACACTCGTCCGTGTGTTGGTAAGCGAGCTGCAGTGGGTAAAAATTCACCCTCAACCTTCGAGGCAACAAAGAACGCCGGCATCAAGTACCGAAACTGAACGGGAATATGGAGTGTTTTCATTCAGCGTGAACGGGGAATCAATTGCGTCGTGCTCGTTTATCCCTCTGAAGGCTCTGGAGTGCAGTTTGCAGATTGTAGCGACCCATTCCAGTTCGATGCTCACTGATGAGGTTAGGTTAACATGTCGCAGTTACACGTTTCAGATTTCCTGAAGCAAATTTCGCATACATTACATGTTTTCAGTGTTCTTGAAACAACTTCTATTAGGAAATTTTAGCCGGTTACTGCAATATATACAGGATATTTTAGGAAAAAAGTGGGTAAATCATAATTTGTTGCTTAAATATTTGAACATTTTGATTAACAAAACTCGATAAACAAAATGTTATCGAGTTTTCTTCTAAATTATATTCGAATTACGATTTCATGCTACATCTTACAACCCAAAGTCTCGAACCAAAAACCCACTCACATCAACGTAGCCTTCGTTCAGTTCGCAGAAAGCATACCGTACAAATGTAATGATGTTGTAGATATGTAGGGTACACGGGAGAGCGAAAGAGACAGGTATATATTTAATAACGAGCAAAACAACGCACACGTTTAATATTTAGATTTCGTGGAAGCATAATTTCTCTGGACACGGTTTGTTTGCCCACGGAAATATCCTTTCCGTACCGCTGCCCACCCCCCCCCCCCCCCCCCCCGCAAGATGAACCACCCCCGGGCGGGTGGACGTTCTTATCCCCTGGTTTTTTGCTCGGGACGGAAGAAGTTCTTATTCTGATACGCAATAAGTTTACCCTCGAAAGGTTTTCCAAACTCGTCCTAGCAGCTCAAGAGCATCCCGAGCAAGGAGGGATATTTATGTCCAATTTCCCTGACCATCGTCGTTCAACTCTCTCCCTTCTCCCTTTTTCCTCCCTCGCACGTCCTCGTTTGGAGCTGTCAGCTCTTGGGGCGCTATTTTCCCGTACATATTGAACACGCACACAGTGCGTGTGTCTTTCCCCGGAACGGCTCTTCTTCAGGGGGTCAGTTTTCCCTTTTCGCTTTCGGGGCAAATCCCGATTTGCTTCCCATTTATTATCCATCAGTTTCGAAGCGCAGATCTTCTCCGGTACTGCCTTCAGGCGTGTATTTCTGTGAAGGAGTCATCGGACTGACCATTCGCGAGCACGAAAAAAAACCCGGTTACCGAATCTGCTTTTCCAATTTCCACAAGGAGTCACCCTTCTTAACTCACGGCGCAAGCAAAATTTCTCATTTTCTTCCAGAAAAATAGGCCGAACGGGATGAACTTCCTTCGGGTTCGATTTCCGGGGAAAGATTTAAAGGTAATTTCGTAGATTGCTGCCTCATGCCACGCGCGATGTTCCACTACACGGTGCGGGCATATTAATCTCTCAGTCACTTTCACTCGATTTAAAATTGCGGACAGGATTTATGTCATCCTGTCGAGAGTTCTACCAAAAAGATTTAAATAGATTTATCGTGAATTTGACGTGTTCGTGGAAACTTGCCCTGTTCCTCCCGGGAGCAAACGGAAGGGTGATGATTTCTCTCGCCTTCTTAGTTTTGTTCCAGGTAAAAGGACACCCTTTCCACGATATCTACTTCCACAGGACGAGCTGAAGAGTGTCATTACTAGAAGCAGCATTGGGGTGCACTTAATTAACCACGATCGATCTTTGCGTTTTGTCTTTCATTCATCTTTGTTCTCATTCATGGCGTAGCGAAAGCGTTCGTGCTGGAAGTGTACGATTTGGGAGGGAAGGGAACAAATTTGGCATAAGGATTGAACGATTCGGATCGGTTCAGCAATCAATCCCTTCCCGATTCGAGCTAGTTTCGTGAAATACTACCTTAATCACTGTGGGAGAATGCTAAAACAATATGAGAAAAAACATAACAAAAACATATTTATAATAAATGAGTTTTTGAGACACTTTATTTCGTCTTTGAAGATTGTATAATACCTTATTGTATATTTTGAATTATTTTGGATTGTTTCTTTTTCCTAAACCTACAAACATATGAATCTCGTCTTTCCCTGCATGACCTTGCTTTATCTCACTGTGCCGGCAAAGGAAAAGGCGACCCGACTCTGAAGCCATTCAGCAGTGTCACAAAACCGTGACAAACTGTCACCCCCGGGAGCATTCGGCCCGGAACCGGGATAGCTAGGGAACGTTTGATTGATTTTATTGCAATTCTCACCAACCGAACGCACCAACGAGCAGAACCGGAATCGTTAGGATCGCGTCTAACTGCCGGCACGGAAATTGAACTATAAGCTGCTTCAGCGTCTCGGGGGTTGGGAGAAAATAATTTATATCCCACTGTCTTCGGTGCTCGATGTACGCTTCATTTCACACACGGACCATCCCGGGAAATGGTGTGTCAACGGTTAGTCAAGCTCACCTCGAGCTCGTACCATTGTCAAACGTGCGCCATCAGCATCATCATTGCCAGGGAAAAGTGCATCGTAGAAAGTATCGGACGAAAAATGGACGATTAATTAAATTTAATTTCATTAGTACCATTAACTTAATTAAAAGTGAAAGCAAACTGCGAAATATTCATCCCAGATGATGGGTGTGTGTGTGTGTCTGTGTGTGCGCCCGTGTTTGAGCGATTGCGTACTACCGGAGGACTATGGAACTGGGTGATAAAAGAATCGCATTTGAAAAGCGCGACCCTCTTCTCGGAAGAGGCCACTTCTTGCGTTGAACTAAGTCGTAATGAAGTGGGCTGCGATGCGACGGTGAAAAGAAAGCGAGTCTAATCTACTGCTGCCGCTGCGAGAGGAAAGAGTCGGAGTTTTTTTTTTACTGATAATGGGATAATTTTTACCGCACCGTCGAGAGAAGAGCAAATATTGACGAACAGTCAGAACGCGCACGAAGTCACTAATCAATAAATGACATTAGCGCCCGGACTACTTTGATGGAGCTTGACAATCGCGGCGTGGTTTATGCCGCGCGGTTGAGTGCTGGAGAAATATTTGGCGACATTATTACAGGGTTTCGAGTCATATAAGGGAGCAATGCAATCAGTAGAGAGAATGTGTCAACCGGTTAAGAGAATGGTGCAGCCATGTAGTGGCTGTAACATTCTCTTAACCGGTTGACACATTCTCTCTACTGATTGCATTGTTCCCTTATATGACTCGAAACCCTGTAAGTTGTTCCCGTGCGAAGTTAATTTTGGCTGCAAGTATTTTCCTTCCGAATGGGAAGTTCCGGAACGATGCTCTTGAATCACAACTTAATGGATCGTTTAGAAACATTGCGCCGTTGAATATTAGCCCTGTTACCCGGGTTTAAGCCACTTAATTTGCAATTCCCAAATCCCATCCATCAGTCATTTGCCACTGCGAGCGCGTTTTAATGAACCCATTTTTTAAGCCCTCGATTTACCCAACCCCTGCCAGGGAGTTAATCGTCCAGTAAACTTTCCCCGCACGCGGATCACAGTGATGATGATGATGATGGCGAATCTATGCTAATTTCGAAGCTGCTGCTGCTGCTGCTGCTACCAGCACGCCGAGACTATCGCTCAAACGCAGCACCGCGCCATTGATTGCTTCGATGGCAGGAAAAAAGGACTCCCGTTCACGTATAGACACCGGGCTGGGATAAATCCTGGCCATAATCCTCGTGACTGTACTTCCGATTTTTTTTGTTCCATTTCGATTCGAAACATGCTCCTGTTGCTCCTTGCACTTGCACAGCCGGCGTGAGCCGACCTGCGAAAGCCGGACGAAACCGGGAGGCTAGAAAGAGTGTTGTAAAAACGGATACACTTACAACTATGCCGCCATCAATCCTCTCAATCCCAGGCGCGCACGTACAACGCGTTCACCCTTTTCTGCTGGGCGCAAAGGGTGGTAGAAAGTCACCGATCCGTGCCGGAAGCGCACAAATCTCAATTACATTCAAATGCGTACGATGTATGCGATGTGTGTGCGATTTTCTGCTTTATTTTTTTTTCGTTCTTTGCCGTTTTGTTCTACTGGGCTTCGTTGGCCCTTGGAGCCGGATTATTCGTCGGGAGTTCGGCCGAACTTGGCCGGAAGCCACAAACGCGAGGGGTTGCGCAACCTTGGGTCCATCCGGAAATGAAAATCCATGGCATCCATGGAGACACTCTCTCTTTCTCTCGTATTATCCACACCGCGTGGAGCTCCCAGCGATAAAAGCGTCCGTCCGTCGGTGTAACGAAGCCCATGCCCAGGCCGGCTCCAATACGACCGAACGCATAATCCTTCCCCACAGAGCGTGTGTGCGTGTGTGTGTATGTGTGGCCATGAAGTGTGTTAAAGGGCGAAGAAGGGACATAAATTTCCAGTGCACATAAAATCTTAAACGCTCGTAAACGGGTAATGGTGGCTGATTTACATTTACATCAGGAAGTACCCAACTGTGTAAGCGCGATAGCGCGTCCGCTTTTCTCACAGCACAGGGGCAGAGGCACAGGTTTAGCTTGATTTGCCGCGTTTTTGCTGCCCCATTTGCGTACGTGCATGTGTTTGTGCGTGGGTGTGAGTGTGTGGGAATTGGAAAGAGCGAGGTAAAGGTGCTTTAATCCTTGCCGTGGCTCACACGGCGAGGATCATCTCGTTTCGGCGCTTCGCCAAAGCGTTTTAGCGCTTTGGAAGTCCACAATCTTG
Organism: Anopheles farauti; assembly: GCA_000473445.2. NCBI lineage: Eukaryota > Metazoa > Arthropoda > Insecta > Diptera > Culicidae > Anopheles > Anopheles farauti. The sequence continues at coordinate 3,004,931 of KI915045.1, forward strand.
CTGGCGTTGGTCGTGTGGTGAGCCGTTCAGGAATGGAAAGAGTTTATCTCCTTTTTACATACTTCAGTGGCTAAATTATAGACCATTGGAAGTCGTGCTGAAACAAGCGCTCATTCCATTGCGAAGGGACAAAGTGAGGTTGTCTGTTTGGAGTGTACCTTCGCTCACCTTCGAAGTGGTTTGTTTGGTTTGGTAAATATTCTTTTGTAATTACAAGAACAATTTATTGAAAACAATTTATGAGTTATTATTTTTACAGTGTAGCAAAAGAGTACAAAAAATATGTCGATCGTTGGGTTATTCTGTAGCGGCATCCTCGTTCTTGCTTAAGATAAACACATTTTTACAATAATAAACATGTTTTGTGACTATGGTGACATAAGATTTTGCAAATTTTTATTTCTTCAATCCTTAAAGTGATGTTTTCTTCTCTTGTGTTTTTGCTTCAAAAGTGCATTTTTTGATTTTAAATTTGTATTTTTATTTGCTTTCTAGTAGTTTCTAGTAGTAGTAGTAGTTTTCTCTCTGTATAATTAGAAAAGGTAAACGTTTATCTATACATCTTTTACATTTTGGCTCTGCTTACTGTATTTGCTTTTTTTACTGAATTTTTTATTTGGTAGTATCTTTCATCGTTTCCCTTTGAAGGATTCTGTCTTTTTTGCGTCTCGTCCTCTTCATACAAAGTTGTCAAAGTCAGTCACCATCCAAAACGCCAGCCACCTGATCACAATCAGGCGAACGGATAGAACAATGTATTTACGTCCGCGATTACGTGCACGGCGCTGTCGGTGCAAGTACCGGTTGACTTCCCCGTTCGATGACGATTCCCGAAAAACTTCACCAGAAGCACCGGAAGCAGACAACGATTCAATTTTGCAAATAGTGTTCCGGAGCGCCGAAGTGCATCGTAAAAATGGAAAGAACAAAGAAAAAAAAGGAAGCACAATACAAACACACCCACGCACCCGTGCGTTCATCATTCTCCACCGTTTGGGGCAGTAACCGTTCCGAAAGATCTGATTCCTCCATAAAATCGTACGCCGGCGGGTTGGGCCGCGAATAGCACAACTTTTTCGAACCGGAACGGAATGGACTTATCAGAACGAAGCACCCGAAGAGAACTTGGTAGAGACAGAGATAGAGAGAGAGAGAGGAAAAAAACTAAATTTATACTTTCACCGTTTCGCACAAGAACAAAGGAGGCGATGAAAGCAAAAACAGGGAAAGTTCCAGGGCGGTTTTAGTACTACTGACTACTGGCGTATAAAGTTTTTATGCTCGAGCAATCTCGACACACGACTTGGCCGTGTGTATTTGCACGCTGGAAAGCGATGTGCAGCGATGAGTGACTTAAGATTGACTGCGGCCCGTGATAAGAGGTGGCAAGGTGGGAGGTGAATGGGTTCGCCTTCGAGTGGAGTAACTTCACCCGGGAGTAACGATGCGGGTTTCGGTAAGCACCACTATATCACCGTCGGTCGTACGAACGTTATGAGGGTGTCCTTGCAAGGATCGCTTCCTGCATAAGAATATTCTTTGTTTTTTTTTGTTTTTTGTTTTTTGCAGCGAGCTGGTGGGTTGGCCTTTTCTTTGCATTTGATGATTTGATGAAAAGCATGTCCGACTTTTCAGTTCAAGTCGGTCGGAAACCGGAGCGCATGGGATGATAATAAAGGAAGCACAAACGGCGGCAGTCCCGAACCGTATTGTTTGTTGGTGATCTCTTGCTTGCGGGAGCTGATTTTATTCGGCACCGACGATGAAGTGGTTTCGGTCGTGTTTGTTTGAATTTCGTTTTTTCTTTTACCATGCATGAATTTTACAGCTCGTGTGCGGAGTGATGTGTGTTTTATGTGCGCTGTGTGGTGATTTTTAGTGCCCTTTCCCCGCTTTAACGTCAATCTTTTCCGTTCCCTCTCGAGGAGGAGGGTTTAGAAGTTAACAACGTGCCACTAACTTGTATGTGCGGGCATGGGAGGGAGAGCGTATTTTTATTCGATTAAACTTTACAGCAATAAATGTGTAATGATGTAGAAAATGACACTCGATTCATCCAGCCCCACTCCACTCAATACGCCACGGAACGGCAGCATTCGGATATGAATTTGTAAAAAAGCAAGGTGAGCAAGGCCTCTAATCTAAATGTAACACTTTCTCGTTAAAAACCCACCCACGAGCAAATGGGTCCGGAAAATTAACACGTTACCGTGGAGCCGGAGGGGGGGGGGGGGAGGAGCGGCCGTGTAGGCTCAATTTGCATCCCTTTCCGCCTCCTTCCCCCGGGGGCGACATTAGTGTGTGAGATTGTCCCGAGCAAAGCCCTTTTGTGCTAAGGAGGTGGGATTTAGCATATGTAAATTTTATCGATTTAAAAATACCTCCCACCCAAAGCACCGAAGGGTGCTTCCGATTATCTCGGCCGGATTCGTTTTAAGTTTCGTAAGTAATCTTGTTTCGTTTCGTATCAGCCACACGGCCGTGCAATTAGTTGGGAATGTTCGACATTCACCCCGACGGGAACGGGGTAAGTGTGGCGTTTGGAAAACGTCCAGCGTGTGGGTTGTTGCTTCCGGGTGTTGAACGCTGATAAGGGACACCCCTTGGCCCAAAGCAGGGCCCTGTGCGGCGAGGGTATTACATGTTTGGAAAAAATAATTGAACTAGCTTTCCTTAATACCAGGGATTTTCGCAGCTGTTTTCAACTTTTCCCAGTATACTATTTGATTGTCAATAAAATAAAGTTTGATTGTTAAAGGCTTTACTGAAGATGCCAGTAAAGCATCAAAATAGTGAGTATTTTTTGTTTTGAATAAAATTAATTTTAGCTTGTTCACATATTGACACATTTGAAGGAAGTTTTCCACTCTTCCATACTTTCAAATAGATGATATTCATATATAGGCAAATGAGGGCTCCTGTTTATCTGTTTTTGCTTTTCTATTTTAAACAAACGCAATATTCCAGCTTTCCAGTTTAGTTTCATCCATTAATTATTCCTTTCGTGTTGAATATGCACGATCCAAACTCATTAGTAGATCCGTGAATATCAATATCCCAGTGTTGCTGTGAGAGGATAAAAAAAACTCATCTCCTGCAGGTGGCGAAAACGATGAGTTCTTTACGCTATACCGTTCGCCGGGAAAAGGTAACCAACGGGTGGATACACTCTACACAAGCGAAAGACTTCCAAGCCGAACCGTTTAGGGTTATCCTGCCCTGGTGGTGGGGTTATGAGCTTCTGTACTACATTTCCAAGCGGACATTTCGTGGTCCGTTCTCCACCTTCTCATCTAAAACACAGAACACACGGGGTACCCCAATATGAAGGTTCACCCAGAAGGCAGCCTTTTGTCCAGCGGAACGATGGCAGACCGTGAGCAGTGTAATGAAAATGTGTATCACTTCGGTGTTTCGTGTTTTTATCTCGAACGAGGTCTGTCGTTTTGCTCCCGTTGTTGTCCCATCTTGCCAGGGACACCAGCTGTGCCTGGTGTATAAACGTTTGCTTCCGTGGACTCCTCCTATGCGCGGTATTAATTTTCACCGTCGAGCGTCCTTCCCCGGAAATGGTCACTCGGGGAGGTCGTTGAACGTTGAAACGTGTCCTACCGAAGCCGGAGTCTTTTCAGGTGCGATGGTGGAGGAAAACAAAAGTTTTTAACGCGCCACCGGAGCGCAATATCTGGTTGACGCTAAAAATCAAACAGAAAATCCGCACCGCTTTAGTCGGTGTGTGTGAAAAAAGTGGAGGAAAAACAATCGAGGCGACACCCCGCTGGCGGTAAATTAATTGAAAGTAAATGAAAACTTTGGTTCTGCCGCTAAATATGCGACATTGGGCTTCCGAGCCTGTGCTGTCTTTGATGGTGTTTTTTTTTTGTTAAATACTTTATTTATTTTTTCATTTCTTTCTATTGTCAAAAGGGTTTTCTACCTTAATTAACAATTCTCTGCTTCGTATTTGAAACATTTCAATGCTTTCAAATCTGTTTGAAAAAATTCTTTTAATTACCACTCCATCCCAGTTGAGGGACAATGTTGCAGTTTAACGACAGTCATTAAAATAATTACTTTCCAACATTTCACTGCAGGACTCCATCAGGATGGATACGCCATTTCAATTCACCACTTACTCCAAAAGTAACCCGAAAGTAAGTGAAAGTACAATAAAACATAGGAGCATAATTGTTGCGTTTCTGTTTTCCAGCTTCCGAAAACGATCGGTATGAAAGGCTTTAATTGCAGTGGAAGTAATTTCCCTGCTCCATAATCCATTAAAGTAAGAATGCAATTAAGTGCTTCCCCGAAAATCGTCTCTTTTCATACGCGAGCGGACGAAAACGAAAATTGTCAAAAATTTTTGCCTAATTGTTAAGACCGTTCATTGAAATACAGTAGCGCTAGTGAAAACTCTTGTTCTAACTTCTTCTAATGGATACGCTTCGTCAAAATACGCGTGTAAGTACTTGAAGGCATCTCCTGTCGGTTAGAGGCATATCCTTTATTCGGAAGTTAAAAAACAAGCGGCAAGAACCATATTTCTGTATCACCTCCTCAAGTACAAAACTCGGGTATCCTGGGGGGGTATCCTGAAAACTTTCGGAAGGAAAGCGAGCACAGCAAACGAACGAAGCGTAAGGAAAATTAAATTCCTTCACGCTATCAGACAGCTCCGACCAACACCGAGGAAAACAAGTCGTATTAAAAGGATTGAACAAATTAATGGCCTGATACTACAAAACCGTTTCGGGGAAGCGTAATCGCCCTCCCATCCTTTTCTTCTCCTTTCTATGGCAAAATGGAGCGTAATGAGTGTAAGCACGTTCATCCCACAAAAGCCCACGAAGATGCGACGACGACGACGACGACGACGACGACGACGACGACCTTCAAATAGCAAGACGGGAAAGAGAAAATCCTTCGGGGACATTGGCGTGCCGAAACCGTACGAATTACATATCTTTAATTTATCTTCCATCCAATATTGCCCGCGCCGGCCTGGCGAAGCGAAGCAGTGCGTGTGGATGGAGTGAAAGGGATGCGAGCCATCCCTTATGGTAATATGGCAAAACACCCGGAGTGGATCACGTAGGATCCATGTGCTGCTGCTGCTGCTTCTTCTGCTTCTCCGGCCAGCCTTCTTGACGACGTCCGCAACGTCACGGGGGCTTACGCCGAAAGGAAAATCGTTTATCTTCTTTTATTTGATTACTTTAGGCTGCTCGAGCCGGGTCTGGGACGCGGAGGCTGGCAAGTAATTCCCGGAGAGGATGCGGCGTCGATCGTTTCGCTTGAAGTTGGGCGGGAGCTGCAAAATTTAATGCAAACGCTTCGAGGAAAAGTGGGCTACTTTTTCTTTCTATTTATTGCTGGAATGGCTAATAGAGCCACACCTTCACATCGCAGCTGTGATCGCTTTTGGGGGTTGCTGTTTTTATGAACTGATGAAAGTGTTTAAAGTATTACGGTGGGGTTTACTCCAAGGCGAAGAAGTAGAGCAATGAAAAGGGAATTGAAGTGAGAAAGGGAAAGAATTTAATGATGGCACCAATAAGTCGGCTTCAGTTCAATCTATTACAATAAAAGTGTTTTTAGTGGGATCGATCTCAAACAAAACGTACAAATGTTTTAAAGTTAATACACTAAATTCGTACAAAAGAATCGATACAAAATGATTTGAAATGAAAATGATGTATGATTTAATCAATACAAACAAGAAAACATTATACATGTAAATTTAAATATTGTACAAAAATATAAGATCATGATCATTTTCTTCGTTGCCTCCATCTTTCCCAATACGGCTCGTGGTTTGATAGGCCATTTATTTTATAAGCTCTGGTAGTGTCTTTATTCCGCACGCATCTTATAGCTTTACAACACACCGAAACAACACTCGTTCGTTAGCAAATTGCCTCTACTGCTAGGGAGGAGATAAAAAACCATCACTTCAAGTGCATCGCCCAAGGTATGGTGACGTAACGAACGAGTTTTGTGACATCACTGCGAAGGGTAGCATAAAATATCAACGATAGGAAAACCATTCCGGTACTTTGCCCTAAAAAAAGAAGTAAAAAAAAACCAAAACTCCCCAGAGTCCTGTGGAGCGTTTTCATTTTTGACTGTGCTCGCAATAGATAAATAGATCAAATCATCCCTTCGGTAAGTCCGCAAATAGATGATTACCGAAATGGTCCAAAAGTGGACATTCGTGCGCATAGAGTCGTGTTTTACGAGCTTCTTCGCAGCGAAGAATAATCTAAACTTTGCCTACTGAAAATTTCCGACCCACCGGGAGGGATTACAACACACACACACACACAAAGAGCCACATCGAAATGCCATTTGCTGGGATGATGATGATGGGAGTAAGTAAGGCCCACACGTGCCCATGGCACTCCCAGGGCGCAATCACTGACCGGGAGTTGAGTCGTAAAAGCGTTGCTGCTACCCCTTTTACTGTTCACCGGGAAACGGTTCCGGAACGGGTCCGGCACAGTGACAGTGACGAAAGCAGTTAAACCTGCTGGTCAGGGGAAATAAATTTCCTCGGTCTCGCTTATCCGGCGAGTCTCATCTCCGGTCGGACCGTCGCCCGATCGGGCAGGGATTTTACAGACGATTTCTTCTAACCCCGGCGTACACCCTTTTGTGTGTGGGGTTGTTTTTTTTTGTTGTTGCTTCCACTTCCTTTTACAGGATGATGCGATAAGGCAACTGCTGCTGTGCGAACGCTCTGGCGGGGGTGAATCGGTTGTAATAATCGATAAAATATCGCCCGAGGCACCCGAGGAAAAGCCAATTTCCTGTAGGCATAAATTGCTCGGACCGAACCGAACAAGCAGATAAGAAAGCCCACTCGGAGGGGAGGACATTCCGCTCGGAACCCAACTGTTCCATTTCAGGTTCAGCTAAATATCGACACTCATGTCCGGGTTGGTTTGCTTTGTGGAAGTCATCGGTTTTGAAGATGAATATAGTTCTTTTGTTCAAAAGAGTTGATTAGTTTGGGTGACGCAAGAATTGGAGTTGAGACATTACAAATCACCTTTCCTAAGAGGAAAGGATCCGTGAGTTATGGTGGTATCATTTTTCACTAACAACTCTTACAAAGGTTTCGTCAAACTATCGTGTCGCTTCTGAATTTTGTAACACTCTATATCGTCTTCAAAATGTTGGTGTAGGTGTATCCTTAATCTGATGGATTTTTAGCGGAGAAATGATCTCCCTTGTCGCTAATAATTTTGGTTCTGACAGTGAAAGAATTGGACAACAAGTTTTAGACGTTCGCTCCCTAAACTACTTGGAGTTCTTACTAAGTAGGCCTTGGTTGGCTTTGGTTGGTTCGTACGGCTACTTCTCGAAGGCTGTACCGCTCGTGCATACTGCATACACATTCGCGAAGCGACCCGGTTCCGTTCCGGTGTTTTAGAGGAGCAAAATTTAATTTATTTTAATGACTGCAAAACTTTCCCGTTTGCCCCCGACAGACGGCAGCATCGAGTGGACGCGAGCGTTGAGCGGATGAGAGGGTTCTGGGAGGAGTTTCGGAGTTTTCCGGGATTTATTCTTCCGACAAGTCACCCGACGCGTTCGACAAGTAGTCTTTTTCAATTAGATCATTAATTAACTTTATGGGGTACGTATGTCGGTTGGTGAAGGCTTGTGGATTTTGGGCAGGGATTTTCGCCAGCAAACGGGAGCACGGACAGCGAGTCACTGGCTTTATTTAATTTTCAAGTTAAACCTAACGAACCGCACCTACCCGAGCTGGCACCCGGCACCGGCCCGGGGCAGTAATTGGTTTCCACGAAATGTTTATCTTGTTTGGCACTTTGTATCTCTCATTCTCCGGCTTCGTCGGCTTCGGCTCCGTGTGCCGGTGCGTTCTCAGCGATCGATCGGGAGATGTTGCGCCCGTTGATAGAATTAAAAGTACGTTCGCCCGGCGTGCTCGGCGTGTTCGGTTCGATAGCTGAGATTGAAGGTTAATCTAATATCCCGCTAGCAGCTGGTGAGTGACTCCCGGAGTGGACTATAGGAAGATTGTGGCTCAAATGCTTGAAGCCGGGTTTTAGACTTGCGAAAGGAATGTGAGGTTGAAATAGTGGCGAAACATTTTGGATTCTATTTTCATAAGACTGTTTACTTGTAATTGATCTAGCGTGCATCAAAGTTTTCGTATTTTATTCCAATGTGATATGAATGTGACCGATTTGATTCGATACAGAACTTTGGTATCCTTCACCTTCGGAGCTGGTCAGATAGTCTACCGACAAAGTCAAATGGATTAACTCACAGCAGCCGAAAATAAGAGCAAACTTCCGGCGTAGCAAAACACCCGGGGCCCTCGGGCAGGACCGAAACACACGCACATGGTTTAGCTCAACAGCACAAAATCAATTACCGATGTTCGAAGTTTCCGACGCAAGCAGGATTTTCGGATCCGGGGCGCTCGGCAACCGCATGAGTCACCCCATGAGCAGGTTTTGGACGTTAACTAATTAATTTTGCGCCAAGGATCGGGATCCGGCGGGCTGCCGGGGAGAGGGGCAGGGAAGCAGGCAATGATTTTTCATCATCGCCTTTCATCGTCGGTGGTGAAGAAACCGCCAATATGGTCAAGTGTGCTGACGAGATGTGCGAGCGATAGTGACATCTTACATTTTTCGGACCGCTGATGGAACGATTCGACAGCCAGCCGGAAAGTGGGATAAGATCCGATAAGGCTCGAGATAGCCGGAAAACGCTTGCGGTGCGCACCGACGTACGGAACGAAAACACCAAACAACCGGAAATGAAATTGCGGCCGCTCCTTGCACCGCTTGCACCGAGTTTTGTTTATTTATCCAAACGTTTATTCGTTTCCTCCTTTTCCGCAACTTGTTCGAAGGATGTTTTTCCTCCGGCTCCCGAACCCAATTGCGGGGAGAAAAACAGACGCCGAGCTAAGGATAACACGACCCGGGTGGTGGTTTCCCGTGGTCTAGTTTTACTTCTTAGTAAGGTTTTTTTTTCTTCTCGTTGTTGGTTTTTGGCCAGCTTCGGGGAGGGATCGGCGTTGAAAGTTGATCAAAGTGATTAGGTTCCGTGTAGGTGTGTGAGTGTGTGTCGCTTCTTCCCATGTTGTTCCGCATGCTGCCGGTTTCTGGAGCACAATTTCCATTAAGTAGATCAAAGCAGGCGCTACCATCCATTATCCGGGAGTTGTTAGCCAGTGTGCGTGTGTGGGAACGCTGTGCGCTTTAACAGCTTCATTTTTCCTCGGTCCGTGCGATGTTTATAAGTGATAAAAATTGCTTCTTAATCTACTCGGTGTGCGGGACCGAACGGCCCGAAACCAATCGCCCCTTGATCACACACCCATGGCACATGGTTTATAAAACCGAATAGGTCCAATAATCGTTAACAAACATTCGACGGCGATGACGACGACGGAGTTTTGCATCCCGGAGCGGAATGAAGCATTTGATACTGGTATATACTGGCTTTCACGTTAACTATCTTCCTCGTTTGTTTATCTTCCACCCGCAGTTCGATTTAGGTTTCAATTAAGATTGCTCCTTGGTTCACATTGTGTTTTTTTTTGTTTCCAATATAGCAATATACAACATGGCTTAGCAATGTTAATTTTCGGAGGTCCACTTTCAGAGGCTATACGTTTTAAAACGTTGCAGTCCTGTCTTTCGGCAGCGAATTGGTGAGAGATTGCTGAATAACTATTTTATTTCTTTGAGTGTTTTCTTAGATTTTTTTTCTTTTAATTTTCTGTATTCTTTAAATGTTTCTATCGTCGTGGTGGATAAGATGCAGATTATTTATATAATTTTTGTTATTCTTAAGTTGTTTAATTTTTATAAAATTTATTGATTCGTATTAAATGAAATTTTCTGAACATTCAAGAAACTTCTCATAAATCACTCAAGAGCATTTTCACAACAAACAATCAGAATCCAATTTTTCCTCCAATCAATTGAAAGCGTGCATACCGATCGACGTTATTTAATAACCAACGGAGGTAAGAAAATATTTTCCAATTTTCCATCCCTATCGGTGTGCAACGGATGGTAAAATTTGCCCCCGGATCAAATCCTTCCCCGAAGCCCGTTGCAACAGAGATGTAACAAAGAGAAAAGAAAGAAAATGAAAACGAATGGAATTGAGATAGCGTTTCGCGGTTCTGTTGAGAAGAAACATGCTACAACCATCCGGATTCCTCCCAGTTTCCATTTCCATTTCATTTATTAATAACGCCGCTGCAGTCCGTAAAACGTAAAATGATCGGCAAGTGCACTTTTCGCCCGCGGAATTTGATTATGCAAACCGTGGAAAGCCGACAGGAAAAGCGGGCGGGGAAAAACGTTGAAATCAAATTGAAAGTGGGAGCGAATTTCGTTCCACAGGGCAGATTTTTCTCCCTCCCTTATATTGTTCGTTCTATCATCACTCAATGGTTCGCGCTGTTCATTACGGCACGAATGGAGTGTGGGCATCTCCATCTGGCATCTCGGTTCGTCGTCCTTACGTTTCCTCCGTGGGCGAATTCTCAACCGGGAAAGGGCCGCGTAGCCGCGAAGGAACGGTTTGCAATTTATTTACTTAATTTATTTTTTTCCGTAGCGTTCGAACACCGATCGATGCGGTTGTTATGAATTCATTCTTCAATGGATGCCCGCCAACGAGCGAGTGTTTTTCTTTCATTTTCACTGCGGTGCGCGATGGAGTGTGTTTTCAATCAACTCCATTATTTTACAGCACCGTAATGATCTTATTTAGTGGAAGGCAAACTATTGATGATTAAATATTTGCGCCTGCAGTCGGCACTTACCTTGCGGATTGTTTTATTGGGCTGTGGGGAGGAAAAAATGCTTCGAAAGAACCATAAAAGAGTTGTTTACCATGCGTGCTACTTGCGGTTGCGAGCTATAGCTGTTTGAACAGTCAAGTGTTCAAACAATTTTTGTTTAATTTCAATATTTATGCTCCAGAGAGTGAGCCGGATGACAATGTCACGATGAAATGTTTCCCTTTTTCACGACAGTGAGCTGAAGCTATTTGTAGTTTAATGTTTTATCCAGCCTTTGGTGTAACGCGAGTGACGTGATTAATACGAAACCCTTTTTACAATAAATTGATCGAGCGCCTGGCAGTTTGAGACGATTAAAACTTTATAAATTTCCTCTCAGCCCCGATAGCTTCTTAAATAAAAGGGTAAAGTTTGATGGATGAACGTGCCAGCTGTTGACAGAAAGGGAAAATTGGTACGATACGTTTTTCGTATGTGAAAAATTAAATTTTCTCCAATGGGTGAAATGTTTGTGATTAGTGATATCTGAATGTTTGTAGTAGAAGATTCAATTTTAGAAAAAGTAACCAGATGAAGGTGCTGGGGTTGAAAAGTGTGAGCGTTTTAATTATAGCTCAAGAAACACTCTTCGAAATGGATCACTCAGAAAAGGTGACAATCGTGCTGCTACGGTCCTGTTTTAAGGGGCGATTCTCGAACCCATCTGTTCAAATCTTCACACGTACCACATCGACCACAAAGCCATTCTACCGGCTGCGATGAAGAATGGATCTTCCAACGACAAAGTTCGTCGAAAGGGTGTGTTGTTGCTTCCAACCGACACCCCAAAGTAATGGCATTAATTTCGGTGCCTTCTAGCGGGAAAGCGGGCCTCCAAAAAATGGGTGCCAGCCTATAACTCAGTTGCGGTTTTTGCGGTGAACTGTGAACTTCCTGACCTTTTCTTGAGACACACTGTGCGAGATCGGGTGGCCGGATCCGATTTTGCGACGCTGGAGCGGTGTGGAACGAGAGATTTACTAATTTAATTCAATTAATCGAAACGGATCCTACGGGTTTCCCTTTCCACCCTCGAGATACGGTTTTGCGGGGCGTGTTTGAAATATGAATATGGTCGTTTTTAGCGTGAAAACTGGTGTGTTTAAAAAGCCTGTTAGCTTTAAGCGTTTCCATTGGGTTCGAAATACAGGACTTTGAAAGGATCGTAAATTGTGTGCTCTCCGCTCCGGGTATATGCGTTGGTTTGATTTTGCTGGTTTACGAAATTAAAATGCATAAATTTCGGTGCCTCTGCTATCGCTTACGGTAAGCGGTAAACTCACACGATCGTAAACATGGCAATGGCGTGGTGTGTTTTTCGTGTAAGAGTGTGTTGAAAAGGTTTGTTCCGAAGCGTTTTTTGGTAACTGGCTTTGTTTTTCAATATTGTAAAAAGTATCAGCAGAGTTTCTTCGAACATTACGATGCAAATACTATCAGTAATGACTGCAAATAAATGTAAGGTGTATGATTTATAGATGGAAGAATAATGAACGCACAAGCGGTTTTCATTTTCATACTATATATTTTTAACCGTGCTAATGGAGACGCCTGGTGTTTTGTAACATTTTTGTCGTTAAAGATTGTGAGTTTATTTATAATTTTTTTGCTCTACAAAATAGGGGTTTCGGAGTTGAATTTCCCTATCGACTAGCTTTTTATTTTTATTTGTATTTGAAATCAACCTTTCCTCGCACTTTCCTCCTTTCTCTCGAGGGAAATTTGAAACGTGCTAGTATGCTTTGGGGCCCTCGTGCCCGCAAGTGGTGATGATGCGCCAAAATCAATCAGCTTATATTTGATGGATTTTTCCCATCGCTCAACGAAACACCGAACGCATCATGCTCGCACATAGAACGTCAACCGGAATTTAGATGCCAATTTCGCGCCCACAAACGCGCGACCGAGCTGCAGCTACGCGGGAAGCAAATATTCGATTCTGTTTCGATCCGCAATCGAAAATACCGTCATCTCTCTGTTACTTTACTCACTGAACTGATTGGATTGGTGGTTACTGTTGCTGGTGGTGGTGGTATTACTGTCACGCTAAGTAAATAATACCGTGCCGATATTACCGCGCTATCGCGAATGATAGTTACGGATGGATTCACTTGCGTTTTCTTGCGGCATAGCCCACGGGGAAACTATTGAAGTGGGCGCTAGGAAGAAATGGGATTTGTAGTAATCGGAAAATGCTCAGTGTTGCAGTTTTGAGCCGTTTCGCTGTTGGCTCTGCCCCATGCGCGATGAGAAGAATTGATTGAAATGATTTGCTTGATAGAGTGTGATTTATGGCAGATTCCCATTTTGGTGAATAGAAAAAAATGATAAGCGCGAAGTGAAATTGAAGTGATTGTAGGCATTCAGCGCCCAATATTTGGCCGCCGGATGGATAGTAGAGTTATGATTTAAAATAAATTTGATGCAGGAAGCCACGGGCTCGAAGCGTTTTTTTTCATTTTATTTATGAAATTTAATTCAAATCCGATTTTTACTTAACACAATCGATTGATTTGATCGATTTATGAAAGCAAAATGTTGGATAAGAGGAGTAGCTGTAACTCTACAATAATTTTATCAATATGTATCGTTGTATGGTTACAAAACTAATTTGTTTGTTTTGCTCGATTTAATCATATTATACAATCGTCAAGAAAATATACCAAAAGTTATTTAAAACCAATCTTAGCTTTGTCGACCAAACGATTGATCAAAATGGATTGAACAAACTACTCCTGGGGCTGGGGCTCAAGGACATTCGCATGAATCGTTCCCATCCTCACCAGCCAGTGCCAGTTGCTATTTCTAGCGTTCGCACTCATAATCCAATCAATTCCTATCAATCTTCCTTCCCGAGCGCGTGAGTGGCATGTGAGTGTGTGTGCTTGAGTGATAAGCATGAATAAAACATGCACCACCACCGCAAACGCCGGTGCCGGTTTCCGTGCGAGCGAAAAATAGAATAAAAATACTGGATTTAAGAAAACACAGGAAATCCTCGACACGATTCGCAATTCGTCAAACCGGGCACCGGGACCGGAAAGCGGAGAGTTCTTGAGAAAAGAATCCTGGCACGCCGGCTCGCACTCGGATTATGCTTTCTATTTCGTACACTCCGGCAACCGGATGGCCGGTGCCATGGGACGCCGCCTGTGGCTGGTGAAGTGAAAATTAATTCAACCTCATGCATTGAAAGGGGGGCGAGAAAAACGAATGCCCGTTCGATCAATCGGAATCGAAATTTTGGGATGGGCTCGAGAGGTAGCTTTGTTTTTGAAGCTTCCTGCCAGATGGTTCTTCAAAGCGTGCGAACGCGAATCGCAATCACACACTAACAAACAATCACATTATATTTATTCTCGGAATGCTTCGAGGGCAACGAAATCGTTTCGCGAATGCCGGTCGTGATGGAAATGTATGCTCGATTTTTTCTTCTTTTTTTGTACTCACCGATCACCATCGCCAACAGAGTGTTCTTCCGAACATGGTCGAATATTTTTGCTTCGGTTATGAGATATGAAATTTATCATTTCGAGTCTTCAGGGCGAACGTGTTCTAGTGTGCGTTTGGTTGAGTGCCTCCGTAGTCTTCGCGATCGTGCAACAAAGCATCCCAAATCCCACTTGTTTTCCGCTAGCCTGCATTTTATAGACGAGGGGTAAGTTTACCCTGCTCGAAGTGGCAAATCTCTAACAAAAACAAAACCTCCTGGTGGATAGTGGAGGTTTCCTGCACCGAACATTATCCCTTATCGTCCGGCGTAGGCCGTTGAGCGGAGCGGTGAACAAAAAAAAAAATAAAAACAGGGCGGTGGGAAGCAAAAACTTTACGATAATGGCGTAGCAAAACTAACAGCAACTGTGATAGGTGCAAGATAGTTTCCTTTTGCTCCGTGTGCCGCAAGGAGCTGTTTTGAAAGCATGCAGTGCGATTTATGAGCCGTACAGGGGTACGGGAGACCTTTGCCGAAATAAATTGCGCACATATTTTTCGTTCCACTAGATGAATCTGCTTATGCTTCCTCCTTATGGAGTTCGTTGCCCGTTTTTTTTTGTGTTACTTCCCCATTTGCCGTTGAAACTTTCTCGCCTGCTGAAACGGGCAGGCCATAAGAAGCCGTTCCTTTTGTTCTAACCTCTCCCAGTGCTGGGTGTAATAAAGTGACGCATCTCAGCACCGAGCTGCTGAGTAAACATGTCATTCACAGGCCGCGCGGTCTTGCGAATTTCGGTCCTCTTTGCATAACACCCGTCAGGCCTTGGCCGTGCGTGGCGCTCTGCCCAATGCACACCTCAGCATATTTGTAGCATTAATTCGGGAGCAAATTATGGTGCGCAGGAGGAACGAACGACGCCGAACGGACAACTGTGACACTGTGACAATGTGTTTCTTCTGTTCGGGCGCCTTTTTTTTTGTTGCTTCGCCATCCTGGGATTTGGTCTTTCGGTGGATGTGGACGAACGCAATTGTGTGATTTGATGTGCAAGCAGAATTGAACCGAACGCTCGGTAGAGGATGGAAGAAATAACCAGGCGGCTAACAGCAACTTGTTCTCATTAGGTTGCCGGAAAAGTTGCCTCAGATACGTTCAAAGGAGTGAAACATATTTGATGACTTTGTTGCCGATCCAATTTTGGAATATTTTTACTGGGTGTTCAGTTATTTATTTGCTTGAAATAAATTCGATTCATTTAAATAAGAAATATATTTAATTAAACAAAAATGAAACTTTGAAAACTTTCAAATAAGAAGCGGGATGGCTTTATTCCCCCTGTTTTGTACAATTAATCCCGAGGAGTCCCGATCGACTACAACTTCCTCTACCACCCAATCGCCTTTCGTTCTCGATTCAGTTTAGGTAGTGACCTTAACTTCGCTCGTGTACGGATGCTGCAGAATGTTGCTCAATCGTGGTAGTAAGTGTGTGTGTGTGTGTGAGCGCGTGTATGTATGTGCGCTTGACTGAATCTAACAACCGTGGCACATCCGATAAGACGCTACTGCTGCTTCTGCCAAAAACCCAAACGCCCCGGCTTTTATTGCCTCGCTTTCGGTTTTGGTTTTGTTCGATTCGGTGCTTCTCGCAGGATATGGGACACACATAAACACCCGGGGAGGTTATCGTACGTCCTGTCCGTCGGCCTGAGCCTGGTGTCTTACCCACACGGTGGCGGCCTACCCCGAAAACCTCCACACCAGCCGTGACACAAAAGCGACGTTCGCATTCGCATTCTTGTTCGTTTATTATTTTCGTGATAAGTCGATATCAGTCAATTTATATTCAAAAGGATTATAATTTGCTTCCGTTTTCGGTTCGGTTCGCTTTTTATTTCGTACGTTTACGCCTGCGCTCCGATTCAGCCAGTATGGAAGGGATTTGGATGCGGAAGGAGCAAAAAGTGTGAGGTTGCTTATCGAATAATGCGCTCGGGCGAAACTGCTGGAAGGATGCTGGAAATCCTGGGCGTCCATTTTCTTCGTGTGACCTTGCGGGTGGTTTCATATGTGGCCTGCATTGGAAGGCACCAGGAAAGCGACCTCGCACTCGTATTCCTTCGGAGGTTCGGAGGTCGCCCGTTGGGCGAAAGTGAAGCTCCCTTCCCGGCATATCAATGAGCGGGTCTTTATGCGTCGTGAACTGAATTATTTGCAGAAGTGGAAACAAAACCTTCTTTCGGGTGGGCCGGGTGCTTTGGAAATTGTTCACTGCGTTAGATTTTGCTGAGTGGCTCGTTTTTTTTATGTAAAACTGGGGTAGCGGGTGTTTCGTTGGAAGATTTTTTTTTTCGTTTATATTTGGGAAATTCATCCAAATCCTTTTCGAGACCGGAAGTTTGAGATTTTGGATACTTTATTTTAACTTCCAGGAAGTCTCCTTTTCAGCTGCAAAAAACCCCGCCGAACTGCATTTGAAAAAACCGAATGCATTTTCCTTTCCGCATGTGGTTTGCTTCCCGTTTCGCAAATGGATTTTTAACTTCTCGAATGTTTTTCAATTAGCAGTAAATTAGCATCCACTGTAGTTAAAAACTACTTTACGAGCATCGAGTGAAAACTTTCACCTTGTTCGCCGCGCGCTTGCCCGCTTGGAGTTGAACATTTCATCATCGACAAAATAATATCCGTGCTCGCTACGGTCCTTCACGGGTGGCTCCGGGTTGTAGTGTGTAAAAATAACAGCACGAACGCAAGGAACGCCAAACCGAGCGAAAAACACCTTCGACCCATCGGTGCATTCTACCGTGGTACTGCGGTTACGCCGGGAACAACGTTTTGCTTTTCAACCCAAACCCAAACCCAAACCCGCGATGCCGTGCAGCGATCGTTTTGTGTTCTGTTTTTCCACCTTCCCTCCCCCGAGCGGGTTCATTCCTTCGCCGCACCGAACCCTTCCCGGCCCGTGTGTTTGCGCGTGCGAACGGATTTTTCGGGGTTTCCGAAACACCGAAACCAGGTGCACTCTGGCAGAACACAAAGGCAGAAGCGCAAAAGGTGGCAAAAAGGCCACCTTTTTCCAGCCCCGGGGTTAAAAGAACGACGAACCGGTGTGTAGTTTTCGGGCGGGGTGGGTGTATGTATATACAATAGGGGGTTTTCGGGAACCCGAGGGAAGAGGTTGGTTTATTTCTGGTGGGCAACCTTTTTTTTTTGGTTTTGGTCGTGTCGGTTTTTGGGCAGCACGCTCGCTCTTTATTTTTCCAACGGTACGCTTTCCTGGTCGATAGGGTTATGCATACTTTGTTGGTTGTCGTGGCTAAAAGGGTGATGGAAAAAAGGACGAAAAAGAACATAGCAATATAGATTGGAAGCATTCGCGGTGCGCATTTCGGGCGAAAAATCGAACTCCCGAAAGTCCACTCACTCGCAATGCAGTTGCGTTATTTTTCCGATCAAAATTCGTAGGATCGATACAAAAATGGCATTTTTTAGGATGGTGGTGGTTGAATGTGAAATTGGGTTTTTATCAGCAAATACTATACAAAGTGGCTCTCAGAAAATAATGTTTAGATTCAAATGCATTGAAGTAATAAAGAAAGTATATATTGTTATGTATATTTGAAAATCGAGGAGACGTTTCGGTGTTTACCCCCTACTAATCCTACAAAATCAATCGAGGTAAATCAAAAAGGTAGAAACACCTCTGTGCGTTCAGACATTTTTTTAACCATCAACAATATACCATCATTAGAAGTCTGCACCACAAAGTATAGCCTAAACAAAACATTGTTAAAATCCCCGATCAATGTTCTTCCACCCATTGAAGAGGTCTTTCCCATTCGGACCCTCTTCAACCCGACCGAGACGTTCCGGGGACATACAATGCGCTTCGCTTATCCTTTCACCTCTTTTAAAATCAAAAAGATGACGAATCCAAGCCCAAAGGTGTGTAAATGCCACAGCCGCACGGAGCTCTATTTGTCCATCAAAGCCTCCCAAAAAGCCACATACACCGCCAGTCAGCGAAAGTGATGGACGACCGGGCATGAATGGGAACCCTTTGTCCGTGCGGTATTTGAGGCAAAGCACATAAAGTATCCATCATGCGCACGGATTGATTGGTCGGTTGGTCTGTCCCGCTGCCATTGATGGCCGGCTTGAGGGTTGAGAGATTTCTGTCAGATTTACGGGTGCATCTCTCGTGGTTTTCTTTTGCACCGGGGCGATCTATTCAGAACGTGAGAATCTCGCAACGGAACGAGGTGAACTAATCTCGTCGCCGGGCGTCACCGAGCTGGACGCTACGCTAATGACGAACGTTGGCTGGCAACTATTCCTTCAATCCGTTCCTTAATCCACCCCGCACAAATCCGTCACGTCACGGGACAGCCAATTATGTCCGGTCCGGATTGCTCTTCGGTTCGGTGCTTCCGGTTGCACGCCCGGCGTGGAAACGGTTGTACCATCGTCTCGTTGAGCTGGTGCAAAACCTCTCAATTTGCACTGATCATGTGTCAATTGATGGCACATTGTTTGCCAATTTAAAGTACCGATACCGGGCGGACATCACGGAGTCGGTAGCAGTGTGGTTGTGGCTCTCTGGTTTCCGTGTTTTGCGACGCCTCACCGGATGTGGAAAACTCTGTGCGTGTGCTTGGAAACGATAGCAGAGTATTTTAATGGCAGGCTCTTGTTTCGTATCAGGTTGATTATGTTCGAATTCGATTGAATAGCTTGATGATGTGGCATTCTTTATGGATTTTATCATCCGATTGGAAGTTTGACATTGATTACATTATGTTTTAATTATGGTGGCCCCGTATTTATTTTACTTGCTCAGCAATTCCATTAAAATGTGTTTTGTTGTTTTATAAAAAAACATGTAATAGTAGGATATTTCAAATGGTTCATCAAAGAACCCTTTAAAATTAAAACCTTTTTTTTAGAACAGACACAAATAAAAAAATACTATAAAATACTGGGTAATTAAAAAAATTAAAATAATTCACTAACGATTGTCTACGAATTTGGTTGATTTTACCAGACTGCCAACTAGTATTTAAATTAGTTGGTTAGGATTATTTATTTGATCAGACACATTTTTTCAGTAATATATTTCTCGCAGCAATACAAACCATCTCTCTCAATAACAGACACACCATCCGATTTCTTTGAACACCATGGCCAAAACACAGCAGGGTGGATTCCCGATTCCCCTCCGCTCCCCCGCATACTGGACCGAATCCGACCTCCCGCCTCTTTTCCCCACCTTGGCGGGCTCCTTAAATCCTTATTATTTCCTCGCAAAAGCACAACACAAACGCAACGTATCGCATATTTCCTAGTTTTTGTACCCTCCGCGTTCACCGTGGAACGCCAAAAAAGCGAGAAAAATGCCCCCGAAAAATCGCTCTGCGAGTTAGCACTTATTTATTTTGATATACTTCCTTCGGGGCGATTTATTTCCTCGTTCGTTTGCTCCTGCTTTTGCTATCCTTTGCTCCCTCTGGCAGGGTATAGGTGTTTTTTTCGTTGCCCCAACCAGAACCGGGCACGTACTAACTCTTCGATAACCAATTTCCGTCGTGCTCTAAATGGTGCTTTATGGCATGTCCGTTAAAGCCCGTGGCGATGGAAGCACACACACACACACACACACACACACACACACACACACACACACACACGCGTACACCGTGAGGAGGGTTAAAACGTGGCCGGGGCGACGCCAGCTTACCAGGCCTACATTTTCCATGCATGTTTTTGTCGTCTCCATAATAGGAAACGTGATTTATTGGCTTAAAACACAACTCATTTATTTAATGTACTCGGCCCGGTCACAGTCTCCTGCAGCACTCCCGCAGCCGGGAAAGCCCACACCGGGTGAAACCACAATCTCCTTTCTCGGTGGTTTTCCGCACCCTTCCCCAACCCGGCACCGTTCGTCCCGTTCGCGTTTAGTCGGCAGTTTCTTAGAATGCGCAGTTCGTTAGTAGAAGCCTCGGGTAGTAGAGCCTCGGTTCGGGTGAATAATAGACGGCAGGCACTCGCGGGGGTTTGGCCCGGGGTGGGTGAAGCCAACCTCAACCGTGCTAGTAATCGTGCTGACACGTCGCTTCCAACGTTGCGCTTAATCCCGATATACCCGAGTTGCATGTTACGGGGCTTTGCGGTTTATCAGCGTGATTAACTTGCTCGACGGATACATTTTTCCTCGTGCGATTACGGATATGTTTTTTTTTCTTTTCAATTCAAGCACTTTCGCCCGGTTGGAAACGGTGGCCGGGCGGGTGTGAGTTGAGATAAGATAGTGTGGCTTGACGTTCAAGAAACATGCATATTTAAATACATTTTTTGATTATTTTGCTGCCTTCTACTGGTTGGAAGTGTAAGAGACTTTAATAATTATTAATTTACCTGTTTAATATTTGAACTTTAGTTTCATACTGATTTTCTAGAATACTTTTTCGAAAATGTATTGTCATAAATCAAAGCGTGTTTTTACGTAGATATTAATGTTGCTTATTTTATCCTGTCGTGCAAGCTACAGGCTTTCATTTTTGACCCAATTTTTCTTACAACCTGCTTTGAAACTTTATTCGGTTAACAATCCACAAGCTATTGGTTTTTTATAAAAGAACATCACCTTCTTTGCCTTCACAAAATTCGATCCGAGGAAGTAAGCAAAACCGAAACGAAAGCATACCGGTGTGTGGATGTGTCTCATGTATTTTGGCAACCGGTCGCATTTATCGGCTCCGCTTACGTTCTCCGAGTGCTCGCCCGCACCAGTTGCCGGCGGGCTTAATGGCGAATAATCGGGTGACTGAAATATATTCGATCGAATAAATATTCTTACCGTTCTGCGTTTGCTGACACCAGCCGCCTGCCTTCCGGTCGTTAAGTAACAGCTGGCAAACGCAACGCCAGCAGCAGAAGCCGTTATTATCGTGATCGACCGTATGGGACGACAACGCACACAGGAGCAATTGAATATTTTCCCGAGCTGCTGGGAAAAAAGGTCGCCATTGTGATTAAGCGTTGGTTGCCGATAATGATGATTAAGGACGTGGGTTTGGTGTAGATGATTGAAGCTGTGAGTTGGCTCGAGAATTACGCACTGTAATTGTTACATCGAGATAGAATATTTCACTTCAATCAACATCTTCTAGTATAGATTTTCCGAAGAGGATGACATCGAAAGAAAGCAGTTCGTTAAATAACATTTGGAGTTGTAGTAAGCCGTTCAAATCCCTCCCAGTGATGGGATGCAAAACCCAAAACTATTCCTCAAGAATGTCTCGATTTCCAATTTTCGCACAACATCACTATTTATGCCGAAAATTGTCACGTACGGTTCTATATATATATTCCTTAAATCTACTTTGAATCTTGGCTTTCTGTTTCATCATAGAGGTTCAGTAAAATCAGTAAATTGTCTGACGACGGAAACGGAAAGCAGAACAAATCATTTGAGCAACAATCGAATTTGGTTCTAATCAAATTTCCTGATAGAATCCAACTATGACTTTCGAAACGTCGTACGCCATATCCAGAAAAAGCTTACTTTTTTGTGAGCTCAACCTTATTCACATTAAGAGGCTTATTTAAAGGTAGTGTACGATTTCATAGCAGTAAAACACTAACAGAAATAGAAAACTGCGATCAATAGCGTTTTTTAATTTTATTTTAATGTAACTCATAGAGCCTTCAGGAAACAATCATCGCTCGTGCTTTGAAATTGGTAAATTCTTCTGTCCCATTTCCCTCTCAATGCCTGCCTGCCCAGTTTCGCACATGTTTGTGTTCACACATTGCTCACCCATCGGTTGTATAAAAATCGCTCTTTATCCAGCATGCATATTAATATCCTCAACGTCTAGGACCGTGTACGGGAGAAGGGATTCGGTAGAACATTTATTAACATGCACACGAGGTTGCGCATTCGGTTACGCAATATAAACGCATCGCTGTTTGCACATGTGTACGTGAAGGGGCTGCTTGACTCGCGCTTGGTGGTGTTAGTAGGTCCAGTCCAACAAGTTGATTACATAAATCGCGCTCACTCTCATTTACATTCCTCGGAACGCGTGTGTACGTGCGTGAGTGTGTGTGAGTGTATGCATGTAAAATTTTCCACCCAATGCAACCGGACGACGGCGCACGGAGGGCGTCCTGCTTAATCTTATAATGATCAAAACGCACGATGGCGTGAAAAGGGGATGAATGGTGTCGAATAGTTTCGCTCGTCGAGGGTCACCGTTAGACCAAACGAGATTATTTCCACAAAGGCACATTCGCACACGAGCCCGGCAACGAGCAAAAAAGGGATCCTTACCGCCCTTTGATTGATGAATTTTTCCTTTGCTTTATTTACGCCACACGCCAACGCCCGGAATTGGAAAATTCCAACGCTTCCCGCTTCCGCCCGCGGTCCTTGAGTCCTGAGCGCACGTCCGTTGACACGACGGCAAATCACAACGACGGAAGGCACAGCAGCATTCCAAGCCGAGTACGGCGAAACGTAGCCGCTCCGTATTCCGCACCGAAATGGAAATTTCATTCGTACCACAAATATTCATGAGCCGGTTGCCCGCTTTTCGTTTTGTTTTGTTGCTGCGTTCTGAGGCCGGATTTGCTTTTGTGGCTGGAGCGGATTTGCGGATCGATCGGAACGGCAAATGTTGGAGATTTGGTTTGCGGTTGCGAAGGAAGCGAAAACTTCCAACCTGCCAACGCCTTTCTTCGCCTTCGGGGCAGGTAGAAAGACAAAACGATGTTTTTGAGAATTTTGGGAGTTTCTTCCGAAAGAAAAGGATTGTATTGTAAGACAACATGCATGCTGTATGGATTTTATTCGCTTGGCTACTAATAATTTGGCATTTTACTCATAGCGTCTAACAATTGTTTGGTTCCATCGACTTGTTTGAAAATAGCATTCAAAATATACTCATTTTAATTGATTTTATATTTTTTATTATGTCATTGTAAGTTTAAGATTTTGTTGAAGTACAACGAAGTACTGGAAAATGGTGGTAAAGATAATTCTTTTTTTTTCATGTTCAAATGCCTTTCCTTTCGTTGTAAGTTCTGTAGATTTCAAACGATGATACGGTCATATCTTTCTGCTCATTAGTTCACGCTTGCATTGTACGCTTATATTCCTTTTTAACCGGCAAGTCATTCCAATGACCGAAAAAAAACAGCTGACTTTCATCAGCGGAACAAACAGCTGTCACTCGGTTCGCTTGTTCTGCTACACGATGAATGTGAACGCCTGGAATGCGAAACATTTTAGCCTTGCAACCTTGCTGCCAATTCCTCGCCTTTCCTCTAAACGCCATTTATCAGGCCAAAATTTATTCAAATTACACCAAAAACGCTAAGGCACACGGGAAAAAAAGGAAAGGGTTTAACGGATGCGTACGGGTTCGTTCGGTTTCTAGCACGTGCTCGCTCTCGCCGTCCATGCAGAAAGGATGGCAGGGTGAGAAGGAGCTTCTAACCTTGAAAAACGCACGCGGTGGTAAAACGGCTGCTGCAGATGCAGTTTGTGCACACGCGAGTGGTTCCCCGGTTTTAATTACACGCAGCCGGGCGCAGGATAATGATAATCATCATGCAAAAAAAAGGGAGAGGGAGCGCAGCGTAAAACAGGACCCTTTTTTCTTCGTCCTTTGGCACCGGCTCGCCGTGGTGCAACTGTAGCGCGTTAAATGTGAAGGGAGTCGCTCGGTAAAGGACACATGGAACGAAAGGACGACTTGAGCACAGCACGCGTTCGTGAACACCGCACCGATCGGATCAGATAATGGGTGCGTATTGTGGATTATTACTGGTTGCTGGTTCTTCGCTTTCGCAGCGCGCACTTCTGGTGTATCCGTTTTGAGTTTTCCATTCTTTGTTCGTTCGTCCTTTCCGTCTTTCGTCAGCGCACAGTATGGCACAGCGTGAGCAAACTACAGCTGACGGATACACGCGAGGATCGAGAACGAGAAAGGAATGTGTGAGATCGAATCGAATCGAAATGAACCCGTTTTGGGCAAGCGAACTGAATCGTGCAGGGATAAATGAATTCCGCTTAAAATTTTTTGGTATTTTGATGGTCAAACGATTGGTTTACGATTGATTTAATTTCTTCTAAAATGATTTTCTACTGAATGAGCAAAAAGCAGTTTTAATTTGAAAAAATTAAAAAAAATGTTATATTAATGCGAAATGTCATGATGGAAAATAAATTACTTTAATACCATGGAAAAATTAATGTTTAAAATGAATTTTTGGAAATTGAATTAACGTCTTTTCAATAAAATACGCTCTATAATAGAATCTTAATGCAGCATTATACGATGAAAACGGTTGTATTGAAACGAATCAACATAAACCATCTCTATTTTGTCCGCACCCTTCTCCACAATGCATTACAAAGTTATTTTATTTGCCCTACCGTTTGGCATCAGCCTCGTCCGGCGCGGGGTAGCCATTTTTCCCACTCCAGGGGACGGCCAGGACCGTATTCCGTGCACAAATGTACGCATATTTTGGTTAGTTTTGACGACAAAACAAAACAATTACCGAAAGTTTGACGCAAACCCATCGCAGGGTCTTTTCGCTTGTTCGCCAGTGTGCGTATGGATTTCCTTCGCTTTTGTCCTCCAAAGGGAAACAATCGAACGATGTTCCCTACCGAGCGGAATGGTTTTCGGGGTGGCGGCTGCTTTTCCGTAGTTGGTTGCTTTGTTTGTTTCGGTAATTTCGGTCCGCCGATCGACCACCGTCGAAGGATGCGAGGGGTGCCTAAAAGTCCCTTTCTGCATCAATCCACTGCTGCTGGGTCTGTTTCTCTGATCCAATCTGCGCATAAACGTCAATCGATGTTTGTTGCGAAAAAGATGAATCCTTTCGTCGGTCCCCTCGCGCAAGTTTCCCCTTTTTGAAGCCGCTTGATTCGCATGTTCCAGTTTCGTTTCGGTTCATTTGCAGAAACGTTTCACCTACTGCGTGCGTGCAGTACAGTTCGAGTAGTTTTGCTACGCTATAAATTCTGCTGCACGCCGCTTCTCAAAAGGAAAGTCTCCCGGTGAGCGTGGCGCCTTTGATTAAAATGAAACGCACGGAAAGTGCATACGAGGCAAGACCGGAAAAGGTCTCCCGGCCCGGTTCGCCCGGTGGAAAGCAAATGGCCAATAATGTGTGTCTGTGTCTGTGAGGGAAATGTGATAGCTTGCAGAAAAGAAAAGGAAAAAAAACCGCAACTTTGCCATTTACCTTATTGCGGACCCATTTCGTCCTAGATTGCTGATAATGTTGTCCCGTAGCAAAAGGGATTTTCACGATAAGGAACTGCATTGTTCTTGGGACATGGGGCACTAAAACACTCGTGTGAGTTATAAATCGTACCAGGCTTCGATGACAATGTGCGAAAACATTGTGACCGTGGCGTGTCCTGTGGTTATGATGGTTTTTTTTTTGGCACAATTGCACAATTCTGAGTCGGTCGAATGTCGAATGTCAGCTACAAATCAGCTTGAAGACGGTTGTGCCAGATGCAGCATGGCTCTGGTGATTTGTTTTTATGGAGATTTGTAGCCTATAGTGGCCCTTATTTTGTGAAAGAGATTTGCACACAAGATTCAGGCAAATTCGATTGAAGAAAGCGGAAAAAATTGGTTTGATTGTGAGTGATCAAACATCAGTGCTCAGAGCCATTGGTAAACATGCGGGGAAGCTTCCTTGGGAAGATGCGATTACGGCGTGAAGGAAAGACCGAGTGAAGAAAGTGTATTGCAGTTGTGTTCTGGTAAACAATAAAACCGAGAGGGAATACAATTTGTTGCCTGAATTGAACTTTGAACATACAATTGAACCAGGCGAAGAGAATAATAGAATACAGAGGAAGCATTTCTGAAGCATTGTAATCTATTATCGAATTTGTTCAATTATCGGAACAATGACGGAATGCTTCCATCATCAAAATGAAGCATTTCTTACAGGAAGGAATGAATTAAAAGAATGAAATAAAGGATGCTGTAAAACTTATTAAGTTCAATAAAAAAAATACAAAAGAAATGATAGAAGAATCCGTACTTTTTGAAAATTAATTACTTAAGCATTTAAGTATGTCAATAATATAATTAAAAGGGGATTGGTATTGAATCATTAAGAGCCTCAAAGAAAATACGGAAATAGAAATTGATATTTTAGGGTCATTGAACAATGAGATGAAAAATAGTACCAGAAAATAGGACCAAAAACAAGTAAAACGATCACATCTGATTCGAAGGAGATCGTTAACGGACAACAGCCTTATTCCTTGTTTTTTTTTTTGTTAATCGATCTAAACAACGAACTCCGTGCCGCCTGTTCCGTTCGTTTGCCAATCTAAACATGCTATTTCCGGTGTTGCAATCGAACGGTTTTGCGCTCTAGCGCTAACAAAAACAAGTAAACTTTGCGAGTGGCATAGAAATAGGTGGAAACACATTTGGCAACACACAACACAACCGATGGAGAGAGGAAAAAACGTTGTGTTGAAGAGGGAACATCGTTAGAACTACCAAACCAAACTGCCCAACTGGGACCGGAAACAAAACGGCCAGATATGCAGTCCCTGTTTTCAGGGAACGAAGGAAAGCCTCCTCGTTCGGGACGGTTGGAAGTGATCGATATTATCGTATTTTACCTTCGCCCGACTGCTCGCTTCTCTTCGGCACATCAATCAACGGCAAAATGACTCGCGCGCGTACCTAATGCACCGAGGGAGGTGTCAGTAGGCAAAACGCTTAACCTTTGGGCTCGCGAAAGAGCAAAAAAAAACACCGACGAAAACTTAAATGCAGCTCCTGCCCGGCAACTGGTTTCTGTTTTTTTTTGTGGAACGAGTGAATGAGTGGCATCTGTTTCAATCACCGGAAAAAGATATCTCCTTCGCCCGGAAGAGCGGGAGGAAGTAAAATTGAAACTCGCAGCCCGGAGATTGTGTAGTGTGTATGTCCTTTGTGATCTATTGCGTAATATTTCCCGCTTTCGCGAGCTTCCTCGTTCTGCTGCCCTCCGCGCACCAACGAGCTCACACGTTTCCCTTTTTTATTTCCCGTTGCGCGGAAGTTTTCCGTTACACGGGTGTCCTTGCACGACGTTTTTGCTCCTTTTTTTGGGTAAGAAAAAAAAGGATGGCAAAGGAAACATGAACCTGCTGCTGCCGTGTGACGCGTCGCGTAAGGAAGAAACATCCACTGTGTCCTTTCCGGGCAAGGACGAAAGGACGCGCCTGCATCAGCCGCGTTAAGCTTTCTTTTTTACTTCCGACTCGCTGTTTCTTTTTCGTCTAAAAAAAAAAGAAACCCAACAGGATAACCTCCCAGGCTCCATGAAGTGCTCTGCAGATGACAAGCGAAAAATATTGAAGGTTTTGCGTGCCCCGAAAACCACGCTTCTGCCACCGAACGCTGGAAAGCCGCGTGCCCGCGAGCGTTTGAATATTTATTGCCCAGGCTTAGTACCGAACGCACATGGGCATCATCCAAGCATTATGCTCTACGCGTTGGTTGGGTGCGGGCTGTCCCCTCCTGTCTTTATTGATGACGTGTCACCACGATTTGCGGGCGTCATTTTGTACTGCCAACAAATGGTGTCGTGTGTTGTGGCAGCTTAAAGTATTTGGTGATGTGCGGATTTTTGGGCCCACGATTTCGCGAGCTCGTTGGGAGGGACACGGTGTAAGGGGTTGGATTTAGATTTATAAAAGTTTAGATCGAAATTTATCAAACGATGAAACATTTGTTCAAGTTAAAATGAAAGGCTCTCCTTTTCTTAACAACTTATCTCATTCGGGCAAATTGAGCTAGACCTGTGCTGTAAATTTTTTTGCAATTTAAAAATTCAAGTGAATTAGTAAGTTAATGGCTTTAACATAATCTTGAAATGCGAGTGAATATTTAAAAAATTGTTCAAAATTCATCCTCCCTCGAGGGGTTTCTTGTTGGCTGCTGGTTTAGATTTCGAGCATCTTACAAAATAAATTGGGCCTAATGCAAAAGGTACACCAACATTTCATGTTCCATTTTGGATTAGGCTTACAAATCTCTGCCTCCGAAACAGATGTGTTGCAAAAGGTTACTATCAAGACACGATTAAAATGTAAACAGATCCCATACACGGACCATTCTCTGGTCCATCGTACATGTCATGAAAAGATCAGGTCCAGAACCAACCCAAAAAAATCCATATCCAATAGACAAATTCTGGAAAACTCGATTCTACACGAGCCGATTGATACCACACGTGGGGCACGTGGCCCAACCCCCCTCCCATTGCAACCACCCCACTTGCGAAATGTGCCTCCGACAGGATGGGCAATTTCGTATCAAGTTTTTTTCCTTCTCTTCCTCACACGTCACGCGCAGCAAAACATTTCCAAACGAAGATCGCAGCAAAACCAGGGCCCTTGTGCTAGGTGATTGATTTCGCCCTCTGTCCCACCCTTCCCGGTGGGCTGATTCGATTCTGAGTTTGCGTTTCACTCAATCATCGAAATACATACAACGTTGTGTGCAGGAGTGAAGCAGCACAGCAGCGATGGAAATGGGGACCCTTCGAGGACGACGACGGTTGCACTACCGTTATTGGTGCCAACGTTCAATTTTTGGACAGCTGGATTTACTTCCGGGAAGCGTGGAAGTGTTCAAAGAAACGGGAAAACAAATTTCACCTCACCTTGCCGAGGAAGGTGTTTGCAGGAAAATTATATTTGTACCCTATTTTTCTTATTTTTTTCGTACAGAGCGTGAAAGGCGCTGGAAGATCCCAACATCGTTGGGAGGCAAGTGTCAGATTTGGGAGAAAACGTCAGGAGAAAACGAGAGCAAAAAAGAAAAGGGGGAAAAGGATTCTTCGTGCGTTCCGTGCCGTGGCTGGAGGATGATTAGTGTTATCGATATTAGATGGAGTCGGAAATTGATACATCTCTCATCTCGCTTCCTTCGTCCTCCGGCAGCCCTTCCGCAGCCCTTCCGCAGCCCGTTCCCGCTCCGGTGGAGTGTTGTTTTCTTCCGTAGTGTCTGCGCACGACACAACGTGTCGAAAAAGTCATTAATGCTGCGCTAATGGACGGTGGGGAGGATGGACGCGTGAAAGACGGGACGGGAAAAAAAACCGAATCGATATAACCATTCATTGCGCCGCTCTGTGCTGTGGAGCGAACCCTCAAGGGAGCTTTCAGTGCGGGTGCGTTGTGCGTGCGCTTTGCAAATAAATCGCCATCGCCTTTGGGCGGGTGATGAAATTGCCCTCCACTCTGCCCGATCCGTTGCGCTATTCCTTAACAAACCCGGAGCAGGATCAGCGGCAATCCGTTCGCAACGAGAACGACCATCCCGGGACGATGTTTTGACAGGAACTCATTTGTTAATGGCGGTTGGCGTAAATCCTGCCTAAAAACACTTACCACTGGTTCGGGTTTTCCTGGAAGAAAGTCGATTCTGGCGCAGTTATTCCGAGCTTTTCGAAGAACTGCAGACCCACGGAGGCGGTGCTGCGTGACGAGATTTATGCCAAATAGAAATCCTTTTAACGGTGCCAAATAATTGATGATGATGGTCCCGTCAGTTGGCGGTTCCGGGGCGGTTCGAGCTCGTGAAACGACGAGACGAGTGCGTTTTTCATACACAATATGCCGGCCAATAGTGGTGGATATTTGACTTTTACGTTTAGTTTCCCTGGCAAACAAAACATTGTCCAATGGAATATTTCATCGCTCCAAAATTAGCTACTTCGACGCATCCTTATCGGCAACGTGCGAGTAAGCTGACACCGTTCGCGAACAAACTCGCGACGCACTCACGAGGTGCTCGCGATGTACACCTCGCCAAACCCTCGCACGCAGCACGCGGTAATGGATGGGCTTTTAGTACCGGCCGGCATCGGAACTCACATAAAACACTTCGTTTAATGGCCGGTTACTGCCGCCTTCCGTGGAGGTGTTTAGTATGGTTTAGTGTTTTGATGTCTTTTATTGGTTGACTGAGTTGCGTGAAACCAAAAGGGGGAGGTGGAGGAGAGTGGGGGGGGGGGTGCTCTCCCAGTGCACCGTTCGTTTATGGTTTTGGTAGGTGTGGAATATTTACTTCGCTTTGGTGACCGTGTGGTAGAGCCGCGAGTAAAGTGGACCTGCGAAGGTACGAAGGTTGTGTTAATGTAGGGAGTAATTTTTTGGATTTTTTTCGTTTAAGTTTTGGTTAAGAGAGTTTAGCCTTTAGTCGATGTTTTCGAGATTTTTATTTTTCAGAAACAATATTTTATATTTTTACTCCCTATTAAGCTTAAAACGATTTTCACACTTTAAAACGATTTCTTTCTGGAATCGTCCTTTCCCTTTATTCATATAAAAAAACCTTAAATAAAACAAATATTCAAGCAATGTAAAATATGACATTGGATCTCTTGATGACATGCATTTTGAAATTCCAATAACATGAGTTATTTATTAGAACTGTGGACGAAAACCTATCAGCTCGCTGCTGCTAGCGTGTTATAGATTTTCCCATCCGCGTTTCCCTCCCCCAACCGCGTTTCCCACCCCCAACCAACCACTGAAACACATTAAACCACCACCGGCTACAGCGTACCAGCGGGTCGATAAAAAGGTGGCAAATGGTGGGGCGTCCTACAGAACGTGGCTTTTAATTACTTTGTTTGATTATGCTCGGGCAAAACGTTGGTGTGTGTGTGTGTGTGCTCCGACCACCGGCAGAAGTGACAGGCGGGCGAGCGAGCAAGCGAGCGAGCGAACGAGCAAGCGGAACCCAATATCAGCGCACCGGTAGCACCGGGAAGCAATTTCGGTAGTTTCTGCCCGAAAATGGGGTGAGTTTTATATTCCGGACGTTTAATTACCTTCATTTCACCTATCGCGGTGTAATGGTGGCGGCGAAAAACTATGCGAAACACCGGCCCACACGCGAATGATGGGAATGATCGAGTGACTGGAAGATGACAGGACGGTTCGGGGCACTTTTTACTCTCTAGCTTTTTTTTTGCTCCGGTTTCCACAAAGTAAAAAAGAAACAGAAACGCTGATGACTCCCACATGGCAGCCGATGAAAAATTCGGCACCCTTAGAAGCAGGTTGAATAAAAAACAGCCATCCCGATACGTTGAGTGATCGTTTCATGGCATTTACGTTTTTTAGCATTTTTATCGGATCGCTTTCATTTGTTCTAAGCAGCGTTTGTTTTTTCTTTTCCTTCTTCATCAATTCTAAGCGAACGAGAGAGAGAGAGAGAGAGCATAAAAACGCTGAAACGGAAACGCCAGCGACCAGCAGGAATATTATTGAAACGAAAAAGGGTCTCTAAGCAAAAGTAAAAACAAAAATTACCTCCGAGGGTGTCTCGATGTTTGTATTCTAGTTTTGCCTAAATGGTTTTTATTTAAAAAAAAACTGTTCTCTAAATTGACAAAGCACCTCGGTGCTGACAGGCGTTCAAGAGCAAATGAAACAGAAAAAATGTGCTTAGAAGCATTTTTTGATGATGTACAGGGAAAACAACACAAGCTGAAGAAAATTATCGCAACTGTCAACACGGCTGTCAGCCACGTTCAGTGGAAGTATCGTATTTTATTCGTGGCTCGGAACGTTTTCTGACAGCTCTAATTAAAACGATACAGTGTTTTATGATCCAGATTGGCTATGGCTTTGTTGAGGGAGAATAATACTTGCTGCTTGGCAATGTCAGTTAATTTCACCAGTACTGCCTCCAAATGACAACTGTTGGTCTTTGGAAAGTTCGCTTTGATAATTTTACATAAAATTCTTTAGATGTCAAATCGTCAGTACGTATGTTAGAAACGTCTTAACAAACAAATGCTTATTGGTAGGAAATTACACCAAACAGTTCTTCTACGTTCTACACACAGCTGCGTTCGTGTTTCGATTCCGTTAAGAAACCATCCGAGCCCTATCGACTGTTGTCACCAACCAGCATGATCGCTCCAGCCAGCTTAAAGCCACGGGAATGTCGTAAAAATTCGCATACCTCACCGAAATTTGCCAGCCGTTGCGCAGTTGCGCAATGTGTGTGTGCATGTGTGTGTTTGGTAGAATCCTGTGAGCAAGAAACGGGCCACAGCACGCACCAGGTGATGCGGTACGAGGTGACATAAAAACAACACATGCACACGGAAAACTGTTCCCAAGAGGGACAGCACGGTGTCCCTGTTCAAGCAAAACCATAAGCCAACCGGCGGTGGCAACGGCCTGTCGATAAATTTGGAATATTTCACACATCATAAAACGTCACCGCAGTCAGCTGGAAGAAATTGTGGAACTCGGGAGGGTGGGAGCGAGGGGGAAGGGAGTGGTGTGGCTGGCTGTATTCAATTAGGACCATGCAGGCAGCACCGAATGCCATCTGAAATGCAACTATTGCAATCTTCGCCACGGCTCGGTTTTATTACCATCATCCCTCCTACACTCACACACACACACATGGAGAGACAGTTTCTGCTTCTGGGATCGAGATCAAGTTCGTTTTCACACCTCCATCCTCGCGCTAGTGGTGTTCGTTTATGGCAAGCGTCGGGTTTTATGACACTGTGGCTGTAATAAAAGTAAATATGACGAGGCTAATCGACGAACGGAGCAGAATCGGCTCATAGGAGCGAAGAAGTTAGGCGTGGATGGACGGGGTACGATTGCAATTTTTATTGCCTGCAGTTGGGTATGCCCGGCCCGAGCACGGTCCGTGTTCCGGATGGCACATAAAGTGCTCATTATCACCTCCTACGGTAGTGTGCAATTAGTATCGGTATCCTCTCGATCGTTTCGGAAGAAGCTTCTTCTGGAGAAGGGCTTTTGCCCGGCTGGCCGTGGGTTTGCACTCACACTCCGCAGCTCCGATGTTATGATTATTACCGCATACATACAGCACAGCTAGCAGCAGGCGAACAGCTCGAATAATAACCGCGTCCTTCGTCCTTACCGAAACTCGGCTATAACCAATCTACTTAATGTGCTTTCAATTATGCCGAGCGAACGTCCATTAAAACCATACACACGGATACACACTGGTTTTTGAAGATAGAGAAAAAATACACTCAAACTTCCACACAGCCAACGGCAACGGCAGGCGGCAACGAGAACGAAACTGCGTAGAGAATTAATCATAATTTAAGCTTCTCTGCCACTCGACACAATTTCACGCAGGAATGCTACATAGGGAACGAAAAACGTACTTGATTATGGAGCGTATTTGTTTCTTGTTTGTGTGAAAAAATAGGGAACATTGCACAATCGTTCGGGAGCAATTTTTCAATGTTCTTTTTTCCATTTCTTTACATAAAAAATAAAAATATATTATATTAATAATAAAATTATGTTTGCGTCGAAAAAAATAGAGAAAACTAAGAGATTTGTTTTCCTGATAACTTCCTTCTCATTTCTTGTGTAGTTGAGGGTCTTACGAACAATTCATGCACTATTATTTCGATTGAATATATGCAACCCTGAGAGTGTTCTTAAGCATCAGGCACCATTCCTTTCATCGCCATGCTCTCATCGTTTGGTACCGCATAATGAAGTTAACATAAAAAAAAGAAGAAACAACTGTTTCAATGTGACTCTTGACACATTTCGGCACCAATTTCCCATCGCATCGGTCGCTGGTCCCCTGCCGAGGTTGCGCTCGATTTCCAAACTCAACTCATTCCAAGGGCTGCGCCCCCTGCCAGCTGGCCTCCGCCGCGAATGCAGTGGCAGCAGTAATTTTGCGCCTCCGGCAAACACAGGAAACGCAAAACGAGCTCGAAAGGGTCCTTCAGGAAAAGTGGGATCGAGCCGAAAGAATAACCACTTTTCCAGTTCCACCGGGTAATAGGTTATCGCCGCTACCTCTATGCTAATGCAAACCACCGCGAGTGGCGTGTAGTTATGGGAGTAATTAAGCGAAGCTCACTGTTCGGTGTCCCGGTTTCCCGGCACGGTCTCCTGCGGTGCGGCTATGATCGATCATTCCGAACCGTTCCCGGCATTAATACGTGTCGGTCATTTCATACTTTCGAATAAATAATCAGGCACAAAGGGAAGGACCCAACATAGAAAAGAACTCCCCAACCAGGAACGTAGGGTTTGCCCGTGAAGCCTGCACTCGAGCTTGTCGGTGGAAAGCGGGCAAGGGAGGGCAGAGGTGCCGGAAATAAAGGCACACCGAATGGGGAAAGCCTTTCTGAAGGTCATTTCCGGTAGAATGTGCCCTGGCTCAGCTGCGCGTGGTTTTTGTTAGTATTTTTCAAGGAGATTAACGAAAATATGAGTTCAAGATAAAGATAAATAAACATATGAGGCCTAGAACGTTCGCTATTTGCAATCGTAGTCGAACGATTCTCGTTGGGTTTTTCCCCCAAAAACCGGGGAGATGAATCTTCTGTCCCCAGTGCTAAATAAAACAGAAATCACTGCTTCATAAGATGCGACCACCCCGAAGGAGTTAAATGGTTTACCGGGCCGTTAAAAATAAGAATTCTCTGTGGGGAAAACCCCCGTTGAGCTCATTATTCGCATTCGCCAAAAGCATGTGTGCGTGTGCGTGTTGAATAAAAGTGGCAATACGAAAAAATCTATTTTCCCAATTGACGTCATACGCGTGGAGTTTAAATTTCGATTTGTCTTGCCGCTGGCGTACACGATAACGTGCGGGGAAGGGAACGTATTTAACGATCACGTTCACCTTGCTGTTTCTGGTGAAATCTCGTTCCGCAGAGGATCTGCAGATGTGGGTGACAGGAGGAAGAAACAAAAAAGAATAATACCAGCACTCCCCTCCTCCTCCACCAGGAGAGTGAGCTCCAAATTTTCACGACCGAAAGGCTGGCAACGAAGAAGCAGCTGGCAAACCGTTCCGGGTGTGCAGGCGGTCGGTTTCGGTTGTTGACACGTTTCGCATTTGTTTTTGACATTTTCACGAATGACGCCCGTGCCCGGTACGGGGTGTGAGTGGGTTTTTTTTTTTAATTCATTTTTATTTCCCGCCTTGCTTGTGCGGGAGGTAAGGTGGCCATTTCTTGGCCGTTGGCCCGAGATTTGTTTTTCCTTCCGTGCGGGCGTACGGGCGTCTTCACCAACACCAATCTACCTGCCGCGGATGCACGGTCATATCGTGCATTGAGCTATCTAGCTTCTTCACTCACACTAGAACGTTGTTTGTATGGTTTCTGTTGTTTGAGGTGAAAATAGATTCATTAAGGGTTGGGTAGATACTGAAAGGTAACGGCGAGGAAGATGGGTGAGCGAAGGCACGGAAGACGCAGC
The DNA here is from genome assembly GCA_000473445.2 of Anopheles farauti. Lineage (NCBI taxonomy): Eukaryota > Metazoa > Arthropoda > Insecta > Diptera > Culicidae > Anopheles > Anopheles farauti. The sequence continues at coordinate 3,040,522 of KI915045.1, forward strand.
GTGAGTTTGTAATTAATTGTGCCGAGAGTGATCGAATGGGGCGTGTGGGTTGAGGAGTGATCCTCGCGTTTGAGCCGCGGTTCAAAGATCACATTATCGCGGGGGATTGCAGAAAATAGCGAGCACGTTTGTGATTGTGGCTTGGGTTGTTTCAAAAGTTTATATCATGCCGTCATTTTTCAGGTACGTGTTTCTATGTGTTAGTGGCAAAACACTAGGTGAAATGGTTATTTATATCGTATTTATTTGAAAAAGCGCACATTTTTCCGTTTTAAGTTATGTCAGAGTTTAGATTCGTGTAAGTTTTGTTGTTACTTATGTTTTCATATTTTTCTTATCTTATTTTACTTTTTTTCTCTTTCCTATAAGTTGATACTATTTTGCTGGTATTTTATTCAATGATGAGAAAACATCGTTCCGAAATAAACACAAGGGAATCTTTGTTTGTAAACCATGTTTATTTTTCATTTCATTGTCATTGTATATTACGTCTCTAGTTATACTACATCTTTCGTTCCATCGCTCTGCTTTACTTTGCTAATCACGAACACAAGAAGATATCAAATCAGTAACTTGCTGCCACAAAACCAAAAAAAAACAAAACAAAAATCGTGCAGAATCGAGCTACAAAATGCCACTCGCAGATCGTGATCTCCTCCACCCCTGGCTCGGGGAGGGACGTGTTTGCAACAAATAAATCTTGGACGGAATGGCAAAATGTTGGCCTGATGTCAAGGCCGATCACGTGCAAAGCTGAACTCAACCGTTTGGAGGGGGTGGCAATCTTAATCTCTCGCTGATAGCAGCTACTCGCGTGGGTGCGTGTGCGCGATGCCAAGCTCGTTTTCTTTTATTTTAAAACCCGCTACGACCATTATTTCGCCGTGCGGCTCTCCCAAAAGATGATTGTTTATGTTGTGCAATGGGGAATAATTTACGTCGGTAGCACCAACGGGGCCTCGGGGTTCTTTTTTGAGATCAGTTTCAGTTCAAACAGGAAGAGGTTGAATCTAGGCTTTTTTATCGCCCCGTTTCTGGTGTGGCTTCGGTTTTCCGCGGCTCTTGTTCGCTCTTCAGAACACTCGTCACCGCCGGGCTTGTTTGTTGTTTTCATTTTTCCATCGCTTCTTTTTTCACTCACAATTGCCACCCCATTTCCCTTCGGTTTTATGATGTTGGCGATGATCGCGATCTTGCATCCGTTGGTTGCGCTCGCTTGTTTATCCAAAGTAGACGATAAAATGGCAATTAAACGACGATCGCTTCCATCTGCGTTCGCGTCCGAGTGCATGGAAAAAGGGGGAGGTGTTCGACAAAAAAAAAAAAACCGGTTCGCTGAGGTTGGACGGATGATCCAACGTCGAGATCGGCTTAACTCTCGAGCGACACACGGATTCCGGCTCAACGATAGGACGTCAAAACATCCTCAACGTGTAATCAAGAGAGTGTGTGTTGTAAGATGTTGTTTGATTTAAAATTCATCCCCGTTGCCTAGGCAGGCACGGTACCCGAAAAATAAAGCCAGAGTGTCGGATGGAAATTATCAAAATAAACAAACCCAACCGTGCTGGGCGTTGGCGAGCGAAACGATGAAGACGACGATCAGTCTTGTTCGATCTGGCGATCATCTCCGCCCAGAACGTGCTTGGAGGTGATCCAAACGGGTGGTGAAGACATTCGGCATCCTGTTATGAAATAAATCGTCTCTTGCTTTAACTCGTGTGTCTCGGTGCTACATTTAAAAAATAAAATAAAATTTACACGAGGCAGGATGAAATTTACACGCGTCCGTTCCGTTGGCTTCCTGCACGCGAACGGTTAATGTGATGGTTGGCCTAATTGCTTGGTAGGACGCGGTACTCTTTCCTTACCTTAAGGTGGTGGTGGTCGCGGCGATTGTTGGCCACCGATCAAGTTCCTATTGGGACATGAATTGGATCATTCGAGAGTATGCATTTATTTTAGCACACTATGGTGTGCGATTTTTTTAATGAATGAACTCACTGGTGAGCGATTTTAGGGGGTTTTTATTTTTAAACACTGTTACTATTAGGATAAAACAGTATCATCTATAAGGGGTTTTGATGAAAGAAGAGTTCCCAACACGAATGGAATCAAAAATGCGGGCGCTCAAATGCGATCGATCATAAGTTGTTTACGAGTTCGAATGAAGCTTGCCGAAAATAAGACGTGGCTCTAGTTCACTCTACTAATTCTATTTAAGAGGGGTTTTATCATTATGTAACTGTTTACAGTTCTCGGTGGTGGCGTGATTATTTTCTTCGACAGTATTCTATGACAATACTTGTAACTTATACTTGTCAATTTTACCCAAAGTAAAGTCGATGCGCCTTGAAGGACTACAATCCTTCGAATCTATTTTAAAATTAAAGAACAATTTTCTCGGCCTCGGGCCGCATTCGGAAACCTTGGCTTGTTGCTTGTTTCAAAGATCAGTTTTCCATGTCTATCGAACGGGTAAAGCGCTACAACGATCTAAAAGTCAATAAAACACTCATCTTTTGCACACGTGTGTCATCTCTGGCAGGATCAAGTACAAAGGTGAGTTTACGATTTCCACGAATCGAACACACCCTCGGGGCTCGTTTCGGGAGAAAAACTACAACTAAAGAATCGCTGCTCTGTACACAGCAAGCAAGCAAGCAAGCAAGCAAAACGATCCGGCAGTGGCCTTTGTGCAAGTGCGTTTTCGGAGCCCTTGTCCGTGTCATCCCTTGCACCGCGTGAAGAGAGGCAAGGGCCGAGGCAGGACATGCGATATACATGCGAGTGGGCTCCCCGCACGCGTGACGAATCGAACCCAAAGAGGCAAAAACGGCCGGTCGTCTCTGCCTAGGAGATCCGACACAAACCGGCACAAACGAAACGGCAGCGTGGAAAGAGGGCGAAGTGGAGGAGACCGATCGTGAGGAAGAACCAGTTTTTAAGCCCCAGCTCCATGGAGCTCTTTTTGGAGCGTTCGTTTTGCTAGCGCTCCCTCCCCACGGTGTCCGTCTCCAACCCTCTTCGGGCACTTAACGCCCATCCGTTGCAAAAGACGGGCCTCCTCCTCTTCAGCCTCTCCTCTTCAGCGCTATACAGAAAGCGTTAAGCGATTTCGATTCCCCGAGAGCGTGTCCTCACTTTCTTTTCAATGCGACCCCTCCAGCCCACCCATTCGCTCTCCCTCAATCCGGTTCTGCTCTGTGCACGAGCCACACTACGAGTGTTCCGCCGGAGGGCACAAAACGAAACGATTGAGCTCACCACCGTCGCACCACAGATCACGGCATGGCGCAGGGCGATAGGTGGTAGGATATCATTTTTCCGTTTATGTTTATCCACTCACGCTTCGCACATCTGATTATTATTCTCGAGACGTTGCAATCAAAGAGCGAGTGAGAAGGCACTCCAGCAAAGCCTCCAGCGTCGGGTTCGTGGAAGCTGAACCGAACGGGGGGTGGAGTGTGGGGGAGCTGTGCGGCTGTGCGATCTCACCATCCCTTAGAGATACAACGGCACAGCTGAGGCCTAACCCATCGCCAGCACTGGGAGGGCAAGCGGACGAAGAAGAATCCCCGTTCGAACCAAAGGGGGAGCCCTTATGCTGCAAAAACCTGTTCCTATGCTTCTTTGCGACGTTGCCATACGGGTTTTCTTTTCCCTCGGCACCCCTCGCGTCCTATGGGCCGTGCTCTTCCTACTGAAAGTTCCTACGCGGGGCGGGGTGCAACGGGCGGGTACGAGATGCGGGTGTGGGTCCAAGATGCAAGAAGACACCGAACTCCAAGCTCCCAAACCCAATCCGTGCACGTAGTAATAAACCGCCGAGGCACGATTGAGCATGCTTTTTTCGGGATTTCGTTTGCGGTGGTGTTGTTGTTTTGTTTTGTTCGCTTTTCTCTTTGCCATATGTGTGTGCATTTTGCGTTTCGCATTTCGTTGATTTTTGCCTGCTTTTTTGCTTGGTGTTGTGATTATTTTCGTTCCGTTCTTCGCCGTACCCGTGTGTGGGGTGGTTTTTATTCCTCTGGTGAAGATTTTGTTTTCATAACTTTTTTCTTCTTCCTTCACAGTTCGCTCTGTTGAAGATGAGTTTCCTGTTTCAGGTTGATCTTTTGCTTTTGTAAATGATTTCATTTTTTTATCTTTGTATCTGAATCTTTTGTATTTGTAAGAGTAATTTTGATTTATTTTATCGTTTTATTTTATGTATTTTTTTAAATGTATTTGTTTATTATTTAATTTATAAATCTCTTATAGGTTAGTCTCTAACATTTCCTGCCCGTTTTTATTCTACTTTATCTCACGTACTCAATATGATCAAAATGAAATCAGCTCTTACGTTTTCGTTCCAAGGCACAGTTATATTGCTAAAGTAAAGTTTTATTTAGTAAAATTCATCCCTTCTTCCTGCCCATCCACCCCAGAATGCTCATAAAAACAGAGCACCGTTTACGATACCAGCATAACATCCAATACGAAGCATTCGAGAAGAAACAAAAACACACACTGTTCCATTATTTACAGGTCCCTCTGTGTGCTCGGTTGCCGGTTTGTTTGTTTTAGTTTCCTCATGCTCACAACAACACGCACTTTACTTTCGACCGGCACCGCATCGCCTGCCCCGATCCCCCTTTCTTTGAGATCTTTTCTAATAAAAAATAAAGAAAGAAAAAAAAAACAATTCCACCCGGGCGTCAATCGCTTAGCGGCTACCAGCAGCATTCAGCGCTGACACATGCGATGAGACTCCGTGGCTTGGACCAGAATGCCTTAACAGAAGCAGTTAGTACCAGCAGCATTTGCTTCTTGTGCTGCTCGTCGGATCGTCGGTTTTTTGTTTCTCACCCTTTACCCTCACCTTGTTTCCGCGCGTTCCCTTTCCTGTCCGGCTCGATTTAATTTCTATAAATCGGTTTTTGTGGGTACGTTGCTTCTGGTGGCGAAGTGATGTGATGCGAAATCTTCACATGTCACATGTCACACAAGGATGTCACCGAGAACGGGAACGAGAAAACGTGTGCGCTCAAAAACCAGCAGCAAGAAAAAAAATCCCTGCTTCGCGATTCGTTTCGTATTTTTGGACAAATGGACACAGTTGGAATAAATTAAATGGAAAAAAATAAATAAAAATAAACGTCAAGTACATCAAGCCAGCACAGCACACAGCAAGCTTTACGCATATCAAAGACGAGGTGAGTAAAGATGACAGGATTCGGAGATTTTTTTTTCGGATGTTGTTTTGTCGTGTCTTGAAAATACGAAACGGACGAAGGAGGAAAAAGCAGCTTGCGAAAGAGATAAAGCAGCACATCTGAAGCGTAAATGAAACGATGATGACACCCAGGGAGGCTTGGCTGTGATCGGTTGCATCGCATGCATGATCCTCATTATGTGAGATATTCGCTTCATGGAGTAAAAAAAAGCCTTTCCTCCCCGAATGGTTCGCATTTCTACTTTTGCACAAGCTGACGGTGCTAGCTGATTGTAGTGTAGTTTGGTTTTGCTCGCTATCTGAAGCTATCTCGCTATCTACGTCTCTACGTACTGCTTAAAACTCCCCAAAAAATTGACAAATAATACGAAAAACGTTCTCAAATATTGTGCCCAGCTCCACTCCACTCCTATCGCTGGCGGGCAAACAAATGCTCCGTTGACCAACGGCAAACACGACGGCGATAGCTCGCGGTAGACAAATGGTTTAGTTCAACGCACAATATTTTTGCCCCCGCGGGCGAAACCAGCATGCCCCCATCCTCCCCGTTTCCCAATTCCTAAGGGTAAATAGGCGCATCGGACGAAAACATAAACATGCCACGGCTGCACGCCCAAAACGAGGCGAGAAGCGGCCCAAACAATGAACGGCTCGATAGCTTTTTGGAGGAAAGGTAAACCATATGTGAAACGCATAAAGGGAGAAACAAATACACATGCACTAACCGGTATCGAATCCATCGAGCTCCAAACAAACTTTAGGCCCCGGAGGTTTCGATGCAGAAGTACGCAAGGACGACGGGCGTAAGAAAATTTCTCAAAGGTGACCTTATTTTCGGGACCGATTTCGATGCATTCGTATAATTTATGCAGGACCAAGAAGGGAACAACGCCGGTATTGCAGTCAGTCGGTGTTTTTAAGTGCCTTTAAACTAGAAATCCATTAAGTCTTTTAGTGATAAAGACAATCAACGAGCTTGCAATTCTCTTCTACGGATCTAAATCTTCAACCGGTTTTCTAAATTAAAATTTTATTTATATAACGCTTTTAATATACCCTCGCAGTTTGATTCTCCAATTTGCCTGCCTGAAACGAAAATGTAAAAACTTCAAAGGCAAGTATGGCTGACGTTTCTGACACTTTTGCGGCCGAACGCAACGCCTGCTACGTGTCCAGTGCGTTTGTTTACATCTCCTACCTCCTCGGCCGAGAATGTGATCGGAAAGCGAAATCAGCTAGATTGAGAGATGGATTTAGTATTCCGTAACCGCAACTCGCACCCGTGGCGTGTTGTTTTTGTTTATTTTGAGAAAAGAAAGAGAGAGAGAGTCTCTGTGTGCGATTTTAGGAGGGACGATGTGAATATCAAACTTTAAAGTAAGGCAGCTTATGTTTTTTTTTGGTGCGAACAATAAGACCAAAAACCCGATTCGTTCTGACTGTCTAATTTTACAGACGACTGGAGTCCACTTCTGCACCCTGCTGGAAGCTTCTAACGATACTTTGATTAAGCATCCTGTCAAGCGCAGCGAGATACGAGAAGTTTCGCCACCAACAATACCATCATCATCCGCATCACAACCGTCTCGCGGTTAATGTTTAGTTAATGAATGATCAAGAACTTCCACTGACGTCCGCGTGATGAATGGGACTGCAGTTCTCGAGAAACGCGTCCGTATGCAAATGGGGGACTTGGTTTCGGTAGAAACAAAAACCCGCGCCCTTTGTTCCGCTTTCTGCAAAACTACAAAAAATGGTACAAATCTCTCGATTCCGGGAAATCGCGCTCTAGGAGTATGTGTCGTTTTTCACGAATGTAATTAATTCTCAGACTTCGCGAGAGGAGGAAAATTTGACCACTGTGCAGTCGTAATTACATGCACACAAGGGGAAAAATCAACCACCAAGGGTTGGTTCCCTGGTGGCTCATCAATCATAGGACCTGCTTCATTAATCTTCTCCTCCTGAGGAGAGTTCCCTCTTCTCCCGGCGGCGGCGGCGGTGGTGGTGGACCACAGCCAAAAAATAATAATAAAATCTCAACCACATGCCGGGCGCGATACGCGTGACGTGCGATGTACGCTCCAGAGTCTCGCGTTCCAGAGTCTCCACCGGCAGGGCAAAGTTCTTGTGGACGGTCCTGTGTAGTCACGTAATCGGGCTCGTCTTTCCGGCGAGCGCGAGAACATTCAAGACAAATCAACCATCAAAACTCACATCCATCGAAGCGTGAACCGGAGAAAGGAGACCCCGAAGACGTTGTGGGTGTGGTGCCGAACAAAACCGAACAAAGCAGCTTAGTGTGGCGGAGCTTGGCCGCTAGTTCGTCCGCCTGCGAGCACACTAAGCCCGAAATAATGATAATTATCGTCAATTTTTACAATAGCACCAGTCATCTTGTTTCGTTTCGTTTCATTTCGGTTTTGTTTCGATCAGCTGTGTGGGCGGCCGGCCGGGCGGCATTGTTCGCGGCCCAATGGGCTCTTCACGTGGGATGGGTTCTGGTCGATTGGATTCAATAGAACATTTTATCCATCCACCACAGCAGTAAAGTGTATTATTATGCTCGTTCGAGGGAGGGAAGCGAACGTTGGGGTTTTAAAAGTGGAAACGTTTTTGAAGAAAAGAAATAACGACGTGGCAAAACGTGGAGCTGCCGTTGCGGCTATGCGGACCTTTGAAGTGCGTATCAGATTGCTCCTAAACTTAAACTTAATTATTAAAACATTTCGATATTTTGGAAGCATAATTATTAAAATATCGAAATGTTTAAATTACAAGACTTTCTTCGAATATGTTTGATTCGCTATTTATAATAGTTTATTCATAATTCTGAATTTTTCCACCTATCAATGCAATCCATGCTAGATTATCTTCACTAAAGTCATTCGACAATTGATGTTGTTCTTCACTGCAGATGGAGGACTCACAAACATCTGCAATACAGCGCCCGTTGAGTATAATAGTGCTCTCCATCAGAAAATAGCCTCAAGCCTTGGAAAAGGCAACATCTATCAGCACATTAACGATAAACTATTACAATAGAACGTTGAAAGCTCGAAGGCTTTTTTGCCCATTCTTTTGCGCACCACACATTTCTGTGCCGATGTTGTTTTTCACTCACCTCACAATTTATGATTTACAATCTGCACCCCACCGGTCTCTTTCCACTCCCAAACCCATTCGCGAGTCGTGTTGTGTGCTGCTCGCTAACTACCATAATCAGGCGGTGTGTGCGAAAACGTTTTTTATTTTTCGCTCCCCTTCGGCTTCCCCTACAAATGCATCGGCAGAATTATCCACATTAGCTACTCATCAGAAACTCGCTCGGTGGAGTCTCGGAACCAACCGCACCCTTTTCCAGTGGGAGAAGTAGCGGCGGGAGGTAAAACACCCGTCCAGAGTGTGCGATTCCGTCGCACAGTACAGAAACCCCGTCGAACGGAACGGGGCCGGCGACATTTACAAATTTATTACAGCACTAGTGTTTGTGTGTGTGTTTTTTTTCTTGCTTTCCACGCCTTGCGCGTTCGAGACACGAAACCGGGATGAAACCCGGTCCGGTACCATTCGGCAGCATGTGTGGAGAGAGACGATACACTTGACGGTACGCGTCTTCAGTGGATGGAAGCGGGGAAGCGATGGGTACAGGGGGTAGCATTATGCAATGCAGCACAAACTTGTTTGCTTAAACGGAATCACGTTCTCGCCGCTTCTTATCCTTCGTCGAAGCGTCGACGGTTGGTTCTGTATTTTTTTCGTTGCGGTTCTTCGGAGACGTTCTCTAACCTGACCGTTTGCTTTTTCTTCCCCTCAGCTCACAAGCGACGCACCCGCAACGTCCAACGTCGAAGCAGAAGCGAGAATATAATTTCTCGATCTTTCATGTCCTGTTTCGCGGGGGGAAAGTTAATCTTCTTAATTGCTGCGTCGTTGGAGATGCTGGAATTAGGATGACCTCCGCCGACGACGCAGTTCTAGTTCATTAATTCCGCACACAAGACCGAGGAGGATTATCTCTCGATATTTGACTTTGTGTTGCATGGATGCTAAACTTATGTTTTCCTCCGAAAAAACAAAAAAAAAACAATACAAGAAAGACACACAGCAGTTGCACTGGTCGCGTGTTTTCTACTTTCCTCTCATGCCTACTTGAAGAAAACGGCAGCTTCAATTAAATTTTAATTTCGTAATGCGCGTGTGTGTGTATTTTTTGCTCGATTTTGCCTTGCATGCGCGTTTGGATTGGAACTGCTTGCGATCCTCCTCGTTAGAGGCACGGCGGGGCTTACAATGAGGCCTTATTACATGCTCATTTGAGCATCCTGCTGCTGCTGCTGCTTCACCACGAGCGAAACGCTGTACGTACGGAGGTAAATTAATGTCGAATTTGTTTCTTGATTTCTTCATTTGTTTGTTTCCAGCCCGGGATGGTGATTGATTACCATCTCTTTCTCTCTTTCGCTCCACCAATCCACCTTCTGTTTCCATCCTCCATCTAATCTCGTTTAGCTCGTCCAATTTGTGCTTCAATTTACGACAATCGACCAAACTGGCAGACTTTTCAATGATTATTTTCCACGGTGAGTGTTTTTTTCTTTATCAGGTTTTTTATCGTGCACTAGAGACAAGCAAGTTCTACCGGCGAGAACCCGTTTCCAAAAGGGTTTGTTTCTTCTCTTCCGTTCCACCTCGTCTTACCGTTTGAGTCCTATTTTCGCTCTATTGTTGTGTTTGCCCATATTATTGACGTCCTGTTTATGGCTAGTCTCGGCTCTTTTCTCTGGTGTGCGATGTGCGAGCACGATGTTTTCTTAGTTCTTCCATCGAAGAGCCGGGAGTGCGGTGCGGGGAGAAAAGCAGGCAACACTCGACCGAGAGAACGTGGATAAGAACGGTGGAAGAAAGCACCGGCAGCAGCAGCAGCAGGAAAAGCAGTGTTCAAAGCGAACTCCACTGAAGCAAGTGGAACGAAAACGGAGCAAAATAAAATGAAGCAAACCATTTCGTACGATCGTGGTTCGATTTTCCTCACGGTACTTCATCATCATCCCGTTTCCTAACCGCTCGAGGGCGCGAGGTCCCCGCGTAGCCCCGAAGGTATGGCGACGCAGAGCAAACGGTTTCGGATCGAAACCGAAACCTCGCCCGTAGCTTCATCGAACGGGACGACCGAACGAACGACGATATTGAAACTGGACTCCAATCATGGAAAAAGAGAAGAGGCTGAAGGCTGAAAATCAAAGCCCCGTCCATGCTGCTGCTGCTGCTGGTCTGGAACGAGATGGAAGAAAGAAGAGAAAAGGGCAACACATACACACTGAGATGTAAAAGGCCAAGGCAAATGCAACACAAACTGATCCCGTCGAAGCACCCGAATTCGGGACCGCCTCCGGGAACGATAAATCAAGCCGCGCGCGTGAACCCGACGAGATCGCTCGAGGGCCCTCGCGGCAAACAAGCACCCTGGACTGGACACTCCACACCACGGAACGGACGTCACACGCCAGCTTCCCTTTATTTTCCTCCGGTGGGTCAGCTCAGATTTCTTCGGGCCCAAGTGGCCCTTCGAATATTCCCGAAACAAAAAAATAAATAAAAAACTGCCTCACCACTAACACCATCGGGAACAAATAAAATCATATTTATTACGGCACCATTATAGATCGCTGGCTTGATTAAATGTGATCGATCGCCAACGGGTGATCGGATGTAAAACAAATGACGATAATTATGAGCGCTGGGGTTTCGTTTTGCTATTAATTTTTTTTTCTGGTGGAGTGATTAACGTAACCCGAAAAGGTGTTTTTTAAGCCATTAAATTTTTATGTGTGTGATTGTTTCTGGCGACGGAAACAAAAACAAATTTGTTTTATATCGGTTACTGAATCTCCTGAAGAAGCACTGTATATGTCTTTAAAATATAATTTTAATGATTTTATAGAAAATGAATATAATTTTTTTCTTATAAATAAACAATAGATAAACAAACACAACGGTTTACAGCGATGATTTACACCAATATTTAGTGAATAAAACGGAATTTGACACACAAATTTTAACAGAAATAAAAATCAGAGAAATGTTAATGGAAGCTGGGAACAACTGTAGAAATGATATGACCTGATAAATTATGATCATTTTATACTGAATTTGTACTCCAACTTAAAAATCATTAAAACCTCGAACTGAAACAAAAAAGAGAAATAATGAAAAAACACGTACGAACAAAGGAGCCATAAAGCAGCCCATAAAGTAAACGAAAAGAAAAAAGAAAAAAACAGCGATGACCTAGCGTAGCCGGCCGTAGAGAGCCACCATATGTAAACGAGCGAGCGATCAGATGATGCTTGCACACATAACACAGAAAAAAAAACGCACAACAAAGAAACGTGGAAAGAGAAACGGAACCGTAAGCGAAGCGAAGGAAAACGATTGGGGGAGGCGAGAAAAAAGAGCAACAAAGAAGAGGGCAAGAGAAAAAAAATCGAAACCTAGGAAAGAAAAGAAAAGCACGGCAAAAAGGCGAAAGAAAGTGGCATGATGGGCCGCAAGATGGGCATAGAGCAGCAACAGCGAAAAGAGCAGCAAAAAAATAAAACCGGTTTCATACAAGGGTTTGCCTGCGTTGGTGTGTGCGATCATGTGCGTGCGTGAATCAAAACACACTGTTCTGCGCCCTGCGTACTGCGGCAAGCAGTGGGTGGGGCGAGGTTGGGGTGTATGTGGAACGAAAGTAACCCTCAGGGGGTTGTGTGCATACGTGTGTGTGTCAAGCGGGGTTGAGCCGTTGGCGAACGAGCCCCCGAGAAGAGAACCGGCTTTTAGGGAACCGGTTCGGCCGTCTGCCGCCGAGTCCACCTCCACCGGACCCCAAAACCAGATGCGATGTGTAAGCCAAGTAGCTTAATTCAAGCGTTTTACAACGTCGTCGGCTGCACCGAGCGGGCCGGTTCTCTTCTTTTTTTTTCTTTGATTGCGGAGTTGCGGACGAGCTTTGTTGCGGCTGTGTGCTTAGAACACAAACGGCTCTCAAGAAGGCGACCTGTGGTTGGGAAGATGATGGGCTCATTAATAAGAGCAGAAGAAAGAGCCCCGATCGAAATGAGCATGAAACGTCAAGGCCCTGCGTTATTCTACAACAGAGCGAGCAGTTAAGGCAGTAGTTGTTGCTGCTCTTGTACTATCATGATCATTTGTCACCCGATCGAAGGTGAACCGCATCATAATCCATTTCGGACAGGCAAAGAATATCGAGACCGGACGATTAATTTGTCAACGAATTGTTGTTTTATCGTTTCGGGCTTTTTTCTTCTTTATTTTCAAGCTCCTTATGAGGGATGCATGCCGAACAGCAGAAACAACCAGCTGCTATTTCGTGGCGGGCTGTTCTCATTCTTTAAAAAATTGGAAGCTTCCATAACGTGGATTTGGCCTCGCTTTTATCTCGCATAACCCCGGACGGTGCCATCATTAGTTTCGATTGATTACATTCCCGTGGTTGGGAAACGTTTTCCGGCCCTCTCCTAGTTGATAAAACAAAACCCCTAAACACAAACACAAAGGGCCATCGAAAACTGGTGGAGAATATTCAAAATACGGTGGGCCCGCTTTTGCCGGGCGAGCTAACGCAATTTGTCAACGGTGCATAAAATTTCAATTTAGATTACTAGTTCGACCCGCACCCGAGCTGTGTGTGTGTTTTTTTTTGTCAGCGCTAGCGGCGCTCTCTCTCTTTGACTAGAAAGGAAAATAGTTGGAGGTCACCGATAGAGTGTGTTTGGGTGATCATAAATTCAACGCCTCATAACGCCTGGAAGGCGGGAACAATGCGCTATTAAAAAAAGTGCGTCGTGTTTTATTTCGTTGTGTTTTTTTTTGTATCGCAGTGCGCCCGAAAAACAAATTCCCGAATGCGGGACGCGACCTAAGGGTTTGTGTTGCGCTTCGGAACGGGGGTGGCCCTTTTTCCACCGTGTAGAATGGGCCGGAAGTCTGAAATGGGCCTCTCCCGCGGAACCGTAAACTGGTTCGAGTTTGAATTCGTCCACCGCTCGTTACGAAAACACAAAAAAAGCCCGAAAAAAAAGGCAACGCAACGAACCGCGATGCTTTCGATTTTCTTCTCGCGGCGAGGTCCTCTACCGTCACTATTTGGGAGTGCAATGTTGTGGAAAATTGACATGTTTAGCTTTAACCTTTCCGCCACCTCGCACCCACGACGTTTCGGAGGATTTTGCGACCGTGGACCTTCCCCCCCTCTCCCTTCCGCTTTCTACCCGGCATGATCGAAACGTGAAGGAGTAATTGAATTTTGATGTAAACACATTTCCTCGATGGCTTTCCGCTCGGTTGGACAGTGCTCGGTAGGCTTCCTTTTTCGTTCATTTTCGATACAGTCCCTCCCCCCCCCCTCCCTGCCTGCTTCCTCCCACGGAAGCTTTCAACTCTTGCACGGCGGTGGCCACCGATAGTGGCTTTATCGCCTTCCGAGCCACGAGGTGTCTTTTGTATTTATGTTCCTACTGCTGTTGCTGTTGTTAAAATTGTTAGGGACCTCTCGTTATCAGCTACGTCAGCGTGTTCCGCTGTTGGAAATGGGCTCCATAAATTCAGCATTACCGAAACTGGAACTTTGCTCCAATTTTTCTGATCGATACGTGAGAAGTAACGAAACGTGAGCGGTAAATTTGACTTGAAGAAAATAAACTAAATTAAATAAACTTGAAGTAAATGCGTATAAGAAATTGAGCTCTTTATTTAAATCACTGTTTTCTGTTGTTAAAGAATAAAATCAGCTGATTTTCAATCCATTCCACCGCAGTTTTTACATGTTGTCTAACAACTGACGCTCACTTCAAATCCCAATAAAACAACCCATGAAACACATTTTTTCATCTTAGGTTCAAACATTCCCCATCCAATTGGTACCTTTCTAAAAAAAATCGAGCTTTCACGCGTAAAGGGCGCCGTTTTCAGCGAAGGGCAGCCTACTGCGAACGACCCGTCCTAATGCATAGTTGTATCCACTTTATAGATCGATCCAATCGGATTGAGTTCCGAGCATTTCGCACCAAACTCTGTCATCTCCGCACGATCAACCGATCTCGGGTAGGATAAGTTTTGTGGTACCTCATTACGGAGCCCTTTTTTACGCAATTTTCACTCGGCGACATGTTTTTTCTTCTCCTCCCTCCCAGGTCCCGGTTTGCTGGCTTCAGATCGCGGGCGCTACTCCCTCTATTATGATGATTATCATTACTGCCTTCTTTTTTTCGGGGTGGAACCATTAGAAAGTGTGCGCACGTTCGCCGTCATCATTGGGATGCCCTTTTTCCTTCGGGGGTGGGTCGGGTCGAAGAAAACCCCCTGGTGTACATTTTGCAGCCGTCAAGTACCCCTGTGCGTTCCAGCGTACACATACGAGGTAATTTTCTTTGCTCGACGCTCGAAAATTGCCGTTTCCGTGTGCCTTTTCCGTACGTACAACGGGGCGAACGTGGTTGTTTTCGGGCTCGCGGAACGTTCGGCTCACTTTAAGGGCCAGCCGGGGCAAGGGCGGACAAGGAGGTGGCAGGTCAACGGCAATTTGAGGTTCGCTAGAGTAATCAGCGGACTCTAGCGTACACCACCAATTCGAACCAATTTTCCTTCCAGATAATTATTTTCTATCATCATCCCACTTTACACAAACAAACAATACGCTGCACGGCTGAATGGCTATTAGGTCGCAAACGTGATGGATGTTTGGGCGATTCCGCACCCCCAGAGGCAGAGGATCATTAAGAGGTGCGTAAGAGGTGGGTAGAATAAGACTCAAATGAACCTCTACGTCGACCGTGGTGGGCCCTGCATGGTAAGGCGAGAAGGTTTTTCAGCTGTCCAAGGCGTGATCGTCAGGCTCGTGGCTAAAATTTAGCAAAAGATTTTGTATTTGTATTTTAGCCATACTTTGTTATAACCTTGTTGTTAACTAATTTTGGTGACAGTTTATTTTTTTTCGAATTTATACTCCTTAATTTAAACGTTTCTTCACAGCTAATCTAGTAGACGAAATTCGTTTCATAAAAGAAAAATAAGTTCTCCTTTGCGGATCGTGTTTCTATCTCGCGAGAGGTCGGTCTGTGCGGTTGATCTCCTGCCGTGGCTGCCAGTTTGACAGGAGGGTTTTGAAGAGGGTTTTTCGTTCTCCCCTTCCCAGCATGGAGCCCCAATCCGGGGAACGATCCGGACCCGATCCGGAGCGATGACAGTGCACAACAAAACGAGCGCGTCACGGCAGAGAATAAACCGCACCCAAAAACCCACCGAAGGGTATTGGAAAAGGGCAAAGGCAAACGCGGCAGTAGACACGGTTTTCGATTCGAATATCGCTCCCTCCTCCCCAACGCTTATGTGACACATTGTTGCAACAGGGCACGATCAGGTACCGCCGATCGCGTGGCTCGCGAAGCAGTAATTTCAAGTCTTGCGTCTTGAAATGGGCTCCTCGGCTACAAAGTATAAGGATGCCCCCTAGGTGGAACGTTAATGGCCCCTGTCTATGCCCATCCCCAAACCGAACCCTTACGCGCCCGTTAATCCACAGCCGCTGGAGGCATTGATTGTGGGTAGACCCGGCCGGCGCGAGCAAACCGGCTGTATGATTAATTTAAATCGATTACAAATATCGCGAAAGTGGATATATTAATTACGGCTCTACTGGCCGGCCGGTTCGGGAACGTGCCAGCGTGGTTGATGATATCCGCACTTGGCAATTAGCAGCTCCGTTTGTGAGCGTTTGGTGCCGCGGTTCAAACCGTGACGACTTTCATTAATCATCATCGCCGCAGGGCACACGGCGTGGTTCGCTTGCGGACGAAGATCCCAGCGCTGTTCCAGGACGTGTTCTAGAGGAAGGACACAAATCTAGAATGATGATGCTGCACGATCCACACGGGGCTGCGCGATCCCTGCGAGCCTGCACTGAACCTAGGTCGTGATCTTTTCTCCTCCCCGGGTCGAACACCTCGACCACATCATCATCATCAGCAGCAGCAGCACCAACAGCATGACTCGCGGATGGAAGAAATAAGGCTGCTGCTACAAGGCGTGCTCATTTGTGGTCTAATAGATGCGATCGTTAGGAAATGATGTTTTGCCCTCATTCTCTCCTCCTCTCTCTCGCTCTCTCTCCCCCTTGCCAGCTTCCTACAGGCTGAGCGCAAAAAAAAAACAAGCTGAGTCGTGCCGTGAAGCTAAGCGAAGCCTCGGTGGAAGAAAATCGAACCGCCAGCCATTCGGTGAACACGGGCCGGTCACGTACACCCCTGGCTCGTCGGCTTTTGGAACCGGAGGCGACGTTACACGATGATCACGAACGTTTGCGGACCATTTTCCGTCACTCATCATCCGGGGCCCATGCACGGGTCGCAAACTTCTTCACCTTAGACTACTTTCGAATGTTGCATGTTTGGTGCGACCGGCAGGGAGGAACAGGTTTTTCTAACACGTTTCCAACCGGCCTGTGGTAGGCTGTGGTGGTGGTGGTGGTGGTGGTGGTGGTGGTGGTGGTGGTGTTGGATGGTGGACGATGGACACTGCAGCAAGCAGAAGGTGTGTCCGAAAAGTTTACGACCACCGCTCGATGACGCACGGTTCGGAGGTTCAATATGCCCCGGAGCCGTTTTCTATCGATGTATCTACACTTATTGCAATAGAGCGGTGGCTGAGGAAACTGCATTCGGAGCGTGCCTCATTTATCACAATTACAAAATCCTGTGCGCGAACGTACAAGGTGCAGGATTTCGAGTGCTTTTCCGATCGAATCGGTCTGTGTCTCCGAAACGGTGGAGAGGGAAGTACGCATAAACACACCAGGTCGATCTTAAATGTGGAGAATATGTGGCGAAAGGTGTTAAAAGTCGTTCACAGGGTCATCCTCTTCGTGCTGGGGCGCGGATGGAGCATAAACAGTACATTAAAATATCGTTTCGATCGGTGTTTGGAGGCAAGGGCAGTTTTGTGGATGAAGCGTTAAAAAGAGTTTGCTCTGGTTAGTTAAAGAAACAGGAAAAATGAGGCGAAGATAACATCTCGACTTCTGCAACAGCTTTTGAATGCAAAAAAAGAATTTTATTTACAATTTGCCATACTAGACGATACACTTACAGAAACACAAAACTGTAATTTTGAGCGAAAAATAATTTAAAAATTTTCAAGTCATAACTTATGGAAATATGCTGAACTGAGGAGTTCCAAATCAAGCCAACAAAGTTAGTTAGTTCACCATACAAGTTCTGAAGTTTACTTTGCTTTAATATTACTCATGACCCATGAGATCCATTAGAAGTTTCTCAGAGCGAGGAGAGATAAAAACGTGGACGAGCTAATGTTATATGTGATGATTTAATTTTGGATTGAAAGATCTAGATCGATTGGAACTCTTACAAGCATATCCGATACCGTCCAGAGTATTAAGTTTGTTTTGTACATGGAGCACCCCAAGATGTACTGTTCAATCAAGGGCCAACTCCCAAAATCCTTCAGCAAACTTTATCGAACATACTACCGAGCTCGCCCTCCCATCGCGAACTTCTTGACCTCAAAGCGGCACAAAAGCAAGTACATGAATTATGCACACTCTTGCAGCAATAATTGTACATTTCTCCCGTATCGATGGAGCGAAGTGCCCAAAGTCCTCCAGTCCAGTTTCGGGCTACACCTTCCCGGCCAGCCGCGAAGGAAGCCACCACACCCTCTCCAGAGTTCGAGTTCTTGCGTTGTGGTTCGCTTCGTTTAACTTGCCCGTTGTGCGTTGTTACAGGCCTCCTTGGCCTGAAGTGGAACATTAACGGAGCGATGGGGAACGATTTCGTGGGACGGGGGGAGGGGTTTTTTGATTTGTTTCGATTTCACGATTTCCACGCACACACACACACACACACACAAGCACACGTGCATAAGCACGCTACTCGAATCGTTTCCATTTCTTCGGCAGTTTCGGGGAAGAGCAAGTCAACACACTGACTTTACGGGATATTAATACATCATAAATCGCCCGTTTTTTCTTCGTTCGATATTTAAACGCGTCGGAAAATGGGAAATTTCGGTCAGGTCACGTGAGCGCTGGGCGAGCGAACATAAATTTAGGTAAGAGATGCTTCGCTTTGATGTGCTCGTTTCGGGGGGGTGGGGCAAGAGAGGGAGGTGGTGTGGGAACGGTGGGTCGTTCGGGACCGAGCTCGTCTTATCTTTTCTTTGGAGAGATAAATTTATTACCTCACAATAACCGCACCTTCGGCGTCCGCCAGCAAACACTAGCTTCGTTTGGTGTGTCTCTGTTTTTATTTGGTCTTTTTTTAAGGGCACAGTAAGAAGCTCTTGAATCCCGAGTCTTTGGTGAAGAAACTTCATGTAAAGCATAATGGCAGCAGAAGCAGCAGACGGCCGAGCTTGTTCGTTACGTTCTTCTCTCGTCTTCTGAGATTTTCGGCAGTGGAGGAAGAGTAATTATAATAATTTTATTGTACCAACACACGTATCATCACCGATCGTGCTGGAGGATTGGTGTCTTTTGGGTAGTTTTTTCTTTTCTCTCTCTCTCTCTCTCTCTCTCTCTCTCTCTCGCCTGTTGGTTATTGTCCTCGCTCTCTCTTATTGGATGTTGAAAAAGTGGAAAACATATGATCGAAAGCCTCACAGCTCAACATAAGAAACAAAAAATGAAACGAAAATCCCAAGACTCTCGTGGAAGAAGATAAAAGTCATCGTGTTCTTACCATTCGTTTGCCATCCTGAAGGAGATTCAAGGAGCTGGCCAAAAACTCAAAGAACGAGCAAGAAACGAACCAACTGGCCGCTGCTGCAACCACCAGTCAACCAAAAGGAAAGAACAATAAGCCTCCGGTGGTGCGTTAATCGATGTGTCAGAGGGAAAACACGGACAGAACATTGTCTGGGGTGTGTGTGTGTGTGTGTGTGTGCTTCGGTACATAAATCAAAGCGAATGAAAACACCCGAACCAACCGAACGCGGTGGATAAATCTTAACGCTGAGCGAACGGAGCTGAAACTGCGTGCGTGACTCCTCCAAATCTTGCCCGAGCTCGGTTGCCCTTATCTCGGTTTTCAGGGGCTAGGTTTCGCTTTCCAAACCGTCCAAACCGTTGGACCGCAGGAAGGGCGAGGGCCCGGCACGTAGGGCGGTTGATTATGCTCGGGCATAATCCCGTAAGCCCTCTCGGATCAGACCGCTTCGAACTGCTTAAGTCTGATTTGTTAGCAAAACAGCATCTTTTCGGGCCGATTCGATTGGCGTTCGTTCGGTTCCAATTGAGATATCGTTTTAATGCATTGGAGTTTTATGAGTGCTCGATGGGTTTTTCGAGTGAGGGGAGAGGTGGAAGACAAGGAAGGGGAGGGTAGTGCATTAACGAGAGTAGTTTCGTTCGATCTGCATATGCGGGCAAATGAACTATCTTATGGCGCTGATATCTTTAGTGGGATTTACATGGGACAAGGAAGTTTAGACGGTTGATTAAGTCATCTGCGTTATGAATTACTTTGAAGCATTTTTATGTCTTAGTTGATTGTTTTGTTATGATAATGTTAATAGTCTTGTTTGTTGGAAAATCTTTTGAATTGCTTTTTACTATAATTTGTTTGATATTATTTACATTTTACTATAATTTTAATATTTTAACGTCTGTTCAACTGCTTTGTTTTGAATAAATTATAATCGTTTACAATCTTCTTCTGGAACTCACAGCTAATAGCAACTTTCTGTCCCAGGTTCCATAGGAATAAATTATCATTGTTCGCTTCACGTACAAGGAAATCATCACCGTAGATGCGTGGTTTTTCCGTACCAATCCCGATCTGGTGCATGAGGTACGATCGGACCGGGGCCGTTATGCTGTGACGTTCGAGATCGTCTCTCCGGCTTCCCCGGACCGGCTTACCGAAGTACCGATACGCATCTCAACGTGCGTGTAAGTTCAGACCGTTTTTATGCGTGAAATACAATATTTTACACCCGCACGCCCGTACCCAAATGCGTGCCGCTGCTCCTGCTGCGATTTCGTTTGCCGGCACGTTGCGGCTAACGCTTTTTCTGCTCCGACTGTATTGTATTCGATCCACATTTGAGATGCGTATTCATTTCGACGCTTTTTGGGCGATTCGTGGCGTGAGGATAGCAACCAAACACGAGGTGAAAAAGCGCTGAAAACTTTCGTAATAGGAGACGTTTTTAATAGAAACCTCAGCAAATTTGGCGTGGAAAATAGATCGAATTCGGGCTTTGTTCCCTCGCTCTCCCTCTCTCTCTCTCTATCTCTCTCTCTCTCTCTTTCTCTACCGAGCTTGCACTGCACTGGCATCCGGAGTGGCGGCTTTTATGCGCTGTTTTTAGTGGTTGAAATTATGATCATGTGTAGGGCTTTTTTCCGAGCTTCTTTTGACTGCCTGTCTGCGGCTGCGGTTTCGATTCAGGAAGATTTCAAGGAAGTGCCTTCCCCGCGCCGTAATGGGGTTACCTGTTGTGTGTCGTTTGAGCCGATGTAAAGCGAATGCACCAATTTCTCAGCCCTCAACATAATGCTGACCGCAAGCGGATCCGAGCTGACGTTGGAGGCTTGTTACTCGCCCGGGCGTGCTTTCTAACGCGGATGAATTATGTGGCTTGGCTGTGGAAAAAAAGGTGATTTGTTGGTCTAATTATGAAAGGAAGAAAAGCGTAGGAAGGTCGGTAACAAAAGGGAAACGGGCAGCAAATGGATGAAGAATGGTTCTGGCCGTGCTGATGTTCTTCGCATTATTCATAAAATTTAATTAGTGGAGAAAAAGCTCTAGCCGCTGAACCATCGTTTTGAAGGTCGTTGCTGGCAAACGGCGTGGAAAAGATTCCTACAAGTCAAACCGGCTGTCATACGGAAACGTGAATATTAATACTGCGCGTATATTATGCTCATCGTCCACAATTTCTTTTACATAATGAGCATATGTTATTCTTTTTTATTCAGGTCGTTTGTTGCGGTACGATCAGCTCGGCAAAACTCTATTATTTATTAAAGATGTTGTTGACGATGCAATAACTTATCCTGGTTTTTCAAATTATTTATCCGTAAGCCTAATCTTCTGGTATCATTTCATTTCATTTCAAGGCTCAATTACTTTCGAAATTGTTTCGGTAATGAATCAGCTTACATCGTCAAGCGATCATCTAAAAAAATACACATCCATTGCCACATCCACGAAACTAATCTGCTTTGCCTTCCCTGCGCCTGCTGACCATGAAAATCCGTTCAAAGCATTGCAATTTCCAGCACAAAACGCATCAATTCCCCGATGGTGCTAGCTGTGACTCCCAATTATACTCCTAATTGACTTGCCTCGGCATGCTTTCGGTCTGCATACGGGCCAATTATCGAACCATTCGTGATCCGTAAATGTAAACCTCCCTTTTTTGCTCATTCACACTGTTGATTGTAAATTAGCAATACCATCGCGGCTTTTGTCGAGTGCGAAAGTGGAAACAAATAGAACCTTTCCCTTCGCCCGGTGTGGACCGTGCGGACCGTGTTTGCTTTGGTTTTTGTGTGGAAAAGAAGAGCTAACCTTCGTCAAGGTGTGGATTAGCAACGGTGTGAAGGCTAGAAGTCATCCAAGAAGGTCGGTTAAGGCTGAGTCATCGGTGGCAGGTACCTCGAGAGCTAATGAAACCGAGCGTTGTGTGGTGCAGTTTCCTGACGCAGTGCATCACAAATGCAATGGCCCCGCTCCTTATAATTATTATTACAACTCTCGGCTTAGCGTTTCTTTCCCGTGCTATCTCAATCGGTAACGTTAAAGCGATAGATTTATGTCCGCATTGGGCTTGGCGCATGACTTCCACCACGAGGAGGCACTGGAGAGGGCTCAGAAAAATGGGGAAAGAAAACAACGAAAGATGAAAGACACGCTGAACAAGAGGAGACCACTGTGGAAGTCAAAGCCTGGTCGAGATGTTTGATTACGGTGAAGAAGCTCAAACCGGCTCTCGGAACACGATGACGGCGAAGATGACGACCGCATTGAAGATGGATGAAGTCGAAGACAGCAAGGCTTAGCAGTCTCTTCGGAGCAAAACGAACGAGTGAGAGCGAGAAATCGTGCCCTATAATGCGTTTGAGTGGAAGTTGCCTCGCCACGGCTGATCGATTCCATGTGATTTGTTCTTTTCCGCACTGCAACCTCCGATGCACTTGATGCAGGCAGGAAGAGGAAGCTGCAATACGAAGAAGCGGTAACACAAACACGATCTCGAGATCTTTTTTCTTTCTTTCCAGCGAAAGCGGACCATCTTGCAGAAGTTTTTTTTTTGCAAACGGAGCAGCATAGGGATGAGAATGATGAGGAATCGATGATGTAATGTGTTTTTGTGGAAGTCGGTAGCGATTGTCGAGCGTAGTTGTTTTCTTCGTGACAGGCTTACCCTTGTTAGATCAGGATTTAGAGATGTTATAGGAGATTTCAAGATTTATATAATGATAGTAAAACGGTGTTTTCCTTTCAATCGTTCGCAACCGTTTGGTTCATATTAATTTGAACTAGATCTGAAACGCAATAATAATAAGAATCGATTCGAAATCGTTCTGAATCGTACTGAAATCGTACTGAAAATTCGTTATCATTCTGATCCCCAAACAAATCAGTATGATAACGCGAACGCATCGTAACATTACCTTTTCATCGCCTAAAACAGCGAAATAATCGTCTTCTTTCATACACACGCGAGAAACGAAGCGAACGAAAAGCAAAGCAAAGGTGCCTTGTGCTTTTTTTTCTTCCACCCAAAAGCCGGTTTCTGGTGGTGTTTAACGAGTTTTCATCTTCGTTTCGCAGCTCGCCGGGTAGGGGGCGGTTGGCAGCCTAGCGCTGCAGAGTAATAACAATTTTCCTTTACGCCATTTATTACCGGTTCGGGGTGCGGTTCTTGTTTCGTTCGTTTTTTTTCGCATGCTCCTTCCTTTCGCAATCGAGCAAACATATGAGTTGGGTGTGTGTATCAGCTGTTTTGTGGTTCGGGCATCTTCCTCGGCCAGCACAAACCCTCGGTCAAGATGGTTTGATGATGCTGGAGAGGTTGAAAGTGGTGCGCATGGCGCAGCTTTGGTTCATGTCTTCCGGGATTAGGAAGATTTTTTCGAGGCCAGTACATATGATTATACCCGATATCGCGGTTTGGCGATCGAGATCGGATCGAGCAGCGGGAGCATCCGGGATGTTGGGTTTGGGTTGGGAGCCAACCCTGGATCGAGCTCGACGTTGAGATTCGACCGACGCTGAGCGGCTTACCGAGAAAAGAAGGAGTTGTAGTAGAAAGAAGTAAGAGTCTTCTTTGGGATTTCATTCCTTTTTCTGTTGGTGTCAGCATCGTGCGATATGCATTGATATCATCGTTCGCATTGGGTATCGATCGAATAGGAACGAGAGACGCGATAATCCGATTCGCTACCGTCCGGTGTACCTTCGGGTGAAAGGCTACAGCGACGGTTTCATGGCAAGCTGGGCTCGATTCGAGTTCGACCGTTTAATTACAGAAAAAAAAAACTCACACGCGTCAGTATCCGATTCCCGGTGAGTCAATCCTCCACCTCTCTGGTGGCCTCATATCATCTAGCTCGAACCAGGGAGGTGGAGCCAAACTTCGGCAGCGCGCCGCGTATTGCCCTCGATTTCCTAGTTTAGTTGGATTTCGTAAATTGGATTAAGCTTAGCTCGATCCTGCCCCCTGTCCTTTCCCAATCGCGGAAGGCTTTCAGTTGTGACACTCAATATCCCACCACAGGAGAGACCGGTCGCTTCGTTTTTACACCAGGCACACACACGCACACACTTGAAGCGCACGTTACCTGTCAAAGTTTGACAGGCCAAGATTTGAAGACCTTCAAGTAGGCTCGTCAGCAAACTCGGACCCAATCTTATCTCCCGGTGGCGGAGGTTTGGTCGGTTGGGGGAGATGACGGCCGGGTGGAAATAGGAAACGCTTAAATAAACAACATTTACGGTCCGTTAAAATACGCCCCGAGGTGGCCCACCCTCCTCCCAACAGGGGTCAAACACAAACACACACACAGAGAAAAGGCGATGACACTTTCGAAAAAAGGGAGACGATCTCTCGCAGGGATGAGAAAATAGAAATCTACGGCACACCTTTCCGCCCGGTGTGAGGTGCGTTGGACTTTTGGACTCGGTCAACGCTTTTTTTCGGGCGTCTTTAAAGGGAGCGGACATTCCCCTCTCTGTTGGCTTTCCGTTTCAAAAAGTGACAACGGCTCGGTGGAAGACAATCCCTTACGTTCGTATGCCTCCGCTTCCGGTTATAATTTGATGAAATTATAATAAAAACTTAACCTGACCTTGGTGAGGTATAGGTGGGCGGGTTTTTTATTTTCTGTCAGGTCGAAGGCATTGCGCATCGTTGCACTCTGTTCTGAGTCATTTAACTCATCCTGGGTTGTTAGGAGACATTTTTTTCCCTTAAGCGGGTGAGTCAACGATGGGTGCGCGTGTGTTGTTTATTACTGTATCAAAGAAATTTGTCTTTCCATGCGTGCTACAATCGGTTCGTTTCTTCGTCTGTGTCTGCTCTCTAAATTTCCCAGAATCAGGTGAACGATGCGAGAAGCGAGCAATTGTACAAGTGTCTTTCGCTTCACGAGATGAATAGAAATGATTCTATCGCGTGTTTTCTCTAGACGACCTTGCCTTTTTGCCGGATAGTTGAACGATTCCAGGAGAACGTCTACAGGGAGCGCATCAGACTTGATCAAAACAGAGACGATCTCAGCAAACATCCGGGTCGTTTATTTTGGTATGCTGGATGATCGGTCGAGGTAAACGTGGTGAAGTTGCCATCAGTGCTCTGCAAAATAAACGGCCTCACACTCCCTTCTACACAACCGCGAACGGAAGAAGCCACAATGATTGACAGTTTCTCACCCGATAAAACCACGGCTAAAAGATCATGATTGACCCAAGCGGGAGAACATCACGGGCACGCTGAACGCTTCTAATCGAAACTCCGGCCCAGCCCGGGCCGGTCCTGCCAAGAAGTCACAATTTATGACCGCAAACGATGAAATGCTAATGAACGCACTGTGGAGAAAAACGCCGGAGCATAAATGAAGGAGTCGTAAAACTTAAATTACTCACTGCGGTAGCAGCCCGTGCCGGTTGCGCTGGTGGAGGTCTTCTGGTGCCAGGGGGTTCATTATTTGAAAACTCCGCGCGCGCCGGCGAACGGGGGTCGCCTATTTCGGGTCGCCCTGCCAGTTTGCATGTGAGTCCCATTTAACATCGGTCGGTCGATCATAAAAGTCGACCTTCATTAAACTTTACAAAGTCAAACGCTTCGCTTCACGCGCGCTTCGGGCGAGAGAAGGGCTGATCGTGCACGCAATGCTGGACGGGAAGAAATATGATCTGCCCGGGTCGTTACTTTTTGGCGGCTTCCCGGGGGTGGGAGGGTTGTGGCGGAATGTGGCGTAGGTTAGTACACATGACAGGACGCATCAGACGGTGCGTATGCTTGTGTAATGTGCATTATCGTCGTCTTCGTCGTCGAGTTGGAGTGCTGTGGCGTTCATCATCTTGTTAAACACAAATTCGTACAGGTTCTAATGAGAAGTATTTAGGAGTGGTAATGGTTGGAGTTGGGAGGACGCACCGGAACTTGATGCTAAGATGTTTATGCTTCAAAGGGAAAGTGGAAAATTTATGCTGATTAGCTGAAGAAGATATATTTTCATAAAATCTTGTATTGCAAGTTATTTAATTTTTTTTTAATATTTAAATTCCAGGATAGTCAAATTTCCGAAGCAAGACCCATAAAAAACGACGTCCTCTTCTCTACTATAGCTCGCCCAGTTGCGCTGTAACTTCTATCGTAATGAACCTCGCGGTTGATTAGCTCGCAAACTGAAGCGCTTTATTACATCGTGCAGTCTTATCGCGAATTGATTATAATAACAAAACGTGTGTTTTTTTGTACCCTCCCAAACGCGCTGCCAAGTTCATCATCCACTGCGGAACATCTGCATCAAACCGCAGCGCAAAGGCATTCATCGGGAGCCGCTGCGAGCAAGTACAATCATTCTTTTATTTTCCACGATTTCCCGAACTGAAATGCGACTACGGTCGCTACCGATGCTTCCAGAGAAATGGTTCGCTATTTCTCTACAAATAAAACCTGATCGATCATACAGTCTTCGGCAAACAGTAGCCTGTCTATCGGCTCCGGGCGGGTTCGCTCGGATTGGCGTAGAAATTTGATATTCTCGGTTTTATTCCCTCCCGACTGCCCAGACTGCTGCCGTACCGAGAGATGAGCGATGAAATATGGATTTTGAGTGCGTTTTTTTTTCTTATTTTCTTCACCGTTTGCCGACTGTTTGTTCTTCCATTGCATTGTGGATAATGCACAAAGATGGTTTTTATTTCTGCGAACGAACTTTACAGCGGAACCAACTCCACCGTCACGCTCCGCAGCCACCTGATGCAAAGCGCTCAAGTGAAATGAAAATTTTACCAAACATTGATGAATGAACCGCGGTGCCAGCGGTGGTGGAGATGTCGCTATAAAAAGTTTGTTTTTTCGCTCTCTGTACCCGCTCCATCTCCACGGTGGTACTCGATCATCGAGCAAAAAACTTTGCCCATGCTGCAAAACTTTTAATTTCCTCTTCCTGTTTTTCCTCCACGCCCCTTTCCGGGGGAACCCGCACCGGGTCGAGTGCACCGAAGTATCTTGATTAATGATGATTACATGGATTTCGACTCGATTCCCCCACGTTCGATGAGAGCGTTTCGTTGATTTAAAACATTAATCCACTGGAAATATTGCTTCGCCTTGGGTTCGCAGTCATATTCCGGGCGGCGTGCTTGGGAGGACTACGGGAACGGGAACAGAATGAAGAAAACTATTCATCGACATGCACAATCGAGCGAATGCGAGCTGACTCGGCGGAAAGCGAACCGGCATGGACGGGTGATCGGGTGCATAATGATCGCATTCAATGCGTGCACTCGCAATCAGCGCATCATCAGCTCTTCGGTCCATTTGTGCATTCGAAAGCGTCTCGAAACCTGTTTTTAATCGATTTTTTTTAGTTGATATACGCCACGAATGACAAGTGTTGGGCAAAATATTCGTTCGTTCGAAATATTGTATTGCAAGTCATGTCGAGCGATTTGCGCTTTTAGGAATACTTTTATGTCACATGTATTTTTGGAGTTTTGTAGAGCGGTAGAACGTCAATTTTTGGCACGATTATGATGTGTTGATTCAGCGGTATAGAAACGATAACAAAATCGAAAAGAAATCAAGCTTTGACCAACCTCCAACTTTGAGCAGCCGAACAGTAATGGTTAGAATAATATTTACCTCTTCGGTGAAAGTTTTTTCGCTAAGAAAGCTTCTATACTCAATAAAAAGCAAATACCAACTTCCATACCGTTCATATCGTCTGTTCGTTGCATTCTATTAGACAACCTTCAGCTTCATGCTACTCGTTCCGGAAGCTCGTTCGAAGCGGATGAAATAGGCTAGCCAAAAGTATTAAAAAAATACGACCCAAACCTAGCAGCGAGTTGAAAAATATTGGCCGCAGGATGTTCGAATTTTATGTGTTTACTTACTCGTTACTGGGAGCATTCCAAAAAAGTACTGGACGCAGGAACCATACCTGCCGGCTCGACGTGTGTTCGAGTGTGATGGAAACCCGGAATAAATATGTGACTCGCAGCGGGTGTAGCCAGCAGCGTGGAAAGTAGAACAAAGTCGCCCGAAAGAATAAAAAAAGCGCATCAAAGCGACGAATAAAAACAGAAAAGACCAACAACAAAACGAACACGTCACGCCAGCATAAGTTTGAAAGAATTGGGTATAAAATAATACACCGCTACCGGGTGAAACTACGGTTGAGCATGCAGCAAAAACAAAACAAACAGCACAAACAAACGACATAAAGACGGAACGAACAGAAGTAACCAAAAAAAAAAGCAATCGAATCGAAAGAAGATACCAAATACACGAAACGGTACGAAAAGCAAAACCAATGCACCAAACCGAAACCGAAAACACACAGCAGCAGCAGCGTTGTTCCACCTTTTTGGCATGCAGCAACCAGAAGGAACCATTTGTCTCCGAAGCCTTCATGGGGCCGGGTGGGGGTGAGATGAGCGGAACCTTCTTGAGGTAAAATTGGATATTTACTTTTCCGGATCGTACACACGCCTCCCATACCGGGGTGGCGAGCAAGAAGGAAATGTAATATGGTGTATTTCTTTAAAATATTTTGCCAAAAAACAACGCCCGGCGTGCGAGGTGAGGAGCGTTTCCGAGCGAGCAGCGGAAGATCTCAAACCGCCCCCTCCCAGTGTGTTTGTGTGCAATAAACGTATAAGACGATCTGTTTTCGGATGCTTCTCGTATCCAGCTTGCACACGCAGGGCGAACCCCCGAGCCAGGCATAGGTTTGCGAGACGATAAGAGTAAAAACCCGAGCCAACCGAAGCCTCCATAAATCAAAACACGGGCCCATCGATATAAAGTAATGTTTAAAGCGATGCGAAGAAAAAAAAGGTCACGAGATGCTGGGATGGGTGGCGAGATGCTGAAAAAGTGACGCAATAATTCTCTCGCAATCGAACGCCGATCGAAACCAATAATTCGGGCGACTAAACCAAGGGTGTCAAACGAACCATTGGGGAAGAAACAAGACGTAAAATATTTTGTAAGCCGAAATATTTGAAGAAAGTACACGATTTATTTTAAAACATTCAACAAATATTAAAAATAACAAAATGGAAATTAATTTTATATGAATCTTGTACGAATGTTATTCCTTGGCTACAATCATAATGTTGATGGTTCTTTGAATGTAATGTATTATTTATTTAAATTATTTTGGTGTACGAAAATTTCTTTAGCTTTCAAGTACCAAACAAGTTCAATTTTGTTTTTTTTTTCTTAAAAAAATTAGTAAATTTTCCGTTTTAAAAATTAAAGTTGGGTGAGTTTTACACCTTTTGACGCTAGTGTTTTTGCCTGCCTTGCCTTAGGCAGTTAGAATCGGTACTCTGCTTAAGCACCAGTGGTAAGTAAACGTACCCTTCTGGCTCGACACAACAAACGTAATGTTACTAATGCCCGTTTTTGTTCTTATCATCTTTACAGCAGTGGGCAAGGTTTTTCCCGTTTCTTGCGTTGGTTTTTTGTTTTTATTCCTCTCAATAAATTACAACCTGCTAGCAATAAGACCTGCCTCCCAGCGTTGGCTGAGAAATATATATATTTTCGTTTCGGTTGGAACTGGCGAAGGAAACAAACTAGCTCCATTACAGTGAAGGCGTGGTGCAGTAATACGAAAGACAATAAAGTCTTCGGGGGAGGTATTATTGGTGGCACACAGGATCATGCATGTACCACCCAACCATCCACCCAGTCCAGCCCAGCCCCTTTGCGAGTGCACCCGATGAGGCCCGTTGAGGGAAGCTTGTTTGCGATCGAGCATCGGAGCGAGGCAGGCTACGAACAAGTCGTTCAAATATGCACAGCATGCTTTAATTATGGAGAAAGTAGTAGCGCTGAATGCAGAATGTGTGCCGTCATGAATCATGTGCAAACGAACGAAAATCTCGGTAAATATTGAATCACGCCAAGTCCCGGGCCGGCTGCTTCTTGGAACAGCGTCTTCAGCCAAGGTGCTGGAGGTGCTTTCGGGGGAAAGTATGAGCGTAGCAAGCCTTCTCGGTCTCTGGTAGTTGTTGTTATAATAATAAACTACCGTGCCCCGTTCTCGAAATAGCCCCGGCTCCATGTACGGGCAGCCCTCGAAAAATCGGGTGCGTATCACAAACACAATTGTTCGTAAATCAGCTCACCAGCTCGGAGGACTCTGGACCTGGTGCAGCTTAGGAGATAAATATATAAATATCAAGTACGTACGGCGTCTCGGTTCCGACGCCGAACTCATGGCAAGTGCGACACGAACGATGCACCCGCACGATGCATTTTTACGATCGTGTAATGTGTGCCTTTTATTTGGTCATAAATTGTGCCTTGTGGCGTAACATGCTCACGCACAGCCTGGCCTATACGCACTCCGACGTCGCCGTCGTTTTCTGCTGCCAACGCGCTAGGAACTGCTGGTGGTATTTTTGGGCCACTCCAGCACCCGGCAGGATGAAAACTATTTTTACCGATCCATTTTCTCTGTTGTGAGTGTTGACTTCGACCTTTGCTCGTTTGGTCGGTCAACATTCATCGCTGCATCACAAAGCGCTTCTAAACATAGCGTTGTTATTATAACGCTTTATATTTACACAATTTCATCATAGAAAACTCAGATTTGGAATGTAGAGTTTTGCAAGGATTTAAATCCGGGGCTTGGTGCAAAGTGATACATTTTCATTTAAGTTCATGAACATATTCAAATTACTCGTTGGGTTGTTTATAGATGGCATCGCTTAGAAAAAATAAGAACAATATATTATTAAAATTATATAGAATGTGCTCATATAAATGTTCTTTGAAACCCCTCAATAAACCTTCAAAATCCAAGTTTTAGTTCTTAAATCGGTTTAAAAAAGCATGCTTTACCAGCCGACGCAAAACCATTCGGTCCCTTTTTGGTCGAGCTCACCCGATTAGTACGATCGATTTTCCCGCACTCTTCCCGGGGAACTTCCGGTCGTATGGCTTAAGCTTCCCTGCTCCACAAACCAGCCACCGGAAGCCACCCTTCCCCACCCGGTTTTGTGCGGAGGAAGTTTCACTTACATCATCAATTTAGCATTTGATTGAGGGGATGGGTGAGTGCACTCGCTGCTGGAGTAGGGAAAGGAGGTTGCATGCGCCTGCCTGCGCTAACCTTGAAATCGTAACACAGAAGCAGCCCACCGTCTAAGCACGCCAAAAACACGCAAGGTCACAAGCAGTTTTGGGTTTACGGAGGGGGGGGGGGGGGGGTGTATGTTTTGTTCGCTTTCCAATTCGGTTGCGGGAAATTTGATCCTGCGGTGGTCTTGTACCGCCACCGCCTTGCACGTGATTAAACGTATTCATTACGGTGACCGGCTTGCCGGGGGTTTTTGGAGATATTTTTGTGCGCCTGTACCGGGTGGAATGAAGGAAGGACACGGGTGGCTACAAATGTTTACGGTGGATGGTTTCATTTTTGTCATCAGGTCATTTTTCACACCGGTTTCACTCTCACCGTTGTGGGTCTTCCTTTTGGAGCGGGGTGATGTTATTGGATGAGAATTTGATTCGTGCGAACCATGTTTAACATGGCTTTGTGCGATTGGTTGAGTGTGATTTATTTTGAAGAATTCAGCTTGTTATTTTCTATATACAAACATGTTGAAACGATAAGCTTTATTTTTATTATAAAATGTGTACGTTGGTGTGTTTTTAATTTCTCTGCATTCTCAAGAACTTTAAGAATTTTGATTTATTATTTTGTTACATTTTAGTCCTTTTTTGGTTTCAATTTCATTTTTTCCCGCGCAATAAATTATTCTCTTAATCATCGTCTCGCCCAACCTTTTCTACCTCCATTTTGGAACAAATATCATCCATTCACACCAGCACAAACCTAGGAATGCATGTTTCTTTGGCCAGCCCGAATCCCTTGCAGCCTGCCGCTGGTTCGGTCACCTGATATGTGCTGGTGTTTGTTTCTGGACCTCCAGAATGCCGCCTCGAAACCTCACGTACCGATGAAGAGCAAACGTACCACGGCTGGGGATCGTAGAGCCGAACCAACATCTTGCCCGAGTGCTTGGGGAGTGTTTTTCTAACTCGTCCACCGCGCCCCGATCGCTTCAAACCTTCAACAAGGTCGTTAACAAAACCCGGGTCGGCCCTTTCGTGTAAACAACATCCACACCACCGCTCAGTGGAATGTAAATTTGGTTAAACCAAACAATTTAAAGTCCCTTTCAACGACCTGCCCACCCCTGGTGCCCCTCGGTGCCGTGGCCACCAAGAAGTCATTACCTAAGTCAACATGTTTCCTCTTGCATTTGGAGATTTGAAAAACAACCGGCCTGGAGCGAGAAATATTCGAACCGCGATCGAAAGGTGTACCACCGCGTTGAAGGTAGGAAATTAAAAGTTATTTAATTGTACACTGACGGCGTAAACCGGCACCGCACACTCACGTGCCCTGCCCACACGAATAAACAACGCCCGATGAGCTCACTCGCTTTACGGCGATAAGAAATTGCAAACGTCCTTGAGTGCGCGTCCGAACGTCTTGCGAAGGTTTTCGACGAGCTACAATAACAACACCAGCACCCATTCCGGAATGGAGCGAACTTGATTGTTTGTGCGCTCAGCTGTTGGAAGTGCGGAAAAATAGAAATGCGGTGTGAAATTAAGAGTCGATAAAATTGTGTTTATAAACAGAGTGACCTTCAACTGGAGGTTGGTCATTTTATAAACCATTTTTCCCCTCCCATTACATGTGCCTATATTCTGACCACCTTGAAGAAAACGTAAACGAAACGTATATGAAACATTTCAAAGTGCAATCCACAGGAAATGTGTGAGACCTTTACATACGTCATCTAATTAAACTTGACTGTCTCAGTTCTCAGTTGATAGTTCT
Organism: Anopheles farauti; assembly: GCA_000473445.2. Classification (NCBI taxonomy): domain Eukaryota; kingdom Metazoa; phylum Arthropoda; class Insecta; order Diptera; family Culicidae; genus Anopheles; species Anopheles farauti. Next base: position 3,073,380 of record KI915045.1, read on the forward strand.
CAACAAATGTTTGTTGTTGTATAATAAAAACCATCATCACTTTCGAACCTGCACCATCCGCATCGTTTAATCCTTGTTGTAGATGGTTTTGCGTCATCCGCAGTCCAGAATTAGGCAACCGCAACTCATCTAAAAATTCAACCGCATACATTAAATTAAAACAACGCACCATCAAACATTTCGTCGGAGCGTAAAACCTACCGCTCGCTTTGAGAAATGTTCCGCATTCGAGCTGTCACTTTCTGCACTGGTTCGGTATCGAAGCAAGCCTTGGAAAAAAACTGGTAAAGAAAATGTATGTTAAGCAAATGTAAATACGTACGAAAAGTGAGACACAAGCGCATCCACGTTCTGTGGAACAAAGAAAAGCCTTCCTACATTACGTCCACCAAGCCAATGCGACGGAAGATTATTGTAAATTTATTGAAATTTATGTTTTTTTTTCTGTTATTTAACCTCCTTCCGCTGCTTGTAGAGAATAAAACAAAATTCTAGAAAAGAATTTCCCTTTCCACGAGGTGCGTTTTCCATAGCCTAGACCGTCTTTTTAGGTCGTCCCCTCATGAAACGGAGGATAAATGTGAAAAAGTAGCTCTAGTTAGGTTAGTTGATTTCCCCTGGGTTTTGAGCCGACCACTTTGTCACGATTAGGGGGCAATTTTGGGTCTATAGCACATCTATTTCACCATCGATCATCAAATAACGCAATTTTTCATGAAAGTTCTAAATTTCTAATAAAAATTCACCGATCCACAGGTGTCGCTCGGGTTTTCACTGAGTCTAATTAATATCCTGGGCAAGATTAATTTGCCTACGAACCGTGTCAGATCTGCGCCATCGTCTGATCCGAAACGCGAAACGATAAAAATGTATTACCCATTAAACCCTACCACGGCTGCTTCGTCCTTTGGGGAGTCTTAAGGCATGGTTTGGGGAGGATGTGATATGTACGCAAGCATTTACAAAAATTGACTCTCACGTGGCTTGTGTATACTGGCTGCTGTTTTTTCTTGCACCAAACCCGACTCATCAGCCAGTTTTTGTTGCTACCAACGGTACCAAACCCAACACAAACTTTCTCATCGCTCCTTCGAGCAGCCTTCACCTGGTTGGTAAACGGTGAACTTTTCCAGGAATTTTACAGCAGCTCGCGGTGTTCGTGGTACTTCTGAACTAACCGAACCGAAAGAATGCTTTACCAAATTTCAATTAAAAACCTAATAAATCAACATGACGGCAAAATGTGGCCTCATCCTACAGCGTCGTTTTTCTTTCTTTGTCTTGTTGGGAGCAGGTTTTCGCGTGTACTGCAAACTGTAAAACCACCCATCGGACCGAATAGATCCTCCCAACAAGGACGTCAAGATACAAGCAGTAATAAAAACGTGAGAGCACCTACCGCGGTTCCGAAAAGTGCTGCTGCCAGCGTTACATCCCGGGCGGAAGTTTGGCGGAAGAAAGGAAGCAAATGAAAAGCTCCCGATAAAGGAAAAAAAACACGGGAAAACAGGACAGGCTTCTGCACCCGGCACCATCCCCTCCAACGAGTCCATCGATCCATCGATCGATTTGGAGGTTCACCAACGAAGGGAAATGCTGTTTCTGCTGTTTCTTACAGTTTTTTCTTGCCTTTCTTGTTCCTTTTTCTCTTTGCCTCGCTCGTTGTTGGTGAGGCCATCGCTCTTATCGATCAATCGCCGGCCGGCGTAAACTCGGTGTATGTGTGTTCTGCGCTCGCTTCTGTTTAAAACTTGATCTATTGCTTTCTTATCGCTTGATGGAAAGCAGGAGGAGTTGGAGAACGCAGAAAAAGAAAAGAAAAAACACACACACTCGTAGACCAATATCGTTCAAAGTTGGAAGCAAAACGCAAAAATCTTAGCATCGTGCGGAGTAGTAGGAGAAGAAGGCAGATGTAGGCTGAGTTATTTCATCTCGCAAGGCACGGTGGTGAAAATACAAGAGAAATGATGGAATCACAACATTGGGTAGTTAGTGGATTTTATGACAAAAACTTCAAACAGTACTGGTTTTATAAAAATTATGGAAACTAAGTCATATTCGTACTTTCTCAATTCAAATATGATTTTTTTTAATACGCTTAATTGTGATTTTCTACCCTGCTTTTATTTACATTGACGAGCAAATTAAATCGCCGGTATAAAATTTTCTGCTACCTTCTTAACGATGAAGATTTGAAGTTTTTTGTTGAAATTGAGGCAAGATTTTTTTTTAATATTTATGGCCATATAAAACCCCGTTTGACGTCACTGTGCACTGGGGTTGTGTCATGGATCAAAGCAACCACTGTGCTGGGTGTTGGACCGTCGCGTTTAACTTCCCCTGAGGACGCTCAAATGAAGCCCTCGGAAATGGTGCTCCCGCTTCCTGGAACAACCTGGCGAAGAAAAAATGAGAAAAAAAACTCCCAAACACTTGAGCAGAAATCAACCGCAAAGCGCAAGGACCTGCCGGTTCCAGTAAGTAAGTGTTTATTTCCCTACCCTCCACTAACGCAAGGCCACCAGCACCACCACCACCCGGTTTGACGTGTGTATTAGCGCATTAGCGAAGCGTACCGCAACGTCTCGGACGTCCTTTCGGTTGTGCAAGTGTGAGATAAGAAAATTCGGTTGTTAAAAGTAAGTAAACGACGTACGACGTTCCCTCGCCGGTGGCGGTGGAAAAAAAAGCAGAAAGGGCCTGCTTCTTCGCGAGCAACGGAGTTCCGCAGCCACCACATCATCCGGAAGCGAACGAACCGCGAACCGTACGCGAGGGATTTTTGTAAATAAATCAAACGCGTGATTTATTTCGTGAGAAGCTGGAACGTAATCAGATTGAAATCAGGCAGTTAATTATACTTTTATTTCCAGCGTCGTGTCGTACCGTTGTGGTGGGGTTTTCCCTCCTCAAAGCTGACGCTTTTCTACTGAGGTATTATTGCGTACAGCAAAAGTAATGAACTGTCATTTGAAAATTAGACGACGTAAAGAAAGTTAGGAAGATCTAAAAAAATCGTTCTCAAACAGAAAGATCTACGGTTTGGGTGGAAGATGGTTTGACAAGGATTCCTTTATTCTTCAGTCCTTCGCCTTTAAGATGCTAACAATATGTTCCAGTTTATCACCAAACGAACTCATTCTGCAATGCCGCGAGCGCACCCTCATCGTACCACCGGTTCTAGTTTGCTCCAGTTCGCGCTAGATACTGATCGTTTGTTGCCCTAGAACCGCACCCTTATCGCTTTTGTCTTGTCTTCCCGCTGTTGTCTCGAGGGCTGCAACAAGTCTTGTTTGTGGAGCTGATTAGATGCATCTTTATTATCGCACCTCGCGTCAGACTGCTGATGGTACAATGTTGTACCGACCGGTTTCTATCACCCGGTCACATAGATCTCTCTCTCTCTCTCTCTCTCTCTCTCTCTCTCTCCCCCGGGGCACCCAGAATCAGACGCAGTCGATCGATTGTCGAGCGGACGACAAGTGCCGGACAGTTTTTAACGAAACTCCTTTTCGAGTGCCGTGTTTACCTGATGTCGCCCGGTATTGAAGATGGGCGAGAAGCCGGGCCGAGAGAGGTGAAACCCCAAACCTACCCTGCCCTGCTTAACCATCGAGACGAAGCACCCTTAGACAAATACTGCCTATCGGCTGCTCACTATCTAGGCAGGTCGCACGGATCGGATCCGGTGCCCTTATGCAACACGACGACAAGCATGGCTGTCGGGTGTCGCTCGTCTCTTCACGTGTCATATCGTGCTTCAGTAGATTAAATACTGATTGATACGATCGATCAAAACCCGAACCCGTACGCACGGTGAGTGAGAAGGTGGAAAAACAAACCCGAAAAATTGACCTTTGCTGCTTCACGTGAGTCACGAATCTCCCGTTCTCCCGAACCAGCGGATCGGCCGTTTTTCGATAATTACTACCTAATTGCTCCCGGGTAAAGGTCGATAAGCATAAGCGACGGGCGATAGTGGGACCCTGTGCCTGGTACCATTTCACCAACCGTCGTTGTGTACCGATCAATCAACGAATCAATCATCCCACGGCTGGGACAAGTGTATAATTACGTTTTCAACACGGATACGTGCTGGCTGAAGTGATGTATTGGACTAACGGGGCTGGATCTAAGGTAGAAAAGAACTCTGCAGAACGAACGATTCGTGTTTAAGTCCATTGTTTGTTTTCAAAACAAACAAAATTACGTCTTCTGGCGTTAACATGCATTGCATACACATAACTAGCAAACTAGTCGGATTTCACGGTGAACGCTATTTCAATCCTGATTTATTTCAATCCTGCTTATTTATATTTGTTGATTCTTCGATGCTTTAGTTCAAGTGTCATGTTCTTGCATCATTGTTGAAGATTTGAATGCAATTTCGATAGAACGATGGTGTCATCCAATTACTCCAGCACATGTAGTTTCTGAAAGTAAAAGAAGTAAGTTTGCGAAAGCGATATCTCCCTGCTACAAGTGACATGTAAACTACCAACGGTTGAAAACAATCCAACCACCTCGCCCAATAAAGTCTAACCACTTTGCTCGTTGCAAATATTGCTGCCTCCAACCAGCAAACAATCGTCTCGAGAGATACGTTCGTGTCTCGAGTGGCGATTGTTTTGCCTCACCGGACGTTATCAGCTGTTGGATCACGGCGTCGAGCAACACAACTTGCCTATCCACTCGTTGCATAATTTGTGTTACTAAACATTTTTGCAGGAGCTGCTGATACATACCGGAGCTGTAAGAGACACGCTGGAGATAGGAAACTGACCTACCTATCCGGATGAGGGTACTTTGGCATCGCCAGCGTTATCAGTGAGCCCCGAAGCGCCTAGGAAGTGGTGGCCATCGCACCCGAAAGGGACCCCCGTGTGTATGTATGTGCCGTCTATAATCACCAAGGGCTTACCGGCACTTGGCTAAGGAAGCACTTCTCCGCTTCGTATCTGTTCGGTTGTGTTTGCCGTCTGGGACTGCAAACAAACGCCCCGTCGGAGTGTTTTCCAAACCGATTACAGCGATTGCGATGAGGTGTAACGAACGGAGCTTGCTAATCCTTTGCTGCTGCTGTTGCTTCCCCTTGGTGCCATGTGAACTTTCGAGGAGTTTTGAAATGTTTCTTTTTTCGTCCAACGGGCCATCACACATGGTAAATAGAACTGATTCACTTTTAATCTTGGACAACGGACGCTGGAGACGTTATGTCATGATATCTTGATCGTGTTTGATATTTAAACAAAGGAAAGTGATGTTTTTTTGTCACAAAATCTCCGCTGCACAGCTCAGCAGTTTATCTGTACAAAGTGTAATTGAAGTGTCACTCATTTCAGTCCCTATCAACCGCATAAACACACAATGAGTCAGGGAGCACAAAGGGGATGTTCGCCTAAACTCAGGAATGTGTCTTTAAAGGTGTTTCTTGACTTCGTGACACATTTTATGTATGTGAATCATTATTAGAGCTCATATTATATCATAACTATTGCCACAAATGCTCAAACTGTGAGGCATAGGAAAGTGATTGAAGCCAAAAATCATCCAATATTTTATTGCTTTTTGGTATGTTTTTTCTAGCGTGATAATTTAGGTGTCAGAACGGCGCACGATCGATATTGAGAAGAGTATTCATTCTTTTGCCCCTAGTGCAATAATGATCCAACAATTAAAAAATACATTTGTTTCTCTTCATAAGACGGTATGTTCTCGTCGAGTATGAAATCAATAATCTGTCTTAAGCTCAGCAACCAACCGGTCCCAAAAAACACGTTCTGCTCCCGGGTAGAAGAAGTTTCTCGTTTCGCTCCAATTCAAGCGATACCATGCTCTATTCCATACTTCAGAAATCATACACAATAGCCCCCTGGAGCCTCTTTATGGGACGAAATTCGCAACACAAAGAAAGAAAAAACGAATTCGCCTTCGAAGACAAGACTTGGAACAAGTAATAATATCACATCCATCTCCCTCCCGGTGCGTTTCCATAACATAATCTATCCCCTGCTCGCTTGCTATCTATTCTCCCTGGTCAGAAGTGCAATTCGGTTACGGTTCCTTCACATCACTCCTCGGAAGGCATTCAGAGGCCGTGATCTAGAAAATCCTTTGCCCCCTGTTCGTCTTATCGTTCCGTCATCCTCCCCGGGGACAAGTGTGTGTGTGTGTGTGTGTGTGTGTGTGTGTACGATGTGAGAAAATTTATTTCCCGGAATAAAGCACCTAAAACTCGGACCCGGCAAGGATGGGGTCCGTTTTGTTCGTGACAGAAAGATTCCTTCCTATGGTGCGGGAGATCGAGTGAGGCAAAAAAAAAACGAAAACAACATAGACGTATCAAACGTGTACAAAAGGAACATTGTGAACCGTGCCAGGAGAAGAAAGGAAATCAAATGAAATGGAAACAATCCTCACCATGATGACGTACCGAGTGTGCAGGTTCTGTTCACTTGTTTTTCGTGCGCTTTGATGGCAGCAGCTCCGAGTCCTTTTTTTCAGAGGTTCGATGCTGAAGAATTGTCCTTCAGCATCGCACAGACGAAGAAAGGGAATCAAATCCCAAACCGCCGTGTGGATTATGGACCCTAAGAGCGTCACCGGTTGTGCCGTTGGACCCTCGCAAATGGGAATATGAATTTGTGTGCTATTTTCGTTGCATTTCTTTGATCGGTCCTTCGTTCCCCATTAGAAGGAAGCTGAACAAGTGAAGAGCGTGAACAAGACAACGAGAGAACAGCGGTCTTGTACACACACGTACACACAATTTAAAACCCGAGAAAAATGAAGCATAAGGAAGCTGGTTCACACCTGTGCCGATCGTCCTTTGGGTCACCGATTTCTTTTCTTTACTTCTTTGCCCTCATTTGCTTCAGCTCAAAACGATCCATTCGGATGGGAAAAGAATGAACATGGTACGAAACAACTTTAATTTATGTTTTCGATGCTGCTCCTAGGGGTTCCCTTTTAGGATATGTTTTCTTCTTTATTTGCTTCTATTTGATGAAGCAAAAAAAAACAATTTGAGACCCACGATCGATCGGATGCTACCGATAGGCTCCCGAGATCCCGAGGCAGCAAGTGAAAAAGGGATTCTTTTTTGTTTTCATCGGAGCTGCAAGTGCAAGCCCAGCCAATCGATCACTTGCTGGATGACGTTTCGTGAGGTTGATGTACCTGCCGCTTTATAGACACAAACCCCGGCTGATCGTTTAACGTCCTTCATCAAACTCCTGCATCAAACTGGCCGGCCAGGCTGTGATGGGTTCCTATACGGCAAAGTGAAAGTCTTCCCACTGAAGCAGGCAATAATCCATTCGGGATGACGCTACGGTGGATTAAATTTCGCATCGGCAGCAAATTTCAGATTTATTTGTAAATTTCGCTGCACCGATCAACCGTGACGAACGATCGGCAACGGAATTTTTCCCCCTTCCGAACGGTTTCTGCCGGCCGTGGAAGGAGTCTTTTGTAGTTGAGTCTTTTTTTCTCTTTTGTAGATTAAATTGTCCTACGGATTTTTGTTTGCGAAGAATTCCTTTTGTTGTTCAAATTGACAGCTCTAATAAGGGACTCGCAGGTTTTTTGCTTATTTGAAGATTTTGCGCATGAAGGAGCCAGTAATTGTTGATGACGCTATAGCTTTTACACAGAAGTGTCGGTGGAATTTTGTAAAGAACCTATTTGAATAACTTTATGTTCAATCTATGAGCTGCGAAACCATTGTGCTTTTTAACATCTTTTCAAATTTTGTATAATAGCTAAAAGTCAGTAATGCTTATCATGTACTGATATTAGTTTAATTTAATTTAAACTTTTTGTTCTGTTTGGATAGTATTATAGTTTACATCGGATGAAATAATGATTAAAATTATGTTACTGTCTAGGCTTCTGGAGACCAAACCAAATAGGTTTCGAGCAATGCTTAAATGCTTTATTCCTAAGAGTATAGAATTAGGTGTGAGAGAAATGTTTCGATATTACATTCCGTTTCCCCGAAGTTTATGATGACTTGGAAACCGTTCAACAATAAGTCACAAACTCAATTGGAAGCCTACAGAATTTTCTTCCCTGAGCTCACAAATCCACCGGCTTTACATCTCTGTCACAACGATCACACTCGGCGCACTCCTGGCAATCGGTCCCGGACTGCGTTGCGATTTTGCGGAAACGTTTTAATCAAATTACGGCATGCCGGGGAATTGGTGAGATTAACTTTTGCGATGGAATGAACGGCGCGTACGATGAAACGATAACGCCTGTGATGATGAAAGTGAGTAGATGTGTTTGTTTTCGGGAGAATTTTTCTCTTTCTAGCTCACTATCTTTTCGCGCTAAGGTGCTGCTCTCTCGTCCTGCTATCGAATCTTGATAGGGCAGAATAGAGCATATTGCTACTTTTCAACTTTCCAGCGCATTCCCAGCACGTCACACAGGGGTTACTTTGGAATAGTTCATCTGGGCGGTTGCAGCCCAGCGAACGGTTTTGCTAAATTAAACCAACTGCCCTAAACATTCTCCTCAACCACTGAACCTACCGAAAGGCCCCGAAACGGCTCGTCCCATTGAAGCAGCAGCAGTAATGGAAATTATGATTTAGCTCTCCCCGGTAAGCCGCGCGAATCTAGCGCAGTTGAAAGGATCTAAAATCTAAGGATGGTGAACGAACCAACACCAACACGTGCCGTAAAGCTCGGGTGCACTGGAGCAAAACAAAGAAAAAGGTTGTTTCGCATCTCAACCTTCGCGTTTGCTACTGTTCCGTTTCCATCACCATCCTTCTGGGAAATCGTTCATTTTCTTGCAGAGTAGAGGGTGCTGTAAAAATGGCTTTCAGATCGTTTCCGGAAATCTTCCTTTTTTCCATGGTCGGTGTTCTGGTCACCCTCCCATTGGAGTAAGTGTTAACTGTGTAGAAAAAGAAGAGGCACACACGCACAAAACTTGGAAAAAGCAGCACGAAAGGATGGGAAATTTGATTAAAATTTAAATCATCCCCCACTCGTGCGCTCTTCACGCCTTCGGGATCAGTTCCCGTTTCCTAGTTCTCTGAGCAAACCGATACAAAAAAAACTCCTTAATTTCAAAAGAAAGTTTGCCCATCTTCCGGTTTGTGATTCCTGTTTCTAGTCACGCTAAGGACTTTTTGTTTGCTAGATGGTTGGTGTGCGAATGAATAAAATCGGTTGTTGTAGTTTCGAACGATTGTTCACTTTCCATTCGGATTAGCTGCCTACCGGTTTGACGTGATTTCGTTCGGAAAAAAATGTAATTTATTTCTCTCGTTGTTTTTGTTTTCTCGCAGCTGCTGATACTCGTGATGTTGTCGTGCCAACTTTTCCCTCTTTGACGCTTCATGGTGTGCCATAAATTCTGGTGATCCCGTTCGATTTAATCATCCGGAGGCTTGAGATGAGTTCAAAGTTGCTTAATCACGGTTTATCGGCAGCACTGGTGTTTGCACAGAGGTTTTTTGCTTCGTTGCGGGAAGATGGTGATAAGGAAGTAATTTCGCAGTAATGTCCTCTCTTTTATGGCTTTTTGTGAATGAAAAATATTTTTGATTTTTCCATGGACATATTCATCACTCAATATGCGTCTGTTTACTGTGAGGGTGACATTAAGTTGATAAATCAATCATTTCCTTGGGAAATCCGATCCCAATTCTTCTATCTTGGTGCGTTTTAACTTTAGTTAAGTTTTTTTACACTAAAGTTGTCTACCGGTTGAATTTGGTGAAACGAACCTGTATCGAATTTTTATGACCTTCTAAAGTCGATGGCAAAGAAAACCCCATTTAAAAGATGGTTAGTTAAATGAGATATATTATTGTTTCTTTATCGCTCATTACAGTCCATCCCCATTTGGAACCTTTTATCGACAGATCACGCCACCCGGCGCGCTCGGTACACGTGGAGCCATCGGGCGTTTCGCCTTCCATCATCACACCCGTGGCGACCTGGGAGAAGCCGGTGGCAGCGCAAGCTAATCGGCTATAATTAAAGTCGCATAAAAGATCAGGTCAGGTGCAGTCGTCTGCAACGTTCGGGTTTGCCTCGCGGGAAACGACCCGCGGTCGTCCTCCTCGTCACATTATCGACCGATGCAGCGGCAGCGTGCCAGGAGGAAATAAAATAAAAAAGTACTCACAGGTGAATATACGGTTTTCCCATCGATTTAACACTCGTGCAAAAAAAAATGAAATAACAAAAAAAAAACAAAACAACAACACACATTCACAGTGTGGAAGTTGGTGAGAAAATTTCTCACCCCGCCGTTCCACTACGACCTAGGAACAATCGTACTGGAATGTTTGCAGAAGAGGCAAACGGTGAGCAAAAACAAAAACATGAAAACGAGAGCATAACTTAGCAGCTGATAGCATGCCGGTTGCACCGAACACGAACGGCTGACAAGAATTTCAGCTCCAACAGCAGCAGCACCAGCAGCAGCAATAGGGCCGCTGTTTATTTACGTAATGGTCGCTACATTTCATGGAAGGTTAAGCAGCTTAAACTGTTGACATTGAGATGATTTGATTTCTTCTGCTTTCATCCGGCCGGTGCAGGCCAGGTTTCGGTCCAGTGGTCAGTTATTTTAACGATACCGATGTGTGAGAGCACAAAGCACGGGCAGTGTTTGCATATTCCGGAGAGCCTCCCACAGGCTCGGCTAGTAGAGGAATCGTTAATCATCAATTACGGTGCCGGCAATGGTTAGGTTACTAGCCGCCAGCCCCCCGGGGGCTCTTAATAACTCTTAATTTGATTTTGCCTCGCTGCAAAGTAATCACCGGCGGAGAAGACGAATTGTAGTTGGTAATTGTACGTCGAGAGGGTTTTTTTGCTTTCCTTTCAAGAAAGGGCACGGTGATTATAGATGTCAATATGAGCTTTGGAAGTTTTGTTGTATGCAAATGCATGATAGTAATGTGAGGAAATTGGCAATGGTATTAGATTTTATGACGAAAATTAAAATGAAGACTATGCAACTGCCGAATTATTTAGTTAAAATGGTAAATTGTAGATTATTACTTTTGTTGTTAAAACAAATGATAGAAAACAAATCGGACAATATTTATGAAAATCAAAATAAAAATGAAAAAAATACAAATGTAAATATCGGGTCGTATTATTTGTAAAGCCCTAAGAATAAGTAAGTATAAGTTCTTAAAAGCTCTTCAATAATTAAACTCAAAGTAGCCCCATTAACCGTTCCCTCGTTGTAGCGCTCAACAGAGAACATCCGACGCGAAAATACAGCCGGATAACATGGCGAAGTTATTACATTGTATGATTTATGGCGTTTCGAAACTCATCGCAACCGTACACAACTACACACTCAAACGTTATCCTGTGCGCAGGACATGCCGCTTTGCTACATTGTTGCAAAACCGACCGACCCTCGTGAGGACTCTGGTCGGACGGACGCGCAAATTTAAATTACAAATTGCTCTCCGATCGTTTGTTGTTTCGTGGTTTTTGGTACGTCGGTGCACGAGCGGACGGGTGGATGACGAGTGAATTCACGACAGAATCAGCAATTCAAACCGAAGCATCGTCACATTTCCTCCCTCCCTCCCTCCCTCCCAACCGTGGTGAGCAATTTCGATTGCGAACAAGTGGACAACCACTTACGAGTAGGTATGAGCGTTTCGGGGTAATGCTCATAACTGTGCGGGTTCGTGAAACGCGTTCCAGGTTAGGGGCACCAGTTTTGATCTAAAATTTTAATGTAATTTATTTACCAGCTCTACGCCGGTAGTAAATAGCTCGGGCAACATGCTACATTGTTGCAGGAGCACCGAGCGAATGCAGTTACGCTCTCCCACGCGACGCGAAGCCAAGGCGATGGTTTTAATTTTATGACAACGCACATCGGCGATCGTTAAATTAACCGTTCGGAAAGGTAATAGCGTCCCGGGTGCTTCTGCATTATTGAATTAACTGACAGATATACGTTGCAAAAGACAAACCATAAAAAAGGTAAAGAAAAACTGCAGATTGACAGCTGTGCTATTCCGGATCGAGCAGCAGCGCTCCATTTTCAATTAGATGAGGGAGACGATTTGATTCTTGCTTTTTTCTTGCTTCAAGGTGTATCGGCTTCAATCAAGAAGTGCAATTTTATGTGCGTGCCGTTCCCACGGAATGGATTGCGATTTTGTTGCTACTCCTTGGTCGATGTGTCTATGTTTTATTCATACCGATTTAAACCTTCGAACCTTAGGCAACAGCAAAACGTCACCGTAAATCATACGTCGTCGGTAGGTGATTTGAAAAGCATTACAATACTGGGTTTCATGGGTGATAATTCAAGTGCATATTGTTTTACCCATCTAGTTCCCAGAGATTCAGTACAAGTTTATAAAATAAAGTATTTTTTTTTCAGTCGTTCACTTTCTTAAATAACTATATTTTATATCGAAGTTATACTGATACCTCAAACGATTATATAAATACATATCTGTGCGACTTTCTTTCTTTCAATTTCAACCATTTCAAATTTGATTTTCATGAGACAATGTAATTTTTCCTTTTCATGTCATGCTCTCTGACACAAATAACTTCATACACGAGCTCGAAAAACTGTCTGACAAAACTGACCGTCAGTATTATGAAAAGTTTTTCTCGTGCTACCATTTGCGCTCCGTTCCAAATGCAATATGTTTCAATGTGCAAGCGTGTGCCTTTTTCCATGTCTCGCGCGGTATAATTTTTCACCGAAACTTTCCACATCCGAACAAATTCGTTCAAACAGCTGACACCGAAGTTGCACTGCTCACCGACATCGGCCACCACCGACCGAACCACCCAGGTCTTTGTTTTATGAACTTTTTAAGCATGTTTATTAAAAGTAAATTAAATTTTTCCTACCCATGTCACTGGGCGGAAAGCTCGGGCCGGTGGAACAAGAAAACTCTCCAGCCAGACTGGAACATATGCCGCTGGCGCTGGCCACATAGATAACTATCTACAAAATTCCGCTCCGAACCGTTGCGCTGGATGGCATAAAACAGCATAAAATATGGTGGCAAACTTCGTCCCGCTCCCGGATTGTTTCGCTCCTCGGCGTACATCGGTGTGTCCGCTTCTTTACCGTTTTTTCCTCCTGCGCCTGTTGAAGCGCACCGCTAGGAGAAATTAACTCACTCCGTTCGATTGTTTGCAGTATGCGGATACGGATCGAGTCGAGCGGTAGGATTTGTTTTCAGCTCAGGTCACGCTAGGGAAGCGAATTTGGTTGTGTTTCAGGTTTTTTTTTTATTTCATTTTAATTTTTTTACTAAGTTTCAGGCTGACAACACTAGTAGCAGTCGCTTTTTCCCGTTTCCCTTTTTCGAGTTTGGTATTTGCGAGTTTTGCACTCGTGTGACAGGAAACAGATGCACTTGCACTTGCTGATTCGCTTGTGTTTTTTTTGCTCGTTCGAAGCGGTTGAGTGTTGAGGAGCGTTGTGCGAAAGTTTCAGAATGTGAATATTCATTTACTCGCTTATCGAGCATTCAGAGACTTTGGGTGATGGTGGTTGCTCATACTTGGATCAGTATGAGCTCAGATTTTTTTAATTAAATTTTTGTGTCCCAAGGACAGTAATAAACTGATAAAAACACACATATCAAAGTTTTTTTTCTCATTTCATACACCCTGATGAAAGAGATCTGTGAAATACTCTTTACAATAATAGTTTAAACAATCATTGTAATGGCTACTTTTTTATTTACATATCATTACAAAGAAATGTATGTAATCTTTATGTCTTCCTTCCCCACTGTTTAGGTCAATCAACTCTCGTCTGCAAACTACATTCTCCTCATCTCGTTCAGTCCAGTGTCTTCCATGCAATCGGTTCACACATTGCACGTAGATAAATAAACACCCACGGAAAAAAAAAGTTTTCCATAAAACAAAAACAACCCAATAAAACCGATCCGGGAAACTTCCTTCACGAGTGTTTTTTTTGCGCCCCAAATCCCCCGAGGCAAATTCTTCCATCATCGTTATCGGTGCGTGGTGCTGAGTCTGTGGCAACCGACAAAACAACAACGTTTCCGATCGATCAGACGCTCCAGGGGTTGTGCAGGGAAGCAATCGTATTGATTCGACACGAGTCCTTTAACGAGTCCTTGTGGCTGTCAGCGATAATATACGACGCTCGTTACCGGCGCTCATGGATTCGCTCGGGCTTGGAAGATGCGGCTCCGCGCCTGAGGGGATCCGATTGCGTTTTTTTTTTTCCCCCGTGGAGGAAACAAAAGCAAGATCTTCTCTTGCAACCATCCAAGGCTGCCAGTCACATTGTCTACTGCGTCACGGAACAACAGAACGGCAGAAGGATCAATCGGGTGCCGTGCAACTGTTTTCGGGGCACATAAATTTACTTTCAGGTGCAATTTGTCGCCTGTACTGTAGCGACAATCACACAAACACCACAACCGAACAGCGAATCTTTTCTCCCTAAACACACCAAACATTTCCCTTTTCTCATGCGCTTTGCTCCGGGTCATCTTCGTCGGGGCACCTGGAGAAAATCCTCTACGGCAGGTTCGAGATCAAGGAACTGGTTCGAATTTGCGATGCAGAGGCAGCAGCCGAAAACGACCTTATGGCTGCAGAACAATTAGATGAAAGCAACGCGTGAGTAACCGTGACTGGAAGCACGGTGAATGGTCGTTCGGATGATTGAGGACGGATGCTCTAGTGATCCTTTTGGTAGGACGCAGAAAATGCACATAAACACAACTGCCGGCGTATGTGTCACGGTCGATAAGTGCAATTTATTTGCGAATATTTTGCGGTTACACTTTCTGGCTCCGAGGGCTACGCTTTGTGTCGTACGGAGAGGAATTAGGAACCGAAGAATGGAACCACTCTGGAAGGATTTATATGGAATTTGTTGCCTGTGCGTGTGTTGCTACTCTTTGTTCCAGAAAGCGAGAGTGTTTCTTTTGTTGAAGCACAATAGTTTCCGGGAAAGAAAGGCGCTCTATGGCACTATTTAAATATTGGATTGGTTTGTTGTATCCGTTTTTTTTTTCTCCAGGAGCAGGATTCGGAAGCATCTTTCTTTGCAAAACGAGCGATACGATCGAGCATTTAATGGATGGTTGGCTTAGAAACGTGCTTTTTAAAATGAAAAATGTAACAGACACTTTACTTATTGGTTATCTTTGATCGAAACTATTAGATTTTCAGCTTTCAAC
The DNA here is from genome assembly GCA_000473445.2 of Anopheles farauti. NCBI lineage: Eukaryota > Metazoa > Arthropoda > Insecta > Diptera > Culicidae > Anopheles > Anopheles farauti. The sequence goes on from KI915045.1 coordinate 3,088,588, forward strand.
TTATCTGGACAAATGATATGTATACTCCAAGGTATCCATGATCATCCATTAGAAAATAAAAGGTATTATTCAGGTTTATTTTTATGTTTTGGTTGCCTTAACTTCCTTCAATTTTTCCTTCTTCACATCAATATTTAAATCATATGTTCATTGTACACTAAAAAATACTACGTTTGTAACTCATTTGTTTTATTAGCTAGAAGATTCAATAATTTTATTTAAAAAAAAGCAAAATGTTATTGAAATTAAATAGATCAATTTTGATGATTTATTATATTTTTTTTGTTAGGATACAATTCTTGACAACCTTAGTTTCAGGCATTAATTAATAATTTGAATGGATAACTTTTCTATCAAATCCTCATTAAACTCATCATATACTTCCTTCATAAGAAAGGTAGTTTATTGCTACCCATCAGACTTAAAACCCTTGTTTACAATTAAATGGAATATTACACGAGTTAGTGGCAAAAAAGCAACATAAAAGGTAAATGAAGCCAAATAAACTCGAACGGATGTTTGCAAGTCTGCATGAATAATTCGACAAAGCGAAAAAAGGAGAGAATACACTTCAGAATCACCGCCAAACGGCCAACGCAACGGCGACGGAAGGGATTTCATTTAAATTAATATCTCTTCGCACTGCCACTTTCATCTGCTTCATGTTGGCTCACACGAGGAGCGTACTGTTTACTCGATCCGTTTGGCCGCATGGTAATGGGGTGCTAGGGTAAGGATTTGTTCCATACCGGTTCGTTAGGTTCCTCCTCTCGTAAACGTAAACCTTCTGCCGGGAAAGGCACACCACTGTAGCAAAATATTAATGCAAAGATGGAGCATACTTTGTAGAGGAAAAAAATCTCGAAATTAATACACCTAGCATGAAAAAACCACCAAACAACAACACCCCATACCAAGGTGGATTTTTTGTTGCTTCTCGTATGAAAATGCAGGCCACACACCCAGATCCATCTTCAAACGCCGAATAATAATCACACGGCCAAAGCAACCGAATGTTCATGCACCATGCGGTACCGAACATAAATCCGTCTCACATGATCCGTGTCCGCTGTGTGTTTCGCCGCTCGCCGAACCAGCGAACCGAAACTGCATCAAGTGACTGGAAATATTTATAGATCCTTCCCTTGCAGGCGAGATGCGTAAATATTTTTGGAAATTTATTAAAGGAAGCGCTGATCATTCTCATCATCGTTGTCGTTGTCGTCGTCGTCGTCGTCATCATCGCCGGATGGATTTTCCCCTCGGTTTCCTTTCGACGCAATGACGGTCGTATTTTTAATATTTATTGCACACATCATCGGTTGATCCTCGTGCGATCGTCACTTCGAATGCTTCCCAGCGGTGTGTTGATGGCTGATGACAACCTCTGGGGATGCTTTGAAAAAAATCGATCGACATATACTGCACGATTATACAGCATGAGAAATATAAATAGAAATTGCTATTAAATCGATACAAGCGATAGTTTGACAGAATTCATTCACTTCTTTTCGAAGCATATTTGATACAAGAAATAAACATTATTTAAAAGTTGTTAGAAGTTCACAAAAAGTAATGATTCCTCTCCAATTTTCGTCCTGCAAACTAGTGCCTCGACTTTCGTTTCCAATTCCCAACGGATGTGATGTTGCTGATAGCGTCCGAAATACCCGCAGAAACGTAAGATTGTGTGATTAATCAGCCCGGGGTGTGTTGAGTATCAGGCAGGCTGCTCCATACCATTCTTCCGGGCAACAATAACTCACCGAAAAAAAAACCTCCTCGATCAGTAGCAGTAACAACCACAATTCAGCGTTTGCCAACAATAGCGACAGCGAATATGTTTCAGGTCACGTACGAACGATTTCAGGTGAATTAATGCTCCACGGGTATTCAAAGCGAAACGGAACGAACGGAACAACTGAACGCCTCTATCTGCCTGAGCCGCCCTGAGCTGGATAACATTTTGTTTGAGGAATACATTTATTTGCCGGGGTGCTCTGGAACCCGAACAAAGAACATCGTACGGGTGGAAAAACAACATCATTAGATCGGGGAATGCAAGGGACGACGCAAGAGCTGGACGGTTGTTTTCGATTTCATGGGTCGTGTGAGAGTATGTGTGTGCGTGTATGATTATTTAAAGAGAATCTCGATGAAGCTAGTATTTTCCATATTCCGAATATTACATTTTCCTCATGGAATCGAATTTTGAAGAATTTCCTGGAAGTAACAAAGTTTTCTCATCCCTCTGGGACTAATCGGCAAATAAACAGTGATTATCGTTCGAAACCCCACTTTCTGTGCGATACGATATATCATTCCCGGTATAAATATGCCTCTCCCTTTTCCAGGAAAAACTAGCCAAGATCTTTAGTCCAAATTTTGATCAAAACTTTGCAAACAAACGAACCATAGCTTCGCTTTGATGTCGCACCACATCCCTTTGGGGGATGATTCCCGTGTGCGGGTAAGTTCTTGGAGTGACCGGAAGGATCTTGCCGACCTGGCCCCTCACAGTGGGTTGGAAAGGATATTGAGTTATTAAGAATTTGTTTGTGCCACATGCTGTTCGGTAATCATTTGGGTTTTTTGGTGAATTTGAATGATTTATCTCAAAACAAAACTACCCATTTTCTACACATTAGGAACGTTGCGAAAGTATGGGACGAAAACAAAACCTCATATAACACTAATTTGCTATCGGAATCAATCGTTTTCAGGTGAATGTGTGTTGTGCTTTTGTTGGTTCAAGGGTGCACCAACTCTGAAGAGAGTGAATGTCGAACGATTTATTCCACTTCCCTCCTGGCGCTGCTTATACTAATTAGTGCTCCATTCCATTCTTATGCTGATCAGCACCACATTTAGAACACCGACGGAACTGTGAAAAGTGTTCCAGTGAATGAATTATAGGGGATATGAATACAGAAGGAGAGAGAGAGAGCGAGAGAGAGAGCGAGAGAGAGAGAGAGAGAGAGAGAGAAAGAGCGACGAAAAAGAATAAATTAAATCGCATTACAGCTCACATATCTCGCATCTAATTATAATCTACCCACTCTCTGATTCTCTCTTTCTCTCTCTCTATCTGTCTCTCTCTGTCTTTCTCCTACCACTCGTGACGTACGAAATCCATCCATCGGAACTCGGGGCAACCCGCAGCCCACAGCCCGCAGCATTACAATGCATAGACGACGGGTTTTGACGGATCAGCCCATCGCCCCCAGGCCGCCAAGTTTTGTGTTAATTAATTTCCGTTTTACGCTGCACTTGCAGCACCACATTTCCCGACCACCGAAACGCATATATTCAAATTACCCCTCTCTCTCTCTCCACCGGACGGAACGGATCCGACGGGGGAGTTCGAAGGGTGTTTTTTTTGGTTTTGCCCGCTGCCAAATAATTTGTCATGTGGAACGCACACCGATACGGGGCCAGAAAAGGTGGCAGTGGTGGTAACCAAGCAACAGAACATCGCAACGCATTAGCAGCTCAGGAGAGTGTGAAACGATGCTGCTTGCGGCGTGTTCGAACGTAGGAAGGCAATGAGGGCATGAGGGAGTGGTGGGCGACGTGTAGAATGAATTTTAAAACCAACATTGCCGCCGTCGGACCAGCATAAAGGCCGGTTGATCAACACAGCTGATCGATCGATCTGATACAGTACGAAAGAGCGGGTGAAATGAAACGCTCAGCAAAACGTGAAACGCACAGCCCGCTGGAATCCGTCCGGGTTTAGCCGGGAAAAATCAGCCGGGTGAAGCGACATCGATCGCCCATTAGCATATGTTTTGTGTGTTGTACATTCGTCTTTGGATGTTACCATCACACGCACACATACACACACTGGGACTTTCACTGCCCTTTTTTGTTTGAATGCTATGCTATGTTTATGCTAATTGCTCTTGACTTTTTGTTATGATTGGTTGCTTTTATGCTCGTAACGTGAAGCATGTTTGATAATTAACGTTAGTGACGGTCATTTTTACTTGTTGTCGGTTGTATTCGAATTAGCATTATTGAAATATTCTTAACGAATTAGAAAGCAGGCTTTCTGAAGCGCAAGACAGAAAAAGGGGACAATATTATCAATTGCAACAAGCATTAGATGACCTCGTTTTCAACTTCTCAACATAGCCTTCTGCTGCTTCACGTGCAATCGTCATTATCAGCTCATTGGGTTCATTAAATCAACCTGTTCTAAAAATAGAAACCAAGTAAACCATGTATTTCTCGCTTTCAGTAGTATACCCACAAACCGTATGCATTTCTCTGACCTCGGTATGCATCGCCGCGGAAGGTGCTGTAACACGCCGTGGTTCGGTGATGCTGCACAGCCTCACATTCTCTTATCAGTCAAACAGTGCATCTGCTCGAACGTACCGGAGATTGAATTCAACCGACGCGGGGTAAAATAAACAGCCGGGTTGCGCTCCGTTCCCAGCATTTCCCAGAACCGGTGAGTCCCGCGCCACCCAATCATTGGTTATGTTGGTTATGTTGGTTTTCCCTCCTCCATCCGAGTGCGTCCAAATCCCTCCCCTCGCCTGGGTTTGTGCATTTCCGAAGCGCGTGGTAAAACATCGTAGAGCATGGGAATCACATGGACGTATGTATGTTAGTATGTTTCGGAAAATGCAACGCGTGAAGCGAACCGTGGCCGCCCTTTCATCGTGTGAAACAATTGTCGTGTCCGGTCCCTCCGGTGTCGTGTCCGACAGTGTGGTTGTGTGTTTGTTTCACCAAACCAAACCAAACCGAACCCGGGCCTTGTGTGCGAGAGACACGCATGGATAACGCTGTTTGCATTCCGCCCGCGTACGACACACACACACGCATCACAGCCTTCGTCTCGCGTCACAACTCCGCCTGCAGTTACAGTGCTAAAGAGCAATATAATAAAAAAGACGGGAAGATTCTCCACGGTTGGGAGTTTTTGCCAAAAAAGCGAGCAAAAACGCACATCCAGGCTCTGGGAGGAAAACCGGGCACTTCTTTTGTGCGAGCTTAGCCAAGTGCGACGCAGTTCACGCAAGTGGTTATGTTATGTTGTAATGAGGACGGGGGTTTTTCTCAAGTTCTACCCTTTGCTTCTGTCTATATGAAGCAAAAATTCATGTAAAAATGTTGACTTTCATTTACTTAAAGATATCTTTACAGGTATATTTTTTACATTTTTTATATGAAAAATAATATTCTTTGAAATGCTTACATTTAAAAGTATAAGTATTAATTTGAACATGACTTTATGATTAACAGCAAACCAGCTAGTATCAAGGTTCCATGGTGTAATGGTTAGCACTTTGGACTCTGAATCCAACGATCCGAGTTCAAATCTCGGTGGAACCTGCGTTTTTATATCGACTACTGTTTGTGGATTTGTTTTCCCTTATCTTTAAGATGTAGGTAAAACGTTATCAAGATGGTGGACCGACCCGCTAATCTAAGACAGAGTAGTTTAGCTATAGAAAAACAATAATAAAATTACCTGTAAATATAAACAGCATTCCTTAACTTAAATTACTAACAACGGATCCGTGTCTCGTCCTGGACCACCTAACACCACCATCCTAAATGCAATCTTCAGGGGTATATAAAAACGTTGACGTTAAAATATGATTTAATTTTCATACTCAACATAACGTGCTACCGGTTTTGATGTCGGTGACGAATGTCCAGTTTGTACACTTTCCTCTCTCAGCCGTTAACTCATCTCCTTCAAACATCAAACATTTCGTTTATTTACAGCGACTACAATGTTGCCTGTCGTTTATGCCGAATTTTTGTCGATGAGCGATGATGGACCAGGATGTAGGCTTCTACCAGTTGATGCTTTTTATTCCATTTTCCTCACTTGCCTGCTCGACCATGCTGGTAGTATGGAAGTCAAATATTTCCTCTCATTTGAGTGGAAGGGAAAAGGAGTAACGAAACGTTACAACGAAGCGATTCGCGCTGGATGTGAGTGCTTGCCGTTTTTTTTAGATAAAAAAGAAGAGTACACAGCGTGCAGGCAAAAGGGAGCTAAAAAGTTGTTAACGCTTGTCCTGCTTGTTTGAAACAGTTTGTTTTGTTCTTCGTGCTTCATGACTACATATGCATAATTCGTTTTTTCAAGTCATTTTTCTTTCTTCGTTCTCGCTTATGTAAGTTTTTGTTTACTTTTGGTGATGTTTTACTGCGATGTTTAAGTCGGTTTGTTTGATTTGTTTTAATAAAGTAACATATTTTTAGGAATTTTACAGGCAGGGCTTTTAGTTGCAACTTCATTCGATACAGCAACTAACGTAACGTTGAGATAGCTTTACAACAAATTATTGAAATGCTCACTTTACGTTTAATTTATTTACCCTTCCGTTCCAACCGTATCAACAGCATACAAAGAAGGCAAAAAGCATCAGTCACATAAACGAGTTAAAAAAAAAAAACAACTCCACCGGTGCATTTGGCTCGCAAGCAACATGAAAACATGCGCCCATACATAAGCTAAACCCTTCTCCTACCCGTGCGTTTAACTGGATCATATGCAAACCTTTACACTGGCACTTCACTTCACTGCCAAAAAATAAATTCACAGGAAAAAAAACGGACAAGAACGACCAAAAACATGCTACACGTCCCGGAAACCTCGTTCGTTCATTTGGCCGTTTCGGAGGGCCCGCTGGATGTTGAACATAATGAAATTTGTTTTGTGTTGCTGCTGCTGCTGCTGCTGCTGCCGGTCTCAATGTACCGTGTGTGTGTGTGTTGGACGATGAAGTTTTATAAAATTCACAACCAAAAAGGCAAAGAACAAAAAAATGAGAAGAGGAAATGAAAACTGCACATTGGTGCAGAAAGCCCGTCCCATGTATGCAATATCCGAAAATTCTGTTTTTTGTGTTGTGTTATTGCTGTTGGTGCATCAGCCATTCTGATGCACTTGCGTAGGAACTGTTAATGCAACGGTAATTAGTCGGCTTCCTTCCGATGTGCATGGGTCGATAATGAACCAACGGCAGTAGCAGCAACAACGATCATGTTGATGCTGACGATAGTGCCCTTATCAACGGTTGATTGAGATCCGGCAATGCATGCAAATGCAGGTGGGAAATTATTAGCTGTTTTTTTTTCGTCGGGTGCTCTGATGATGCTCTGTTGCGAACGCTCATTAGAATCGTACCGGGTGGAGCTAATTTATTTTATTTTAAACATGACGCGATGCTTATGTCAGATGAATATTTACACACTTGAAGTGGTTGCTCACTCGAATGAGCTCGCTATGTGAATGACGTTTCCGTTGCCGTGGCAACGCGCTCGTCATCCGAAATAGCATCGAGCCGTTTTTCAAGGGTTGTCTGTGCCACGAGGTGGGGGAGAGGGGGGATGAAACATCTCGCTCGCCATCCCACACAGGGAGGGAGGCGGCTGGGTATGCTTTCCTTCAAAAATAGTTTTTTTCCGCGCGAAAGTAAAAGGTAGCCAGAGGGTGGGTTTTTTTTTTTTACCCTGATCTTGCACGTTCACTGGCTAGTCGGTTGTTGGCAGCTTTTCGGTAACGGATAGTGAGCTTCCCAACCGGGTTCCATGGTGTAATGGTTAGCACTTTGGACTCTGAATCCAACGATCCGAGTTCAAATCTCGGTGGAACCTTCAAGGAAAAATTCTTTTTTATTAGGGGATTGTTTAGAGGATTAGAAGAAAAATTACTCAGACGGCTGATAAATGAATGGCAGATATATTTTAAGGATCATTTATAGAGAAAAAGATCGAAGACAGAAAAAAAATATGAAACGATAACAATAGTTTGTGCATAAGTGTCCTTGGTAGATGGCATCATAGAATAAAGGGCCACAATATGAGTTCGTTTCCAGAAACAAATTTGAGCTTCACTTACCCTTTTTCCCACTCAACCCTTGCTTACCATTACGCTAGGCAGTCGCAGTTTTAGCCACATCACATATCATTAGTGGTCGTAACAGTGATTACAGTGGTTTCGTGTCCATTTCCATCGTAGGCCTCGACAACCGCAGCAGAGAAGTGCATCCCTGGTACGATGCAGCAGCATAACATTTTCCGTTTTGATGTCCGTCGAGCAGCATACTTTGTATCTCCTGCACACACACACACCACTTTCCGTACTCTTTATGTTTCGCGAAATGGAGAAAAATAAAACCCCAGCCACCAGACGTGACCAGCGCTAAACGTGAAACCCCTTCATTCCAATTCCAGCAATCGCGGAAACGTGGAATGGAAAATGGAATAGTGTGGAAAATTTTATTTCTCTCTCTCCCCATGCCTTGGCCGTTATTTTGTTATTTTGTTTCAATTTCACTGCTCCCCCCGTAATGGGCAGTGCCGACCGCGCACACACCGAAGCCGATTGTTTGCGCGGAGCATAATGACAATAATCGGCAAACAATAAATTATCGCAAATTACCGAACACAACCGGCGCTGGGTGAGATGTTGCTGAGAACGGCACTTCACATACAATCGGTCACGCATGCATTTTCTGCACCTTTGTTCGGGTCACGGCAGAATGGGCTTAATTTTCATACAAAAACATTAAAACAAAAAAGCAAACAAAATGCCCAGAGAAATGGCAAACTCCAACGGTCTCGGTCTCCGTTTGTTCGCTTCTCGGGATGTCATAAATTCTGATCCGATGGCTCACGCGAGAAAAAAAAAATAACAACGAAAATCCGGAAACCGGCTGGCGCTGGAAAAGCGGAAAAGCGCCGCGTTTTGGAAAGGTTTCCGATCGCCATTTATCACGTGGCTTAAGGCCTCTGACCGTGACCAACGCTGTTACCTAAGCATGTAACCTGCGGGGAAGATCCTGGCGTACCGTTTCGTTCGATTCGCCGGTCATAATTCATAATCCCGACGATTTCCGGCACCGTTCGGGCTTAAAGGAAACCCTGGTGCGCTGGTTCCGGTCGGTGCCGGGTTCGGGATGCTGGCTGCTGCCGCTTTTCTTTGTGTTTGCTAAAATTGTTGTTGGCCGTTTTTTTTTTTCGGGAAAGGTAAGTGAGTCCGAATTACGTGCTAGACATACGTGTGGAAGGCAGAATTTGAGTTCCCAATCAGCATTAAATGTGTAGCATATTTTTAAATGTTTCCTCTTCCTAAAATATGGTTCATTGTTATGTGGAAGCTGTTTAATATTTTAATAATTTTATGCTTAAATTTAGTATTTTTAGGAATGTGTTGCAAATGTTGTACCAGATTTGCAAATTCCATTTGTTGATAATAATTCGATCTCCATTTGTTCAGCTAGCTTTAATCTATTAAATTATTTGCTGAAAACCATATCCAAAGTTTGAGTGTTCTTTCGATCATCTGCCTTGCGTTGCAACAATTAGTCAGCATGGTCAAATTGGACAAAACGACAAAAAGCAGCCCATTTTGAGCCATTCATCCCTCAATGGCAGCATGGTGTCATAGAATTTGCATCATGCTGCGTGCATCGTGTAATGGATTCCTTCCATTCACTTCAAACCAGCATGTTTCCCAAAAGGGAAGCGGAAAGTCAGTCGGCCGCACGCCGGCCGGAGTGCCGGAAATGAATATATTAAGCGCACGAAATGGAAAAATCTCCCGCCGTTCCGTTGCAATAGCAACCTGCATAATCGAAACGACGCGTATCGCACCGGGGTGTACGTGCGTAGGTGCAATAAAATTGGGAACCGATTCTATTCGTGTCCGGCACGAACGCTTCGAACACGTTCGACGAAAGACCTGGCACCTGGCGACGGCACATTGTGGCCGCAGCAAGAAAAGGACCTTCTGTCACGGCATCAGCAACAGCCGCCATCGCCCGATGACAATTATCATATTTTCACAACACAACACAACCTTCGTTCGAACAGGGCAAAGCAGAGCGAGGAAGAACAAAAAAAGGAAACCCATCCGAACAAATGTTTCCACCGAAAACCATACTTGCACGCCGACGTGTTTCCTTTCCATGACCCTCGAAGGATGGTGCTCGTCCGTGATGCCTTTGATGTTTGCCCGGTTTGATGTTCAGGTCGACAGGCGCCTCCGCCAGGGGCTGGAAGGGAGAAGTCCCCGGCGGTGGACCCAGATGATCCTAGAAACACGTCGTCCTGGCAGCTGAATCCTGGATCCGATACGATTCCTGTGACGCGTATCAGCTGACACACACGCGGTGCCATATCGACAGCTATTTAAAAATTAAAACCGATTTTCGACAGATGAACCGGAAATAGATGCATATGGACGAGGGATCCCGGGGTTTTCGGCAGGATGGGCACGATGGCTTGTAATTCATGATTATAACCGTGTTTCGTGCGTTGGAAGATAAACGATTGAGATTGTTTGGAGTGCGAGAGACGAAATGGTGGGTGAAATAAGACTGATAGCACTGAGTAGATGCTCCTTTTTTTTTTTAGCCAGAAACCATTATTGAATGTGTTCGAATATTGTGCATAACGTTAATTTTTGAGTAAAATTTAAGAACATTCCTTTACAACGTAGATGTTGGAAAGATAAATATTTATTATGCCTTCATATTCCTATTACTCGAAAGAGTTGCAAGTCTGCAGTGTGTCAAGAGATCGTTATAATGATACATATCGGACTAAACAGCAGGAGAAAAGTCAACATCATCATCACCACCGTCTAACGCTCGTTACCGTCCAGTGAATGTGTGTGGGTATGTATATTATACGCCACAAAGTGAATGAAACTGTCCATGACATGATGCAGAACGTGAGTCCTTATGAGCCAGAAAAAAAAGCACATATTCAACGTTTAGGCTTGTTTTTGACTTTCGTGATAAATGGCGCACCGATGACTGGCCGATGGGAAAATGGAAACGATGAAAAGGAAAGCTAGGAGAAAGCAAAACCATACACCTAAACGAAAAAAAAACTCTTCATAATTTAGATAATCGGACGGTTTTGCTGCCCAACCGGAGCCGGGGTGGCGGGATCTAAAACTTTTTTGATTTGATTTTTGAATCGAGAGCGTTCTCGTTCGTCAAGAGCTAAGCGATGTTGCCGTAGAATTTTTTATTGCGCGATTATAATATGTCCGCAGAGGGGATGGATGGAAAGGATCCGTTTACTTTTTTTGTTTGCTGTCGTAGTAACATCTCTTCGATATCCCTTGAGCAGCATCTACAGTAGCTAAAGCAAAAATCGAGAATAAATGAAAAAAAAACACCCAGCCTGTTATCCATCCGGATTACCAGCGTTAACGGAGCTTGCTCGACACATTTGAAATGCAGCACGCACGAACGACGGATATGAAAACTCCCATCTAGTAGCCAGCAATTTTTTTTATATACATGTCCTTTACTGCACACTCTGCCTCAGTCTGTTTGCTCCAAATCCATCAAAGCAGAGCCCTCATCGCAAACGGATTACGTGTCGATGTTCTGCGGTGGTATAAAAAAAAATACTAGAAAAGAAAATGGAAAACCAGCGCGAAACACGCTTTACTGCAGCTCTGATCTGTAACTACTGCCCGGAAATTGCAGCAAATGGTTGCTTCAATGGTGGAGCAGAAAAACGTAGAAACTTACTTACAGATTGGGTGTCGAGTGGGAAGTGGGAAGAAAAATCCAACGGGTTCTCTGGGTGTTCCGTTTGGACACGTCCGAGTTGGGAGTTTTATAAAGTGTTGCTATTTTTGCATTGGTGGCTGAGCGTGGGTGCAAATATAAAGTGAAGTGTGGAGTATTTGTTCGGTCGTCAGTTGAAATGGAGGGAATTATGTGCGTCGAACGCCATGAATATTCTCAACTCATAAACTCACTATAAAAAAAGACATTTACGATCAATATTACCAAAAGATATTCTTTGATTTGATTCCCAAAAAAGCAATTTTATAGGTTTGAAATTCCATTAAAAAAAATCTAAAGAGCATGTAATATTCCAAATTGCATGTTTAACTAGAATTTGTCTTCATTTTCAGCACCTCTACAATCTAACATGAAACATTCAACCATCAATTTTCTCCGATCAATATTGCTTATCGATTTATCACACACACCCACTGTTTAATTAGCACGACCTGTGGATGGAAATTTACCGACCAGCACACCACCAAACACACGCTGTAATAAACACCACCCCTCCTTATCAAGCAGGAGGAAGAATCGAACTGGAGGACGCAAAAAAAAAAATGTTTTTATCTCCCAAAACAACAACACCGACTCGAGCGGAGTAAACAAGCGGGATTTCGAACGTGCACCAGGCAGGAAAAAAATAACAACTACTAAGGCGTTCCAGGGCGGCACCTGAAAGCTGTGAAGAAAACAGAGTGGCTTTCCTCGTCCTACCCCCTCCCCCTCTCCCTTCCAATAAAATATCACCCGATTGATTTGTTTGAAATAAAAATTGTGTGAAGCTCTGGATCGAATCCGATTCGGACAGTCGAAAATAACGCCTCGTTCGTGTGCAACCGCTGCTGGGTCGCTGTTGCTGAGTGGTTGTTTACGACTTCTATTCGCTGCTGATCGATCGTACCGTTTGGCCTTGCATTGGTTTTCGGGAGGATGAGATTTCAAGGGTTGTCAACATAACGTGCCCACTGCTCCCAGTTTGCCGCAACTCGTTGTTGGAGTATACTTTTTACCCAGACTGTGGCCGACGTGTTGAAAGTCACACCTTGGCAAGGAACGTCGGTAGCTCTGGAGCGGGATTCTTGGGAATGCTTCTGCACTTGCAATATATATATATATATATAAATATTTTTTTGTTGTTTAGTTTGGGAGGAGGAGGTGTTTGTTTTCCTGCACGATTTCCAATCCACCTGAAGTCCTTCATGGCAACGTCTTCGTTTCTCGGCGCCCAAACTGTTCCTTCTTCGATTTTCCCGGCACGTCTTGGGTGCTTGCTTTGGTGGTGGAGAGCAGACAGGTGTCAGGTTCGTAGTTATTTTCGTGAGCGTAGGCTGATAAGCGCCAGTTTTTCTTCGGCAATGCTTTACCATGACGGTAAAGGGCGTAAAAGATGGGTTTGTCCATTATGGAGCCAAACAATGAGTGGTGACTGAGTTGTTTTTATTTGGTCTATCGATCCCTATTTTGTCCTTAGCATCGAATAGCATCGATGTATTTTAATAAGGCATAAATATACAAAAAAAAACACTGACTCCTCTAGTATTAACTGACCCATCGCGCCCTGGTCAAGGGCGTTCGTTGATTATGGCATATCGAATATATTCCCACGATACAAACACACATGAGCGCAGCCCGTTCTGGATCGCCTTCAAATCCAGATGGTGCGGAAATTTCCACGCTAATTCACGATAATTGCTAACAAATCAAGCCGCAAACACGTCTCATTAGCATCATACATTTCCGTTCTCGGCTGATTTAGACTGCCGCGCTCGTGAAAAACCCGTGTTCAAAGGAGTCACGTTTTAAACGTATTCATATCAAATTTCCAGGTGCTCTTCGATGACGGTGATGCCACGACAATATGTGATTCGCGGAAGATAGTATGAGCATTTGTGTGCTCGACTCATTTTGATCACCACTTCTGGGGAAATCCTCGGTAAAATCAGCTGTTTGTTTGAAGTCCGTGTGTGGAATAAATAGCGCATGCTAAAGTATTTTAACAAACTAACATATTAGCACCATTGTGAAAGTATCAGCTCTAGGCCGGAACATCAGGCCACACGTCACTGGAAATGGCCATCAGCGAGGAAAAAAACCTGCCTTTAATCTTCATCAGCGACAGCGGCAACACACGTCGAATCATCTGTTTTGAAGAAGAATTATCACCAACTTGATCACATCGCTTCGTGCGCAAGCCGTCCATCCGTCGTTCGAGCCAGCGTAAGCGAAATCGTCCTACCGGTCGGAAGAAAAAAGTGTACCGAAAAATGTACGCTAATTAACGTTGGCAAGATGTCAACCGCTTGAGAGGGGCTTCCGCGCACAGCAACACTTTTATACGTACACATAATCGGCAGACGTGTAGGAAGTGTACAGCTGGTGAACGAATGCATATTCTAGCACCGTTGAAAGGGAAGATATTTAAATGTTAAGTAGTCCGCACGGGTGCTCTTTATCTGTGAGGCTATTAATCAGATAATGAAGCCCACTGAGCGTTTAATAATTCTTTGGCAGTGCCAGTTTCATCGACAGGTTCGAGGGTAAATGTTTGAGATTTAATCCAAAATATCAAAAGATGAGTGGATATCGTAGGTGAAATCTATTTTTTACCGTTTTTTTGCAGTTGCTATTAGTTGAACTGAGGAAATTTAGAGCAGATGCTACATTTTCGTCGCTCAGTTTCGTCATTCCATCTGAAAAGCAATCGTCAATAATAATTTCCTGCTTACATTGAAACATTCATTTACTGACACCTCCAACACATTCTAGCGATCAATTAACATCCAAAGATACGCTGCACGGGCTTATGCAACAAATTGGGGAACGTCAATTTCGGACACTAATGAACCATGTGCCGGTCCACTTCAGCCGCGAATCCTGGAAGCACGTTTCGCTCAAAAACTGCAAACACCTTACTACTGGCAAAAAAAAAAACAAGAAAGAAAATCTACTCACCGACACATCAAAAGAAAACGGAAAACGGAGCAGTACGTTCTACCAGCTGGGTACGGAGTCTCGAAGGAAACGATGGGAAACATCACACCACCGGCTGAAGTGCCGACGGTAGACGGAAAGCCGCCATCGCGCCTGTGATCTCATTAGTGCGGAAAATCTAATTATTTAGCCGGACGATCGTATGAGTGTGTGTTGGTATGTCGTGGGTTCTTCAAAGTAAACCGAAACACACACTCATACTGCGAACGAGTTTTCATTTTCCTTACGGTCACTGCAAGAGTGTTTGGTTGCTCGATTTTTATTTGCTCCTCAAAAACTATGACGTCATCGTTGCTAAGAAATTGCCATCCGTAACGTCACCGAAAGAAACATTTAGTTTCAAATGAGATTACGAAAACGAAAAGAACGATTCGGTCATCGTGAGAGTTTAACAAGATTAAAACCTTTTGGGAATATTTTCACTGTATTCAACGTATGCATTCTTAATTGAACTTCTCGACCTTGGAGGAAATATGTTCTGGAATGATTCAGTGCGCGAGTCTTCCGGCGGGTGTTTATATGCGTGTTTGTCACCTTCAAATTGGATTGCACGTCACACAATGGGTGTAACAAGACACCTTGTTTGTGTGGGAACGCCAGTTATTTTTTGTCTATTTTTTTATTTTAGTGGAATCGCCTGACCCACCCGATGGCTCGTTCGGGATGTAGTGGTTGGCGTCACCTGGATTTATGCAATCAGGCAGCCCATTTTTGTTGGCTTTTTTTGTTTTGGTTGGTCGGTAGGTGGCTTCTGGAACAATCATCGAAATGGAGGGGTTTTCCGAGAATTGAAACCCATCAACCTCGCTTTGGCAGCAGTCACAACAAAGCAAAAACTTCCTGGCTCATAGCAACCGGCAACCTCGATTAAAAAATCGCAAATTCGAAGCACTTTTCGACGCGTTAGTAATTGCCGTCCAGAGCGGATTTCTTGGAAAACAACAATAATCGAAACGGAACATACAAAAAAAAGCGGTGCGCGTGTGAGCTTTGCGACAAAATTTCGCTTTCGATGCGCTCGCATCGACACTAGAAAGTGAAGGTTTTTTTTTTATAAATTTTCAAGCCTGTCCCTTCGGGGTTGGTGAGAAGTATCCGCGACGTGCCAAATGCTGATGCAATAAACGAGAACTATTGCTGCAACCCACTGCCCTGGGTCAGCTGTTTCGTTGCGATGCCCGGTGCCGTTGACAGTTGCCAACTCACGCGACGATTTTGCTTTGTTTTTTATTGCTATTTGTCTGTTGGATTGGCTAGAAGATTCGTCTCCATGCTCCAAGCAGTCCAAGCGTCCCTGAGACATCCCGAGTCGTCGCAAAGCTTGCTAACCTTCGGACGTTCCGATCCGTCAGACAACGAATTGTGTTCAGCCGCTAGCAACCGACGGACAGACTGCGGCGTCGGTGAGGACGCGACCGATCGCACGTACACTCGAAACCGGTCCTCCTGCACTAGATCGGTAGGGCTACCGTGCTCTAGGGCTCGGTGTGACCCTGGGCCCCTTTTTCGCTTCCCGCTCCCGCTCCGTCGAAGGAGACAGGGTCAGTCGGACCCGAACGTCATCTTCGCGGGGCAACCACGCGGTCCACCTTGACCATGAATATATCTCCAACACCCAACTTCAACGACTTCACGCGTAACTTTGCATCCGTGTCGACATTTGCGGAGACGAGGGGCCTGGGGACGTCGAGGGGCTTCGGACCGACTGGATTGAATTCAGCTACTTCAGCAGCAACGCTGACGCTGATAAGGCTAGCCTATATCCAGGTGGGTTGGTTTGTTTGTTTCGCGCACAGGGAAGCAATTAAACGTAGCATCTCAAGATCGTAAAGGGATTTGATGGGTTGGGTGGTTGCGGTGAGTTATTGGTGTCAAGGGTGGTTCGACCGACTTCTTCCTTGCAACGAGCTGTTGCACATGCAATTCTGTAATGGTTTATAAGCAGGGGTTTATAGGCAACAAAAAATAACAGATCATCTTAAAAAAATAATGAAAAAATTTCAAAAAATTTCCCTCATTCAATGAAGACGTTGAAAAGGTACAAAACTGACATTTTTTTGTGATATGCATCTCTTAAATATTTTAACATAAAACACCCACCCATCCGGTGCTTCTGGTCGACTGACCACCCCCACCAGTGATCGTGTCCGGCTTAGTCATCGTGTTTCTCCATGGCGCACCGGGGCAATCAAAAACAAAAAAAAACCTCCCCATCAAACGGTTTGTTCGACAAAGTGGCGGTGCATACAGAGCGAAGGAAACGGAAATTCGACGGTAAAAATGGAACGATGCGCCTCGCTAAACGCATCTGTGTCAGTGCACCGTCAGCACGGGTTGGAATCGGAGTTGCCATGCGGATCGGAACGTGATCGGGCCACCTTCACGGTCACCTGATCCGGTTTGGTTTGCCATCCCCGCAACTTGGGGCCGGTGACTAAGGCGTACCGAACGGGAAGATTATTTTTAGGGGTAAGCCACTCGTACACACCCAGTAGAAACGCACTATCAGCCCGCCGCCTGGCTGGTACGAAACCCTAAAAGATATTTCCGTGTGCTGGGCCCGTCCGTTTATTGCGAAACAGAAAACCCATCGCGTGCCCTCGCGTATCGATCGCCGGAATCCGTTCTTCCTTGTGGGCTTGTGGGAGCCACGCGCCTCCAACGTTTGAAGTGGTGCTGCTTAACACCTTGCACATTTTTTGCCACTAGTTTATTTTTTCTTCATCCTACCCCACCGTCCGTGCCTGTTGTTTGTGTGAAGAAAAGCGCTGTTGTGTTTGGGGTGGTCTTATTTATTTCTGTACCCCCTTTTAGCAACACAAACCACCCGGTCAGGTGATCGGGGTGGCGTGTGGCTTTTGAGTCGGCGTTCCTGGAATGAAAAATGTGCAGATCGATTGGGATTCGGAGCAGCTTCAGTTGCTGCACGAGACGCGCCTGGGGGGCAAGCAAAAAATATGGGCACGTTTTTGACGAAGTGGCGATTTTTATATCGTAAAACTTTGCTTTGCTGTTTTGAGTTGGCTACAGTTGCTAACTGCTTGATAGTTGTACCAGTCTGGTGATAAAATTGGCTGTGTGTTATTACTACATTGATTTATCAAGTCAACCCATAGAGATTATTAAACTGTATGGTTCAGTGTATTTTAAATTTGTAATTTAATTATACTTCTCCTCTACTGTTTGGTGGAATCTTTACAGCTGTACAATTATGCAAGAGATTCGCATCAAAACATCAACCTCAACCTCTTAATCTAATTTCGGTAACAAACACTGCTTCACCCCATGTTTTACACCCGCTGCTCCCGAAGGATCACTCCGGACCCTTCTTAAATTGCTCACTCCGCGGACAGATGGAAGAGACCAAATGTCGCCGGCAATTTGTCTGCGTTCGTTTTTTGTCCCCTTCCCCCAATTGTGCAACCGCACCGAAGCGCGAACGAGCTCCTCAAAAAGTGCCGAAAGTTGTTGTGCTTTGTCAAAGCAATTTGCTGTGCGATGAGACGCGTGCTCTTATCTTATCGTTGCGCGTTCCCTACCCCGTCGGTTGACACGAGAAACGTTTCAAACTGCTGCCCATTTAGGGGTGTGTTGTAGCAAGACTCTACTAGTACCTTTCCCGCCCTCCGCCTACAGGCTTCCTCCTCGAACACGCACGGCATGTAATAATCCATCCGTCATACAAACAACTCGTTCCGATTCGATTCGAACCATACAGACTAGCGGTCGCGCGAACCGAAAACAGTCCCAGCCATTCTGTCGGTCGATGGGATACGACTTGCTGATAAGTATGACCATCTCAAAACGTACACACGTCGCCCGATAAGCCGCGGACTCGAGCGCGTACGCCAACGGGTAAATAAACGAATAAACGTGGTACGACCACAGCTCCACCACCACTAGCCAGTTTGATCATCCAACAGCACGACAAGTTACATCATCGCCGGTTCATAGTGCAGAAACCACCAGGATGCAAACTGATCTCTCTTCGTTTCGAAACCACCCCACCCAGCAGCCCCATCAGGGCGGGGATCCTGGGCAGTCCAGTGCTGCTGGAGTGGAGAGTCACGTTCTAAAGCCGACTTCTTATCGTTCTCCCGGGCTAGTTGGTTCTGAGTTTGAGGGCAGTGGCTGCCTTATCGCTTGCACTCATTCACTATCATCAGTCACCAACGAAACCTCTGACCAGCTGAAGGCAACAAACGAAGCAGCACTGAATTCCGGTCAGTGCCATATGGGGCCTCATTCGCGCTTACTTCCTGGGCAACTCGCAACCCCATCCGAGCGATGATGACCCTCGGTGCTAATAGAGCACTTCTTGCCCATTAATTAAACGCTTCAAGATTAGACGTTCGCTGAATTCGCTGAACGTCAAACCGCTAATTTGATGCCTTGAGATCCGTCAAGTAATAATGGCTAGCTTCATATTCGATATTCGCTTATCATGATTTGATAATAATTTAAGTAATTGAGACCACTGGGAGTGACGTTTGAATATAAAATTCAATCTATTTAGCGTACCGTAGAAGTAAAGATCTTATGAATGTTAGCTTGTACCTAAATGGATTGAAACAAAAAGAATAATCTGTTTAACATCTGGCGCCGTGGCTTAGTTGGTTAAAGCGCCTGTCTAGTAAACAGGAGATCGTGAGTTCGAATCTCGCCGGAGCCTGACATTTTCTAGAGAATGCTGTGTTTCTCTCTAGAGAAAATATTTTGTTCTCTTTAGCTTAAACAATAGTAAATTCAAATTAGTTAATTCATTTATTGCTATTAATAATTGGTATTATAGAGCAATTATTTGGTAACATTAAACATTAAAACAATTAGTCTCCGTCCTTATAATAAAAAAGCAACAACACATCTCATTTGACCTTAGTTTCGTTTTAAGGTAAACGAATTAATATAAAAAGATTATCTGATTCCCGATCAAATGTTCCTAAAAAATTAGAACGCAATTTTTCAGACACTCTGCGAACATGTGCCCCACAAGAAGCCGCTTTCAATGCCCTTTTATTGACCTAATAAAACAAATATCGTCTAGACACTCTCCAGCGGTGGTAACTATTAGCTGAGATAGTTTTATTTTCTCTTTTCAACCTATCAAATATGGCACAGTTTGAAGTTTGCTGCAACCGCAACGCAAGTTCTTAAGTGGACAAAAAGTTTTACACGTGTAAAAATACCACGAAATGTATGTTTGCCTTAAAATTAAATAATATTCATCCATACAAACAACCCTTACTGCGTCTTAAAACGCGAGAGAGAGGGAAAAAACGCTCCCTCAACCATATTGTTGTGGTGTTTATTCAAATCTAAATTAAATATCAACTTACCACGCGCGGGTTGCAGTACAATAAGTCAGCCAGCCAATTTGTCCATCTGCACGTACCCGCGTGGTACAAACTGACCAGGCCCCGCTTTTTTTTATCTAACAAACAAACTGCGTATCCCAATGGCGAGAAGCGACGGCAAGCCCCAACAACGGGGTGGCCCTTATCAGCCCGTTTGTGGCGCGCACTCTCGCAAACAGTGTGATCCTATTTTTGCCCCCACCGTTTCAGGCTCGGAACCGATTGTTTACGCTTTCTTGGGGTTCGCCAACAATCAACAAACATCGACTTTTATCCAGCAACTGTCAACATGAGCGCAGCTGTTAAATGCGTCGTTTATGTGTTTGTGCATTTGTTTTGCTGCTTGAATGTTCGCAAATGCGCACATTGTGCATTAAAAGATTCAAGCGCAGCGAAAAATTCGGTGTCTTAACTTTCTTCACAAAATATTAACCGATCTTAAAGCATTTGCATTGATGCTTTACAAAAAAAAGCAAACATGGTATTTTTTGAGTTAAACAGAACCATGTACAAGGTATGGAAAGTGACGTTTTGAGAATAATGAAAAATAAATGGATAAAGCACGTGACAGAAGCTATGGCTACATCACCAATTGGTCGATGATTGAGTAACAATTCACGCACAGCTTGTTAGGAATAGGCCTTTTCAAATGGTATGTAATTCATAGGCATACAAAGAAGCTTTATTTCCCATTTAAAATATTCTCTCCACCCAACGTGCATCCACTTTAAACGCGATTTAAATCAATACGCTACTCAGCGCACTTTAACATGGAAGCTAGCATAAACTTAGATTTTTCTATTACACCTCTCCGTGGCAACGCATCGATCATAACGATGCAAACGATTACATCACCATCATCATCATCATCATCATCATCATCATAATCATCATCGTCGTCGGTACGATTATCAATGAGTGGATTCAATCTAGCGAGGCTAAATACCATCCATCTCCGTCCGCCCTCGAGCGCGGCGGCGTATGGAACGGACAGTTTGGGGTGAGTTGCCACAATAGTTGCGATTTTACATTTCAACAGCATACCGCTCGTGTTTTGCGATATGTGGGCCCAATTTTCCGATCACTTTTCCACTCCACTGTCCCACCCACCGGTTTTGCCGGCCGCTCGGAACCGCTTCACTCGCAGTTCATTGGCTATGAAATATTCAGACGCGATTTGCCGATGAACCGTGCATATCGCCCGGAATGCAGGCTCTCTTCCACCCAAACGGAGCCAGCGAGAAACGGGCGATATCCCGACACATACCCACACACCCATTACCCTAGACGCTCCATTACACGTGTATCCGTTGCTCGTGTACGTGTGCAGTGTTGGTGCCCTGCCGTGAAGGATGGCACGATACGATTTACTTCGAAAGTCATCCTCATGATATGCGCTGTCAGCACCAGTAGCACCAGCGGCGTGGCAAACCCCAAGTCCTTTGGCGCCGCCAGTCCCTGCCCCCATGCCCATTTTCCCTTCTCCTGCCACATCCCTTCGGAATGTATCGTTTATCAACCAGCATGGTCCACGGAAATGTGCGGATAATCATCCGACTAATGAAAAACCCACCGTTCGGGGAGGGACCGTTCTGAGGGCATCTCAGGGCACCGGCTCGGATATCCCACAGTGGGCTATCTTATACACACACAGACACGCACACAAACAAACACGGTATGGGGTGCAATAGTTGCTCATTCCGGGGAGCACAGTGTGGTGTGCGACTTTTGTCGATTTAGAGAAAATTTATTTTGAACGTTATAGATTTGTATTGCACACAGAGAAAAAATGAAATAATTCCTATTATCATCCTATTATTTCCTATTATTTTGTTTTTAATTTGTCATTTTAGGAAAAGATCAATATTAGACCCGATGTAATATTGTTCGATTACGTGGTCTTTTCAGGTGAAATCAATGTACTATTCTCTATCGAACACAGTCCATGTAAAATCGTCAAAACAACCTTCCACCACTGTCTTCGGTGCCTCCTGCAGTGCTGACAGCGCCGAATGCAACCGTGCTCGAGATAAACAGTTTACAGGGAGACATCGAGAACTGTCGGATAAAAATTTGATGGGTGACTGAGCAAATCGTTAATTATTCAGCTGGAAATTGAAGTTCCATCAGCATTCACGGCCAGGCGCCCCATGCGTCCGTCCTTCCGGCCAGGGCATCCGGTGCAGCCCGGCACGTCCTGTCGTGCGGTGTCCTGTCTCGTGTGCCCGTTTTACCAGCTCGGGACATATTATCCGCACAATACGGGGGCTGACATCGAGCCAGCCAGCTGAGCAGCAGCAGCAGTAACGAGGTGGACAGTTGAAGCGAATGGTGCGTGGAAATATTGATGCTTCAATCCAATCAACGCAAATTGAGCATAGTTTGCTTCCACCCGACTAACCCGATCGGGCCAGACGGGGGCAGCGCGGCCAGCACGACGCAAACGACGTTAGATTTTGATTACCCTGTCAGCGGATTTAGTGGGTTCGGACGTCTCGGCCAGCTGCGGACGATGACAGATATTTCGGGATGTTTCATTTGGAAATTTTCCAATAATTAAATGGCTGACCGAGCGGGTCCGGGATGCACGCGAGTGAATGAATCCCGAACAGCGGATCGAATAGTGGATGTGTCAACGATGCGTCACGCACACTGTTAAAACGCCAGCCAGATAAATTTTGGACAGATTTCACGATGTAGGAATAATCAACTGGCTGTCAAAGAGAAAATTATTGGGGCTTGTTGTCGAAATTCACAGATCGAAAAATTCTCTGTAAAATTGAATTCATTATATGCTTTAAAGTTTAATCGTTCCAAGAAGAAACAAATAAAAAAAATAATATTTTCTATGAAACTACACACCAGAATAGAGTCTTGAAAGAATTGAAAATTTTGGGAAATATTTCAAATTATTTTTCTGTTAACAAGTTTGTCCAATTTGTCCCATATTATCCACAATACAAACGACACGACTTCCAACACATATCCGTATCATCTTGATCCTTACCGTATCGAGAACCACTTCCGGCATGCATCACGTCCACCGGTTCGAAATATCGACACTCGACACGGACGCACCTGACGACGAACGCTTTGATCCGGCCCCAGCCAAACTAGGTTAACGTCGATTGGCACAGCCAGAGAACAGATTGGTGGAAATCCGCACCGGCTGCACGGTATGGCGTGCGTGAACCTTTTATTATTTAACTCCACCGTTGTCGACTGTGCCTCAAGATATCTGCAGTGCGTGACGCGCGTATTTGCCCGCTGCGTCCTAGATCATGCGACGGTATCGATTTGAGACCGGTGGATTTGGAGCGGGTGTTCGTGATCGATCGATGGAATAAGTTTTAAGCAGGGATAACCACTGTCGCTACCGCCACAACCGGTAGGATTTACCGATTATAAGGCAATTTTTCATTGAACCTTACTCACGGGAACCAAGGGCGACATCAAATCGTATTCTCCATTCGAAATACTCATTACAGTATTTCGCTTTAACCGGCTTTGATGAGGAAGGACTTGGACCTAGCCAGCATCTAGCAGCAAAAGATTTGAAGGAATTCCATTTGGATTGCTTTCTTCTCACTTACCACCAGGAAGTTCTCATGGGAAAAGGCGATCATTTTTCTAATTTTCTCACCCCTCACGAACGGCAGCTAGTTATCTAAACGTTTAGATCGTTTTTTTTCCCGGACCGAAGTTCGGAGTGAATGATTGCAACTTTATCTGCACTCTCACTCATTCGTGCCTTCGCTCTTTCTCTCGTTTTAGTGTATCTCTTTCGCTCCATCCTCGCTCCACAGGAAAACAGATTGCGAACTTCCAAGTCGTTGCGAGTTTTTCTTCACGAATTTCGCTTAGGCTCGTTAAGAGCTCATCGTTCTGCCGACCTAGTGGAGGCTTTCCAAGCAGGCAAAATTCATCAAAACATTACATCATGGAGAGAAACGAGAAGAGTTCGTTTAATCTTACCGCCCCCTACCAACCCGAAAAGAAAAACCTTTCCGAATGGGGAATGGGGAAGTTAGGCCGATAGTGCCCCGTTTGCTTCACTATCGTCCTAAGTTTGGCATCCGAGTCAGCTCTTTGTGGAAGTTGGTAATGTTATAGATGGGTGAGAAAGCGAGTTCCTTACCGCCAACAATCCATCAAAAAGCAAACCTTACCCTATCGTCCTCATCAGCCTCGTTCATCGGGGAGACTGAAGTAACGAAGTTGTAGCACTCTCGTATTTTTCCCCGCCTACCAGCACAATCCTCCCACCGTTGGGTGGTTCATCATCATCAGGATCTCGGCGAGAGAAGCAGTAACAGCAGGCCAAATAATGCTGTTCTGCTGTACCGTGGGGCGTCTTATCTTTAATGGTTTGCATCACCCTCGACGGGGAACTACCACTCTCCATTTCCTAGGAGGAAGTTTTCATTTACTGCAACAATTTTTCTAAAGCTTACAGTCAAAGTCAGATTGACGGAGGGTATTACACGAGTTAGTAGGGAAGCTACCCTAGCAAAATAAAAAAAAAATCTGTAAAGGCTGCACTTTTTTAAATGCAGCCTGCTGAGGAAACCTTCTGTTGTCTACTTTGCATGGTAGGAACAGATGCTTTACAAAGGAACTTTATAAACGAAGCTACACAATGGTACTTCAAGGAGGAAATAGCGAAAATGGTAAGGTGTCTGTGCATGAGAATTTGTGCGCAGAAGATGTTTGGATAAGAGAATATTTTCTTTTAGGACGGAAGAATACATTTTTCTACGCAATATTTAAGAAGAGACATCGTAAGGATCATAAAGTAAAAACAGAAAAAATCTAGTCTCCTGTCTCATAGACACTGTCTTTTTGCTGGCTTGAGAAGGTTTATTAAATAATTTGTGTCTTGTTACAATGTTTTTAAATTTATGTGTCACATTGTTTTTTAGAATAATTTTAGTACTTGTTTGCATTTGGCTTGCTATTAAAAATAATTTAAAAAAATTGCAAAACACGACTTCCAAGTCCGACAGCATCGTTGCACATGCGTTATTCGCGTCATAGTGAAGGACAATGTGCCATTTGCCGTGACGTGACGTGTCATTGAAATAAGAAAGAATGTGATTCAATGCAAATTCTGCAGCTCAAACACCGGTAATTATATATTGGAAAATTTCCATCATTAATCCATAAAAGCACAAATCCCTTGCATGCTAAGTGAAGAGAAGCAAACCCAGGCGCAACATTCATTTCCCGATGCTAAAACAAAGGCATTCTCCTGCTACAGCTGCTCCAATTGTCTTTGCTGCAACAGATCCCATGTTCGATGCGTCTCACCCACCTCCCACCGCGGCTGGAAACCATAATTATCCAATTGTACTATTCGATATGACCATTCCTCCGCTCATCGCCATGGATCCCGGAGCCCGGAGTGACGCGGGTACGTGCCGTTTTCTGCATTCCGGTAGTAATTTTCCATACACCAGCATTGCATCAGCTGGTCGCGAAGCCGCTCGGGCCAGACTGTGAGACGCCCGGTAAATCGAACGGCTGTGTCCACGTGGCGGGCAGCTGATACACCCCAGCTCGACTGAAATCGGACCGATGAGATCATCGTGCTGCTGCTCGAATGGCCACGCTTACTTTGCTCCCCACAGAACCCCACATTTCCGATAATTGATCCTCACCCACCTCCCATCGGCCGATGGAGCTTAGAATCGTGATGGACCGGAGGCGGGTCAATTATTTTTAATGACACACACTCCGAAACCGCCCCAAAGTGGCCCACGCGCACGGCTGATGGATCGAAATCGTTGATCTAAACGTATGGAAGTTTTATGACCGATCGTTCTCGAACGGGTTCTAGGTAAACGATCAGTTTTATGGCATTTCAACTGACGTTAGCGCTAGAGTAAAAAAGCGAGAGCTAATAAAAGTAAGAGGAAACATATGATGAGTATGCACGTGCGTGTGTGTGCTTGAGAATGAAACGTCAAACAAGTGGCTATTTGGTGCAAGGTTTACGTCAGATTTACTCGTTTCAGCAGTAAATGGTTAAAGTTTGTACGTGAACAGTAAATTAATTAAATTGGTGTTTCTTAACTCCAATTTTACAAAACAGTATTTCAACCGATCAATCAAACAATCCAACAAACTAACTGTTTTTTCTCTAAGATAACATTTTTTTAACATTAAATTGTTTTAATTTAATTTTATTAAATGTTTTTAGCCATCTATCGCTATTTTGATGTATACGTGTTAAAAATAAATTCGATTAAATGAGTCTTATTATACCTGTGATAAAAAGAGTGTTCATTGTGTTTTTGTGTATCTGTTCTTCCTAATAATTGAGGCAAACACTTACTCATCATCACCATTACCGGGGCATTATCGTCTCATTTCTAAAAACCAACACCCCGGAAAGCGTGCACAAAGCGAAACATGCATCTCAAACAGCTGATGGGTGGTCGTCAAACCTTTCTTGCTATTTGAACGCGCCGCCGGTCTAACCCACCTCCCCCCCCCCCCCCCCCCCCTCGGTTGCCACCTTCATCACCAGAAGCTGCTGATCTAATTTTCGCAAATTTCACCCTTCACTAGGTCACCACCATCTTCTTCCTGTCCCGCTGTCCGCGTTCGGTTCCTTCACCTCGGTTCCTTTCTAATGCTCGTGAACTCCGCTCGTCGCTCGTCGTTCGTGTGCATCACACCGGCTGTCAGCCACGGAACAGCTGTTTTGCGCTCGCGCCTTCCGTTACGATTGTGTTCCTCAATTCCACCCCGTATACACTCCGCCTAGCTCCCAATAATTAGCAACCCCTCACGTTTATTGGAGGTCACCCTCAGTCACACCTTTTACGCCAGCTTCGGCTCACTCGCAACGCGGAGTAAGAACGGCGGCTGGTGGTGGTGCCGCCCTCATCCACCCACGTCACCCTCCAGCCGACCCGAAACCCTTAACTGAAGCGTATTGGTATTGAAGAGCTTCTATCTTTGTGCACGGCTGTATTGGGGTGTATTTGTGGGGCGGGAGAAGGGGGCTGTTTTTGTGTCGCCTTGCGTCAATATTCCGTTTCATAACGCACGACCCGGCGGCGACCGAATGTCTAGTTTTCTACCAACCATCGGGGTGGGTGTGTGTTTTTCGCTCATTTTTTTCTCCCCTTGCTTCTCCCCACCATAATGTGGTGAAGCCGGCAAAGTCACATTGCACCCATCGGTACCCATCGTCGGTGCGGTCGATGTGTTGGAGATTAGTTTTCGCAAAACGCACGTGCTGTGGCAAAGGGAGTTGCGAAGGAAGCTCCACAAAGTCACCACCACCACCACCGTCGAAGTGGTCGGTTCACGCGATTGGTACTGCGCAAGCCGCAACGTACTTTGCGCATCGCTGTTTTCGAGCCGGGCAGGGGCTGGGAGTGGTGGAGCGCCGCACGGGCTGAACCATTTAAGGGTGCGCATGTGTGGCTGTATGCGTTTGCATTCCATATGTACACGCGTATGACTTATGTACTGCAGTGCTTTGTGTGCGCAACAACAGCGAAAAAAAAAGTCAAATAAATAAAACGAGACAACCAGCACCGTCGATTAAACGACGACCGGTTCGTACCGGGCCGCGATGTTCTACAGCGTTTTGTTGGATGTCTCTCCACTCCATGGAGGCGAAGAGGGCAGTTGGTTGGTGATGGTCGATTAGGTTCTCAAGTGCTAAAAATTATACAACATCGCAATGTTTACCCGCACACGTGAGTGGGCTTTATAGCCATCTGCTTGTTTATTTGAACAACACCCCGTTTTTTTGTGCTGTGAATCAGCGAACAGCGAAGGTTCTGGAGTTAAACTTCAAAAAGTTACATCGGACGTAGTGGGCAAATTATAATGCTACATTAATGTACGAATACTCTTCTTGGTATTTTTCAAAGCATACGTACTTTCACTATCTCATTCGATCGTTCGGTCAATCGTTCGTTTTTTTATTTCTCGTACTTCCCAACAATCGCAGTTCTTTGGGTTGATTATTGGAAATTTATATTAAATCATTACGAATTATATTTTTTGTGATCTGAGGGTCAGTTTTGTTACCGTAAACTCATCTCAAACTAGTGACAAAGTTTTCAGATTCAGATAAATGAAACACGTACATCATAGTAGCCATACAAAAAAGGTATCTTTAGCGCCCTCTTGTGATGAGTAGCGTAAATATAAAATTGGCATATAAATTTTTTTTCTGATCGTTTATAAATTTATTCACATGTAATCATTCATTTTTATGCAGAAAAAAAGTTTATCAAATTTTTTTTTTT